>CM042009.1:139249579-139849579 GCA_023525715.1 Cichorium intybus
TAATTTAATTTAATCTACTTTGTTATTTAGTTTATTTTCTTTTAATTATTTATTTTATTTGAAAAAATTAGTGGTAGTGATGGTATACCATTTTCAACATTTTAAGAGGGTGAAGGGTTAGTGAGGGTTTATGAGGTAGCGTCTATGTGACCGGTAAAAAATGAGTGGTAATGAGATGTGGGGTGTTACAACCAGTGTTCTAAAAGGCGCGCCATGGCGTGCGTCAAGGCATGCCATGGCATGAGGCGCGACTCCGCGTCCCGAAAACCCTCATGGCAGCGTGGCTAGGCGTGGCGTGTGAAAAGGCGAGCCATGGCGTGCCATGGCGCGAGTTTTTAGTATTTGCGACCCGTTTTTCCTCTTTTTCTTGCATTTCTTGATTTGGCATAAAACATTTGAGTTTTTGTTAACTTTTTGTTATTAGTTATTGATAAAACACTTCTAAAAACCTCATATGTTTGATATAAATCTATATTTATATATAATATAATTATATTATTCATATAAAATTGCCGCATTACATCACGCCTTGAAAAACGTCATTACTCGCCAAGGCTTGTAAAACTTGAGGCTTGACATTGCCGCCACGCCACGCTTCACGCCATTTAGAACCTTGGTTACAACACCTCTTGGTCCATCTGTATTCGAATATATTATATATTTTCACATGATATGTATATGTGTTATCAAAGTTTTTTTATCATGTTTGTTTAAGTGTAGACAAGATGTTGAATATAAATTTATAAAAGTATCAGATGATGATGAAGAATGAATGTAAAGAATTCAATTTTTTTTCATTTTTCGAATTGACCTGCAAGTTTGAAAGGAGGTATTTTGGTTTTTAGATGTGTATTTTTATTTATTTTTGTATGGAACATTTATCTAAGAAAAAATTTACTTTTTAAATCTGAAAAGTTTATCATCAATTTTTAAACTAAATGGCATTTTATTCCCATATATCTTAATTTAATTCTTTTTATGTTTGCATTGTATTTTTTTATTAGAATTCAGGAAAACACAAATTATTTTTATTGAAATTTTAGATTTGTTCTTCACATTCGCACATTATTGAAGTTTCGAAATGCATGCTGCTTACTTGCCCGTAATATTTGGTCTAAAACACGATTCCGAAATATACTTTTTTATTATAAATGTACTTTTAATGTGATAAAGTTAGCCTAAAACAAAACTATTGATGAAAGATTACTCGTCCATCCTATAATCAACTACTCATTAAAGCTATCACGTTTTCATCGATAGTAATACATGTCCCTTAAGAAAACATAGTGTTATGGGGTTGCTTTGAAAAAGAGAAAATACAACATTTTTTAAACGTATAACATAAAATATCTTGTTTACGTTATTTATAAAACTTTTTTAAAGCAAAAAATCCGCATTCAACACGCTGATACACGCTTAAAAAACAAACAAAATTGAGTTGATTAGCATATACTGCTTTTGAGATGACACGTGGCGTGTGTTTAGCGACGTTTGGCGACCGGGAAGTGGAGTGAGGGGCCAAGTTTTCTATAAATCACCATTGAGGCATTGACCACAAATTTTCTTTTTTCTTCGAGTATAATTGATTATTGTTTTTTTTTTAGTTACGATTTAACGGTATAATAAAATAAATATATTTTTATCAGATTTACTTTAGAAATCTGTTTTGAAATTATTCTTCAAAGATTTTGTTATGAGTTTAGAATTAAATAAATTGTAACTTATTCAAGATCAAAATGGACTTTTTGCTAAAAATATTGACTGGAAATATTATTATATTTTCCGTGTAATATGTTCGATGACATAAGGATAGTACGTGTTTTTTGTAGACAAAATGCATGTGGAAAATGTATTTTAGTCGATTTACTATTTCAAAGACACATTTTTAAATCAACACTTAAGACTATATGTTATATACTAAACGTGATGCTAACTAAAAAAATATAAATAAAAACTCATTCCTTTTATCAAATAAATTCATATATCATGCATCGTCTTATGTGTTCAATTCATGAACTTTTCATTTTTGTCGTCTTATTTTCATTTTTGTCGTCTTATATAACGTACCGTGTCTTCATATCGAAAATATATCGATTATATTGATAAGCATCAACTGTTATTCTTGCGTCTATCTCTTGACTATACCAATTTTAGACCAAATTCCATAAAAAAACCAACTACCAATTTGTAATTTTTCGATTTGACCTCGAAAGAATGTTTTTCTAATTTATATCGACTCCTAAAGACTTTGAAATTACTTTTTAAAATATACATAAGACTTTAATTATCTAAAAATTACTATAGTTTCAAAAGAATTGTTTTAACATTCCAAGAATTTATTATGATTTACCCGTTGATACTTTGACTTTTTTAAAAAAAACTAAGAAAATAATATTTTCATATTTGAAAGGACGTACGTTGCTCGCCCTAAATTTATATACTTTGAATCAAAAAAATTTATTTACATCTTTTCAGAGTTCGATTTAGACCGAATCAGTTTAGATTGATCTTATTCCCACTACTTTTTTTTTTTTTTTTTTTTTGTATCTTTGGGTCCAGTCCAATTTCAATATGATGCACATCACTAGTGGTTGTTAGAATTCTTGCATGTTAATAAATATGATAATTGTTTCCATTAAATCTAGAGTGCGATTTCAAGAGTTTGTCTAGCACAATTTTAAGTCCCATCAATGGCTACACTAGTGCTCACTGAAAGCTACACCCCTAATTTATAGTAGCACTTATTTTTGAAGTGGGAGGCAGCCCAAAATGGAACATCCCACTCAATTCGCACGTGGATGTATAAAAAATAATATACTTTCTAGAACATGTTTTTAAAATCGATATTTAAAAGCATATAAGTTGAAGATTTTTGAAGTAATTTATAGTCCAAGATTAAAGAGATCTATAGTTACACAAACATGAAATCTCTATTAAACACGTCATAGAAAAGAAAAGAGAGAATAAAAATGTTACAAGGAAAGTTTTAAAAGATGAAGCAAAATCATATACGCGCAACGTAAGAATTGGCTTGGGTAACATATCTCACCCACCGATACGGATTATAAGTTTTGGACTTCTTTGCAATTTGCAAGTATTTCACCTACATGACAAAATAATAAACGGTTATTCAAGATTTAGGTCTTCTATGTCATTATAAATTACCACAAAAGTGCTCTAAGGCTACATGAACCTTATATTGAATACCTTGATGACATGACGATTTTTGTGTACTTTGTCTTTGTTAAACTTTTATTTGAAAGTATATGACATGTGAAGCGATGTACATGAAACTAGAGAGAGAAAAAAGGGGAGAATGGAATCTACAAACTAGCAAGATCCATAAGAAGAAGAAAATATACTCTTATAAAAAAACGGCAAGTTTCGTGTGTCCCTAACACTAATGTTGTTGATTGAAAGTGGGTTTACAGGTTAAAGCGGGACAAAAACGATGTTATCACTCGTTCATAGTCAAAAGGATTTAGGATTTAGACAAGCAAGGATCAACTACCATGAATTTCAGTCCTGTTGTCAAATCAGCAACTATGCAAGTCGTTCTCTTTCTTGAGGTCACACAACAATGGTCGTTACGACAGATAGATGCTTAGAATGCTTTCCTTCATGGAAAACTTAAGCGATGGCAAAAATACCTGAAACCGATGGGAAAAACCGAAACCGAAACATTTGGGACGGGTTTTGAACCGGGTAAATGGTTTTGGGACGAGTATGGGATTTTTTTTAGAAAAACTTCGCCGGTATGGGATGGTTTGGTATTGAGTTGATACCCGCCCAATTATCCGATCCCATATACCCAACCCCGAACCATATATTTTTATATACTTATAAATTAATTGCTTATATATGACTCATATATAAACAATTAGAAAACGGTAGGTAATAGTTAGATAACGGTAGAAATGGTAAACAGTAATCATATAATAATAAATCGTATATAATATCAAAATATGGATTTGCAATCTTATATATATAAGATTGCGTATATTTTGATATTATATACGATTTATTATTATGTGATTACTGTTTACCATTTCTACCGTTATCTAATTATTACTTACCGAAAATTCTATATAGTATATTGTATATGATATATAGTTTTCCAATTCTCGTGTCCCCTCTTTCAACTCATCTACTCGTTACTATGCATGCATCTCCATTGATGGTATCTTATTATTCTATTAGTTATCATGTATCGCCACTTTCTTTCTTTTTATTAATCATCAATTTCCTTCTTATTAAGATGCGATAGATATTAAACTTGTTAATATTCTTAGAAATTGGAATTATTAAAAAATTCAAGTAATTATTTGGATGAGATTATGATCGGGTTATATAATGGAAATTCCAACGAGTAAATTTCAACATATTATTATTATCATAGATTGGGATACCAGATACCCGTGGGTATAACCACGAACTCGATGGTTATTTACTAACCGGGTACCCGACGGGACGGAGCCGGGTTTGGGATGCAGTTTTATAATAGGGTATGGGACTGGGATCACCAAAACCCGTCCCATTGCCATCCCTACAAAGTGTCTATATGGAGCAACCCTCTGGTTTTTATTGATCCACTATGACCGGACCATTTGTCTACTTCACAAATCCAACAATGGCCTTGAAACAGGCTCCCCGAGCCTCTCCAGAGACACTTGGTTTCATGGGCTCCAAGATTTATCCCTTACTCTTTATTTACTCACGTAACGGAACCACTCTTTATATTGTGGTCTATATCCATGATGTCATTGTCACTAGCAATAATGCGGCAGCTATCGACCACATTGTTAATCAACTCAGCAAGGCCTTTGCCCTTAAAGACCTTGGGCCACTTAACTACTTCTTGGGTCTTGAAATTGTTCCCCAGGGCTCAAATGTCATACTTTCCCAAAAGAGGAATATCTTGGACCTTTTACAACGACCTAGCCATTCCATCTCTAAGTCGGTCCCCTCGTCCATGACCACATCCACTCAACTTTATGTAGTCCACAGTGTTGCATTTTCTGATCTTGTCAAATATCGACAAATTGTTGGTGCCCTCCAATACGAGACTCTTTCTTGGCTCGTCACAAAATGTGTCAATTTATGCATGCCACGACTGAGAACCATTGATCCGCAGTTATGCGGATTCTACATCATCTTCGTGAAACTGTTGATCATTGTATGCTTATTCGTCAAACCTCGAGCCCCATACTTTAAGCATTCACTAATGCTTATTGGCAAAATACTTTCAAGGATACTGACTCTTCTCTCACAACTTTCTCGGACGCTGCTACCCATACGATCGTTAGTCCATGAGGGGCTTTGCGATATATTTGGGTTCTAACCTCATCTCTTTGACTGCCCGCAACCAACGCACAGCTTCTCGATCTTATACCGAGTCTGCGTACAAAATACATTAGCTGAACTTACTTGGTTCCAAGCTCTTCTTAATGAACTTGTTATCCGTACACCCTCAGCTCCCATGCTCGTACGAAGCACGTGGGAGTTGATTTTCACTTTGTTAGAGAAAAGGTTGCTCAGGGAAGTCTTTGAGTACAATTTATATCCACAAATAATCTGATTGCAGACATCTTCACAAAACCATTGTCAACTCCTAGATTCTCTTCCGACAGTCGGTCATTATCGCCCTAGCTAGTGGGGGCGTATTAAAAAAGTTTAGTTATGTTTATAATTGTCCTAATCTAGAAAGTACCTTGTGTAACGTTTATCTCTGTATATAGAGATCTTCTGTCCATCATATTAGACGATCAAGATGCCTTTTGGGGTGGAAATAGGGCTTCATGTACTTAGGGGTCTATGACCCACAAGGAAGGGAAAGTAAATGACGAGGTTACCCCTCACATAAAAAACACGCATACATATTCATGTAGATGTATGTATATATGTATGTGTGTGTATTTACACACACATACACAACTATAGATACACTCTCAGACAAATGACCGCACATAAGGATTCGAAAGTGGAAACTGCTTACCTGGAGTCTTGAACAGTTGTACATTGGTATGGTGAAGGTCATGCTGACAGGGCCAGCTTCTTTTGTTATATTACCTATTTAAGCAATTTGTCAACAAGTTACAACTTGTTTATGACATCAAACATTTAATATTAAATATCTAAAGTTTCTATACATGTTGAGAATACATACCATGTGATTCATGTGAAAATGTTAATTTGGCACGAAGTGTATGTTCAGATCCACCAACAATCTGGAATTAAATGGTCATGTCAATAACTTCAAGAATATAATCAAAATAAATAAAAAAAAAAAGGTTCAAGTAAATAATGGCTTAATTGATTGAATATAGAACATGAGGACATGAAATACCTTTTTTAACCCCCACTCAAGTTTCTTATTGGACTCCTTGAAATCGGTCACTTGTCCAACTGCTCCAGGTTCCAACTCAAAACTAACTCTAAATATTTCAATAAAAAAAAAGTTATTAGATAATGATAAATTCAATAATATATTATTTTTGTAATCATAGTTAACATAATAATAGATATAAATAAAGCCTGACTACACAATGACTAGAAACATATTTATAAGGCTAAATTATATATAGCGTCCCCGTGGACTGTGGTTACGTGAAATTTTTGGATTTCGTCCATGTAAAAGATTTTGAAGGGCAAAATGGTCATTTTACATGGGGCTTAACGTATCAAAATTAACCGCATCGGTGTATCCACAATGTCACAGAAGCTAAAAGTTCTTTGTGGGGACGAAATCCATAATTTTCACCACAAGGAGGAAAACTTTAATTTAGTCTGTTTTTAGTAAAAACTATAAAAAATGACTTTTATACATAAATAATAAATACCTGGATGTATATGTTGGCACTGGCATCTGAATCACAACCGTATTTGCAGTAATATTTTGAGGAAACTCAGCACGTATTTTCAAAATCACCTCAGCCTTACAACAAAAGATATATAATTATTAATGATTTAATTCAACATGTATAATTATTAAGATGTAAAATAACGAATAATATAATCTACCTTAAGCGACCCCGCTTCTTCAATCAGGGTATTAATACGGAAAGGTGGCTTAAATTCTTGAGTCATACGATAATTCATAACAGGAAATTCACCATCAGGAGGTACCTAACAAAACAGCAACAAAATCCAAAAACAAATTTAACAAAAAACATGAATTGGGTGTGTTAAAAGATAATAAATTTACTAAATTACTTACAAGAGTCAAAGTTCTATCCACATCAAAACTATCAAGATGAACCGATTCATGAAAATTACAATCGTCTAATATAACCGCTCCTGATCCACTAGAACCACCATAGTCTGTTAAAACAAATAAAGTCAATTTACATATAAACTTACAAAGTATAGAAAATGAATAAAATAATTGGATTTTAATCATTTTATTTTATTATACCGTATACTGATCTGCCACCTCTTCCTATATTAAGATCCTCATTAAGAGCCAATCGGATTTCAGGGTTCCCAGAAAGATAACTTTTCATTTGAATGGTCCCATCTATTTCAGAAGTTAAAATATATCCACTAGAACTGAATGTAACACTTATTTTTTCAATTATATCCACGAATATTTCTTCCCTTTTTCTACCCCCTGGTTCATTAGCCACAACTGATTTCGTGACAGCTGTCCCTGGCATTCTTTTGTTCCCTTGCTGCATACATCAAATATTTAAAATCAGAAAACAATCATATTTAAAGAATTAAAGATAATAACTTGATTGAATATACCATAAAGAGGGCAGCAGGACCAAGAGGTGGCATATGTGCTGAATCAACCATGATTGGCTCATTAAACACAGATGACTTTAGAACTTCTGTTGATGTTGTTTGCACATAACCAAAATCCTAAAATTCAAATAAAAGAAGCATATCAATAAAAGAAAATGGAACTACTATAAGAACAAAGTAGATGAAAGAACTTACAATAACTTCATCGAGTAATTCATACACAAGAACAAAGTTTTTGCGTATAGAATCTTCATTGAGGATGCCTAAATAATCTTTGGTGACACGTGCGATTCTTTGTAGAAGTTCCAAGACAAGAGAAGGTGACACATTTGCTCGAGTGGTTGCAACAAAGAGTAATCCAACTACTTTTACATGAAAGTAGTTGACACCATCTACGTTCTATTGTAACAAATCATGTGCATCACATTAAGATTTATTAACAGATGAATGTAAAGAGAGTATTCTTTAGAAGGTACCTACAAAGACAGGTGGCGCCTCGGTTTCACCATCCTCTTTCCAGAATTTTACTTTACGAAAGAATATCTCTGCACTTCCTTTTTGAATATCGCCACGATCTGTATCAGTGGAAAAAACAAGAGGAAAGATGTGTGACCATTTAGATTCACATGTTTGGAGACTATAAGGAAATGGAATGAACTCTTAACCATTGTATTTGGTTTTGTTTTCTTATTTGGTATAGAATGTAAGAAGTGATCATGAATCAATGGCTAACATCTCAAATGGCAGATAACAGCAACCAATAGAGCTTAATGAATCAAAAAATGAGAGGTTTTTAGCTATATGCAAGCAAATTGAACTCAAATTTGAGATGCCAATCTGTAAAAGCATCATCCTTGACCTAAAAAACTTTTCAGCTGAAATTTGGGTATCGTAATGGAGGTATTCCTTACAGGATTCACTGAATTGTGAAAATTAGGTTATGTCATTATTGCTGTTGTTCGTAATTGCGAGTAGCTACAAATGACATAGCAGTACGATTCTCTAAATTAGATCGATGATATGAAATCTAACACAAACACATGCACGCATTCACAGCGAGGGAACTCACAGTCACGAAAAACGATGTTATCGCCTCTCTGAGATAAGACGAAGAACTGCGAGATCATGGCAACCGAACAACTTTCTTCCCCGATTCAAATCTCTCTGTAACAAACAAAAAAGAAACTTCGATTAGAGGCGAATGAATTCTTTTGTGTTACCTACTAATCGTTATATCATACAACCATTGATATTTCGGTATATAGTCAAAAGAGTAAGAGATTTAGCAATTAATTTGGAATTAACCAAACTAACAAGAATATGATCCACAATAAACGATTCCCTTTTATGTAAATCACAGATAGAGATAGTGTGTGAAGGAATCAAACAATGATAATACAGTAGAGAAGCTAAAATGACGAGATCTGATGAGCATACAGTATTCGGAGACGACAACCGGTTGCAGTGTTATGCACAGCCTCTCCAAAGACTTCCCAATCGACGATACCTCTCGGGCGACCATAGTATAAGCTAATTTATTTAGGTGACAAGTTGCAATAAAACACATTAGTGAATTTTATAAATAGTTGATTGATAAAATTAGATTTATGAATTGTAGAACTAATAATGTTTTTTTGGTGTGGATAATGTATTTTATTTATTTTTATAATTATCTATTGATTATAATCATTACTTCGAATTGATGTAAATTGAAAAAACAGATTGTCGGGATAAGTCATATCAACTCGCATATCAAATGTCACACGTATATATAAGTGTTGATGTGGAATTTTAAATATCTCTATATGTTACATGCTAACTAAAAATCTTGAAAAGCTCAAATTTCATCTTTGTTTCAGTGTCATTTCATAGTGTGATCATGAATCCACCCAAGATTTTAAGTTTTAAAAGGTCTTACTAGACTCTTGTCTTAGTTTTGGCATATTTGTCAAATACTTCACATGCTATTGCCAGTTTAGCTTTGTGTTTATGAAGGACAAACATGTGCCACTAGTTATATTGTGATTTTGGGAAACATGGTTTATTTAGACGACTCTTCCTCATTTGAGACTCATCCCATCCTCCCTCCACCGGTGAGTTCCTTCTGTCCCCTTTATTTTCTCCATTTTCCCTCCCTCCACATGTTGACCATTAGTCTTCTACAATGCAACACCTACTAATATGTGCATATACTGATTGTGACATGTTTCAGATTTGCTATAAACGTTAATTTGACTTTTAATTGTATTTTAAGCAATGTTTGGTTATAGTTTACTGTTATGATGAAAATATGCTTAGCAACCAGTGACGTACTCGGAACCTACTACTTACCGGTCAGGGTTAAGCCAATAGTCACGGGTTACCTATTATCTGTCTAAATAAGACAAGATAGGGTTGGTGTAATGTTAATGTAATCCGGAAACCATGGCTTCTGGGAAAGTATATGGGCACTTACTTCCATGTATCACCAATATGGAAGCTACAATATTGACCATTACTTTACCTTTCGATGGGAGTTTCCTCATTATCTTAACAATTATACACTAAAACAATATTTGTTGTATTGTGACTAATGAGATAACTATTAGATAACAATAGAAGTCCCATTATAAATATACATTGGTGTTCAGAAGCTAAAGGTATCAAGTTTTACACCATTTACTATTATCACGACCATCTTTTAACTTGATCGTTGGAGTGTATTGCAATAGCACCGCTACTGGAATATAGTCTAGTGTTGTTTACATGGTGAGAGTAATACGAGATATGTTCGATAAGAAGTACTATCGAAAGCCTATTTGGAATAGGGTACCATCATCTTAGTGCCATTTGAAGGACATGTTGTAACACTCATATTTTGAGGCTAGGTATTTTATAGTTAAATAAAAATAATAATTTTAATTGTAATCTAAATTTGATAAAATGGTTTAATTAATTACAAATTTTTTAAAATGTTAGAATTTAACCTTAAGCATTTGAAGTTATAAGGGGTTGACTTTCAAGAAAATAGGTTGAGGTTTGTAACTTGGACTTAACCTTCACAACTACTGTTGGACATTATTTGTAAGGATATTTAATGTTTGGGGTCAAACTAAAAACTAAAGGAATTGGTTTGTTGTAAAAATCCCAGATAGGGTTCAGGTTGTATAAATGAAGAATTAAGGGGGCTAGTTTTGCCAAAATACAAAAGTTTAGATCTTAAACCCACAAATCTTTCATTTCCTTTAATCGAAGGAAATTAAAGTTTTGGAAGAAAATGAGAGCATGGTGTTTGAATGTGAATTTGAATATGGGAGAAGTTTGTGAACCTATTGCCTTATTCAAGATGTAGCAACAGTCTTAAGTGATAAAACTCTAAAGGTAGTATTATTCTCTATTGGATATTTGGTTTGAATATTTTAGTCCCTATAATGATAAATCACATACTTGATTAACAAATCTTGAATTATTAATGGGTTTATATGATTAAATGTGTTTAGTAATAACAACATGTCTCAAGATCTTGAATTGTTGGTGGATTTATATTATTAAATGTGTTTAGTAATCAAATACTTGTCCTATTCAAGATTTAGCACCAGTCTCAAGTGATAAAGCCCTTCAGGTAGTATTATTCTCTATTGGATGTTTGGTTTGAAGTTTTTAGTCCCCATAATGGTAAATCACATACTTGATTAACAAATCTTGAATTATTGGTGGATTTATATGATTAAATGCGTTTAGTAATAGTTTTATTGCTCTATTGTCAATCAATTGGAGTTAATCCTTCATCATGGTCAGATTTGAAGTTATAAGGCTTTTATGGGTGTTTTGAGTCGTAGTTATGGTGGATCACCCTTTGATCCATCTAAAATTTGAATTCGAATATGGATTTAATGTTTTAATTTAAGTTATATTTATATTATATTGTTCCAATTTCAAATCATTGAAGATAAAAGAATATAATATTTATTTTTGATATTTTGAAGCTCTAATAAAATATGATGATGTTGATCTTTCTAAATGATGTTTCAACTAGCCTAATGGTGTTAATCATGTTGTAATTGAATATTTTAACAAATCTTTAAATTCCAATTAATGATCACAAGTCATTATAAATCGAATTAGAGTTGATAGACACATATTGGTGAAGCTTTAGGGTTATTTTGAAGCTTTATGGTCATTTTGTATATGACATACGGGTCATATGGCCATGTGACTAGCCAACTACAATTCCAATATGGCCTTTTTGACATTGTGTCTCCCAATTTAAATGCTTCCATGTTGAATTGGCAAATGTTAGGTTGTATCATGTGCTTATCTTATGACATTATAAGAGTGTATATGAACAATTTAATTTGTATCTAGGCTACAAGACTCTCTGATTATATTAATTAGATGTCAATAGTGTAGATAACGTATACTTACTATGGTTCTTTAGGTAACTATTGACCTCTTATATATTTATAGAAGTAGATTAGAAGATCACATATACTTGTAAGGTGAGTTTATTACCTAAGAACACAAGTCCCGTACTATATTGTTGTTAACTAGAATTTCTTAACTTACTTTCATATGTGCATATATTATGTAATATAATATACGTTTACGTGTTTCATTCATGAAACAGTTTTTGTAATGAGTTTTGAATGAGACAAACCTTAGTTTTCATTTGATTTTAATCATGATCATGTGCATCCACTTTTGGATAGGGTGAGACTCGTGAGGCCAGTTATGGCTTGGGTACATAAATCTATATGTTCTTAACATTATTGATGTTATGATATCACTTTATTGATGGATTAGGTGTCTAAGCCATGACTTTATATTTATATTTATATTGTTAATTGAAGCAAAGTCCATTTGGGTTGCCCTCATAGCTGGAGGTCAGGATAGAGTTCGGTAGAGTAAAAGGTTGATTTATTAATTGTTTAATAAATCAATAGAATTAATTAAATGGTTTATTAATATATTTAAGTGTTAATATATTAATTATAAACTATAATAATTAATTAAGATTTAATCTAGAATTAATTGGATTTAATTCAGTGATTAAATTAATTAATTAAAAGTGCAGGGACTGGCTTTGTAATTATTCAATAGTTGAATAAAATGCTAGCCAGTGGAAGACTCAAGTTGGGCGAAATTATAGAGGCCATCTCCATAATTTCGAAACCCTAGTTAGGGTTTTTAGAGGCTTGCCCAAATGGATAACAGGCTTGTCCATTAAGGGGCTTCTCTAGGGTTTCTGTTGTAGCCTCTTGGAGGCTATATAAGGAACCCTCTGGAGGCTCAAAACCTGCGCCATCTTCAACCAGATAAACTCTGTTAGACTGTCTTCTCCATTGCTGTGGGTATGACTTTCATTTGAGGCAGGATACTTTTGCTGCTAGCTTCAAGAACAAGATCAAAAGGTTAGTAATTCTTGTTTTGGTCTTTAGAAATTATTGTTGGCCTTTAGGTTTTAGTTTATTATCTTCATAGAAGAAAACATAGATCTTTCTAGGGTTGCATGTGAACCATAAGGAATTTTTGTGTTCATTGTTTGCTAGAAAACCCTTCATTTATCACTTGACGTTGCACATGGTACTTTCTACTCCTTGTATGCTTCATATGTGATGGCCAGAAGTTCCTAGCAATTTGGATCCTGTAAAGTGTTTGATGTGCTATCTGCTACCTTTACACTAATTTGTTCCCATCTTGACATATGAGATATTGTAAATCTTTTAAGATGAATCGGGTGTTAGAATTATAAGCATACACATTACATCCTTTTGATGTTGCTGATTTGAATCTTGAAGAGTTAATGATGTTTAGCAACGCTTATATTAGAAATGCTTCTTTCCCCAATGTGTTGATTTATTATCAACTTTGAATTTGATAAACACTTTGGGGGGTTTATAGTGAGTTTGGATCATTTAAGTATCATGACATTTAACCCTATTATATACTAGTAATGTCCTATACGCTTCCATAGCCCCTACTTATTTATACATGTATTCATTTCAAGTGCATTAGTTAAAGATCAAATAATGATTTAGCTTTAAGATATTTAGAAGATGATTTAGTTGAAATTAAGATGTATGTAAAATGTTTAATTTTCCTTCAACTCTTAATTATTTTGTCATGCACTTATATATGGTGACACTTTAAATCTTTTAAATTGTTAGGGACTTGACCATTTGAGACATTTTATCTGCAAATTGTTTTCATAAATGACTCTCATTTTACATATTTTACTTTGTAACTTGTTTTGATATATTATTTTGAATAAAATCGTAAGAGGAGTGTTATAAATGGTATCATAGCTTTAGTTTAAGTGAACACTTTTAGTAGTACTTAGACTTCAACCACGGTGTTCACTCGTGATTTGTGGAATTAAGTAGTATGCATATTAGGTAGTTGCTTAGTTTGACATTTAGGATTCTTTATGTTTTTATTCTAAATGTTATTATATTATATAAGAATTGACATATGGAAATCCTAAGTAATAGTAAACACAATAAGCAATCGAGTATTAACATTGGAATAATTATGATACTAGATGAATACCTAACCTTGAAAATAATACAAGAACACTAGTATGCATTAGGAATAGAAGAAATGAGATCAACTTAGTTCCGTGATTCTAAATTCTTTTATGTAACACCCGACTTATTTAACAAAACACCCCGTAAAAATTTTTATTTTTCAAACCATATATTTTACAATAAAACATTATACAAAGGGTATTTGTCAACATAAACAGGTACAAGTGTATCAAGGATTACAATACATAAAGATATTATACATCCATTAAGCCGGGTTGTCACTTCACCATCCTAAGTCCTTAGTCACGAACTTTATCTTTTCCCTTAGCGGGATCACGCTCACCTGCAGGGACATATCAAATAAAACTGTGAGCTATAAAGCCCAATGAGTAATCAGCAAATAACATTTCACAACCATCACCCTGATGGCCTAGTGGATAAGGCTTAGGACTCTTTCTCTTCCCCCATAAAGAGGTTCCAAGTTCTAATCCCACTCCTTCCCTTTCCCTATAGGGAGTGTTAGGTTTCAATCAGGGGATGGCCACTGGCCACCTCTCTACCCCCATAGGTGATTGACCCGGACCACCCTGCTGCCAGGTGTGCGTGAGCCCCGAGGTTGCTTCATCAGGGTCATCCAAAGGATGGGTCGGGTGGGGTCCTCGGTTATCAAAAAAAAAAAATAATAATAATAATAATAACATTTCACATATACAAGAGTATAATAACAATTAAACTCTTAAATAGTTTTTGTCCCATATATCATAGTCATCACTGACCGCATCATATATCATAGCCATATAGGCCGCACCAAATATCATAGCCATATAGGCCGCACCAAAACATTTTAGTTAATCAAATCATAGCCCTAAGGCCGCACCAACAGTTTCATCATTTATATCATAGCCCAAAGGCCGCACCAGTTTAGGTTCAATAACCCAAAATCATGGTCCTAAGACCGCACCAATTTAGTTTCAAGAATAGTAATCATAGCCATGAGGCTGCACCATTTGGATTTTCAATCCAATAACATATCCATATATTTTTCGGGTATTCTACCCTTAACTCATATTCAACTACTTCAAGTAGTGCCATTGTAATCACCATATATCACACTAGATATAGTCAAGATTACTCACCTGAATGCTTGCTACCACTAGCTTTAATTGTTTCTTGCCTTGAAATGGATTCCACACGATTTTGTCTCATACCTATAATTTCATTCATTTCACAATGATTATAGGTTAATTTACCATTTCAGTTGATTCTAGTGCACAAGAGTCTAATATAAGACTAATTACAAGCATTTCCAATCAATAACCATCATTATAAAAATTTAATACACTTCCCGAAATACGCGTATTCTACTACAGTACTTTCGGGAGGTCGTATTCGTATTCCGATAATTTTCCATGAAGTTTCACAACATATTAGACCTATGTTTAAAATTTCAGGTCAATCGGATAAGCCTAGCATCAAAATCAAACTTGGAAATTGCACCAAATTTTAACAGAGAAAGACTTCATTTCTGCCGCACCATCGCGTCGCGACCGAGGCCGAGGCCATGGTCGCGTCGCGACTGCTGCAATTCCAGGCAGTGAAGTCCGATTTTTGTGCTAGAAAATCCCATTTTCTCTTATTAAGCCCTTATTACTCAACTTAATCACTAGGAATTGTTCCAATACCAAAACCTTTGGCTAATAACAAGTTTTAAACCATTGAAGGATCAAATTCAAATCCATTTCCACAATTTCCCGTTTTCACAATTTTGGTCCAAAACCAAAATTATCAAGGTTTAATTGTTTCTACTGATTTGTTTCAGTCAATATAGCATCTAGAACTCATTTTAAGCCATTAGGATCAAGTTTATCACAAGAACTCATCATCTAGGGTTCTTGATCAAAATTTCAATTCTTTCAAAATAGCAACCTACTTCCATATTCTTGAATTAAGTTCTTTTAACATGACTTACTGGAAGTATTAAGCCACTTAGACACATAATTCATGACTGAAATTACAAATTTCAGTTTCTATAAAAACTCATCAAGAACAAACTAGGTTAGAACTTGAAATACTAACCTCCAATACTTCCAAACCTTCAATCCAAAGCCAATTATCAAATTCCTAGCTTTGATCTTCGCAAAATCTCTAAGATTCTGCAGAACCCGTACAAGAAACCCTCTCCCGTGTTCCAAAATGATCAGCTCAATACATGGGAGAATGTTCTAGCTTTTATATTTCCAGAATTTGCATTTTAGTCCTTGGAATTCTATTTCTTGAAGTTTTGCCACAACTAACATATTTTATGACAAAAACCAGTTTTTATAACATTTTAAGTCCAAAACTCAAAATATTATTACAAACCAAATCCTTTTCTGTCAAAAAGGCCAAATTACCCTTCTAAGGTAAAATGACCCATTTACCCTTTTATTATATTTACATATAAGGAGTGTATTGGCGTTACAAATTCTCCCCTCCTTCAAGAGATTTCGTCCCCGAAATCATGCAAAGAGTTGAGGGTATTTCTCCCTCATTTCGCTTTCGGTCTCCCACGTCATGTCGGAACCTCTGTGATGTCGCCAAAGCACTTTGACCATGCTGATTTTCTTGTTTCGCAACTGTCTTACCTTTCGGTCTAACACCCTCTCGGGTTGTTCCGGGTATCTCAACTTGTCATCTACTTCAATTTCAGCAAGAGGCACTTGTTGAGACTTGTCAAACAAAGTTTTTCTCAAATGGGACACATGAAATACGTCATGTATACCATGAAGTTCATCAGGTAATTCCAATCTATACGCTACAGCTCCAATCCTTTGGGATATGCGGAAAGGTCCAATGAAGCGAGGGCTCAATTTCCCTTTCTTCCCAAACCGGATTAAGCCTTTCCAAGGGGATACTTTAAGCATTACCATGTCTCCCACTTGGAATTCCAGCGGTTTCACTCGTTTATCTGCATATATTGCTTCTGTCGGTTCTGAGCTACTTTCAAATTTTCACGAATTTGTTTGATCTTTTCTTCAGTTTGTGCTACAATTTCAGGACCAGCCAACGGCTTTTCCCCAACTTCAACCTAGCAAGTCGGAGTACGACACGGTGCTCCATACAATGCCTCATACGGGGCCATCTGAATGCTGGAATGATAGCTGTTATTATACGCGAATTCTACCAAAGGTAAATGATCTTCCCAGCTTCCACCAAAATCTATTACACAGGTTCTCAGCATGTCCTCCAAAGTTTGGATAGTTCTTTCACTTTGGCCATCGGTCTGCGGGTGGTATGCAGTACTCATAAGTACTTTTGAACCCAGTTGTTCTTGAAGACTTTGCCAAAACCGGGAAGTAAATCTACTATCTCGATCTGACACGATCGATACCGGTAATCCATGTCGACAAATTACCTCATCTATGTAGATTTTCGCCAGTTGATCCACCCTGTACTTCTTGCTAATCGGTATGAATTGTGCTAATTTTGTCAATCGATCAACAATCACCCACACCGTATCATGACCTCGCGGCGTCCGCGGCAACTTTGTTACAAAATCCATAGTGATATGGTCCCACTTCTTTTCTGGAACCGGCAATGGTTGGATTTCTCCGTATGGTTTCCGATGGTTTGACTTCACTTGCAGGCATGTCAAACACTTTTCTACATATATTCCAATATCTCTCTTCATTCCAGGCCACCAATACAACGGTTTTAGCGTCCGATACATCTTGGTACTGCCCGGATGAACTGCATATCGACTACAGTGTGCATCTTCTAGAAGCAAGTTCCGCGCCTCTCCTTGTTTTGGGACCCACACGCGACCTCTAAAGGTTTTCAATTTCTGTGCATTTTCACCCAAATGCTTCAAATACCCAACCATTCGCTCGCTTTTTACATGCTTAGGTTTACACGCTTCTTCCTGTGCCAAACGGATCAGTTCGGGTAACCGGCTTGCTACACCCATGCATGCAGATGTAACTTTCAATGGAGTTTCTTTCCGGCTTAAAGCATCTGTCACCACATTCGCTTTACCAGGATGGTACAACATTTCGCAGTCAAAGTCTTTAAGTAGATCCATCCACCTTTGCTGTCTCATGTTAAGCTCTTTTTGGTCAAACAGATACTTCAAGCTTTTATGATCCGTGTAAATAACAAACTTCACGCCATATAAGTAGTGTCTCCACAGCTTCAATGCTAGAATCACAGCAGCTAATTCCAGATCATGAACTGGATATTTCTTCTCGGCTTCTTTTAATTGACGGGACGCATAAGCTATCACCCGACCTTTCTGTATTAACACACATCCAAGGCCGACTCTAGAAGCATCGCTGTAGATCACATATTCTTCTCCGCTTTGCGGTAGTGCTAACACCGGTGCTTCACATAAGGCTTGTTTCAACCTTTGGAAAGCTTCTTGCTGTTTTTCCGCCCACTCAAAATTTTCACCTTTCTTGGTCACCTTGGTCAACGGGGCAGCTATCGAGGAAAAATTCTCGACAAATCTTCTATAATAGCCTGCCAAACCAAGGAAACTTCGTACTTCAGTTGGACTTCGAGGCGGTTCCCACTTCATCACGGCTTCAATTTTTGTTGGATCAACCTTCACCCTTTCAGCATTAATTACATGGCCAAGAAATTGAACTTCTCTTAGCCAAAATTCACACTTGGAGAATTTTGCATACAGTTTTTCTTGACGAAGCAACTCCAACATTTGTCGAAGGTGCACTTCATGCTCGGCTTGGCTTCGCGAATACACCAGGATATCATCTATAAATACTATCACCGAAGTATCAAGGAACGGACAACACACCCGGTTCATGAGATCCATGAATACAGCCGGAGCATTGGTTAACCCGAAAGGCATCACCAAAAACTCATAATGATCGTATCGTGTGCGAAAAGCTGTCTTCGGAACGTCAGATTCTCGTATCTTCAACTGATGGTAACCCGACCTCAGGTCGATTTTTGAAAAATAAGATGCTCCCTGTAACTGATCAAACATGTCATCTATTCTTGGTAGCGGATATTTGTTCTTCACCGTGATCTTGTTTAATTCCCGATAGTCAATACACATACGCATCGACCCATCTTTCTTCTTAACAAACAGGATAGGGGCTCCCCAAGGCGATGTACACGGTCTGATGAAACCCCTATCTAACAGTTCTTCCAGTTGCTTTTGCAGTTCCACCATCTCTGAAGGTGCTAAACGATATGGAGCTCGGGCAACAGGAGCAGCTCCCGGAACCAGTTCAATCGTGAACTCTACCTGTCGATCTGGTGGTAACCCTGGAAGTTCATCTGGAAACATATCTAGGAATTCGTTTACCACGTTTACATTTGCTACCCCCACTTTAACTGGTTTAGCCACCGATACATAGGCCAAATAAAACATCCCTCATTTACTAACACAGCTTCGGGCTTGAGCAAAGGAGATAACCGGCATTCTCAACCGAGGTCGTTCACCCTGAATCTTTATCCATTCCCCATCCGGTGATAATACTGTGATGCTTTTATTTCTACAATCCATGTTAGCATAATTCGTTGCCAACCAATCCATACCCACAATTACACCAAATTCATTAGTAGTCATTGGCTTCAAATCTATAGGGAAAGTGGTCCCGTAGATTTTAAGCTGACAACCTTCCAGGTGTTCGAAAACCCAAACATATCTACCGTCTGCTATCGCCACTTCTAAGCTTTCATCCATTGGGGTTAATGGTACATTCAAGCGAGACATCAAAGACTCCGATACAAAACAATGTGTAGCCCCTGGATCAAATATAACATATACAGGTATGGAATTGAGAGTGAAGATACCTGTAACCACATCTGTCTTTTCACGAGCTTCCTCAACGGTCATTTGAAAGGCTCGCGAGGCTACCGGTCTTCCTCGGTTCTTCACCTCCTCTTTATTTCCTCCCTGATCAATTCTGGATCTATCACTGAATGCTCCAGATTTCAACTCAGGACAGTTCAGGCGGATATGATCTGTAGCTCCGTATTGGAAACACCTACGCTCCGCCCGACAATTACTAGCTTCATGCCCCGGTTTTCCACAATTTCGACAATTTGCAGATGCAGTGTTGACCCGGCAACTCCCAGAGTGCCTTTTTCTACACTTTTCGCACCACTTTCCTTCGTCTTTCTGGCCTTTACCCTTAGACCCAGTTTGCTGCGACTTTTTAGAGGCGTCCAACCTTGGTCTTCCGCCTTTCTTTTAGTTTCAATAGCTTTCTTTTCATCTTCTTGTCGCTTCAACTCTGTCTCCCGTTCAGTGGCCCTATCCATCACTTGTCGGAAAGTAGACAGTTTCAAGGGTTGCACAATTTCTCTGATTCGGGTCGTCAACCCCCAAACATACTTATCAATCTTCCTCTTTTCAGTATTGACATGGTGTTCCGCAAATCTTGCTTTCTCCAGAAAGCTCAGAGTGTATTCTTGGACTGATTGGGAACCTTGTTCCATATGCAGAAATTCGTCCTCCAACTTCTTTATAGCTACCTCTGAACAATACTCCTCGTTGAACTTGGTCTTGAATTGTTCCCAAGGTATCGATAGGGTTGAATCAGTACCCAATGACTTGTAGTAAATCTGCCACCAATGTAATGCACTGCTTGTGAGTTGATTTGTGGCAAATTCTAACTTGTCATCATCAGCACATTTGCTGACTCGAAACACCTTCTCAATATGCATTATCCACTCCATTGCCTGGACTGGATTATCTGTCCCTGAAAATTCTTTTGGCTTACAACCAAGGAAAGCTTTATAAGTGCATCCGACTTTCTTTATAGAAGCTTCCCCGCCCTGTTTATCTTTTTCTGAACGGGCATGGCTTTCTCCGTGACTTTCATCTTCCGGCTGTTTGTCATGAATACTTTTTGCAGCCTCTTCACTCGGGTTTGGGTTGTTCATTAGCGTAGGCATCAACTCCCTCACCACATCAGCCACAATAGCCCGTATATCCGGTGGATTTTCACCCACTGGTTCTACCACTGGTGCTCTTGCTCTCCTTCCATCTGAGCCTTGCGAACGGGCTGGTCCACTCCTTGCTGTTCCACGCCCCGAATTGGCACCAATGGGATTACTTCTTGTATTTCTCATACTTCAAAATTCAGCAAACAGTTAGATTACATATATAATAGCAAACTTATATATGTCTAATAGTCCATCTGTCTATTTTCTCTCGAGGTTTAAGTCTAGGAATCTAATCTAAAGACACCTAGTTCACTTAAACCACGGCTCTGATACCAACTTGTAACACCCGACTTATTTAACAAAACACCCCGTAAAAATTTTTATTTTTCAAACCATATATTTTACAATAAAACATTATACAAAGGGTATTTGTCAACATAAACAGGTACAAGTGTATCAAGGATTACAATACATAAAGATATTATACATCCATTAATCCGGGTTGTCACTTCACCATCCTAAGTCCTTAGTCACGGACTTTATCTTTTCCCTTAGCGGGATCACGCTCACCTGTAGGGACATATCAAATAAAACTGTGATCTATAAATCCCAATGAGTAATCAGCAAATAACATTTCACATATACAAGAGTATAATAACAATTAAACTCTTAAACAGTTTCTGTCCTATATATCATAGTCATCACTGACCGCATAATATATCATAGCCATATAGGCCGCACCAAATATCATAGCCATATAGGCCGCACCAAAACATTTTAGTTAATCAAATCATAGCCCTAAGGCCGTACCAACAGTTTCATCATTTATATCATAGCCCAAAGGCCGCACCAGTTTAGGTTTAATAACCCAAAATCATGGTCCTAAGACCGCACCAATTCAGTTTCAAGAATAGTAATCATAGCCATGAGGCTGCACCATTTGGATTTTCAATCCAATAACATATCCATATATTTTTCGGGTATTCTACCCTTAACTCATATTCAACTACTTCAAGTAGTGCCATTGTAATCACCATATATCACACTAGATATAGTCAAGATTACTCACCTGAATGCTTGCTACCACTAGCTTTAATTGTTTCTTGCCTTGAAATGGATTCCACACGATTTTGTCCCGTACCTATAATTTCATTCATTTCACAATGATTATAGGTTAATTTACCATTTCAGTTGATTCTAGTGCACAAGAGTCTAATATAAGACTAATTCCAAGCATTTCCAATCAATAACCATCGTTATAAAAATTTAATACACTTCCCGAAATACGCGTATTCTACTACAGTACTTTCGGGAGGTCGTATTCGTATTCCGATAATTTTCCATGAAGTTTCACAACATATTAGACTTATGTTTAAAATTTCAGGTCAATCGGATAAGCCTAGCATCAAAATCAAACTTGGAAATTGCACCAAATTTTAACAGAGAAAGACTTCATTTCTGCCGCACCCTCGCGTCGCGACCGAGGCCGAGGCCATGGTCGCGTCGCGACTGCTGCAATTCCAGGCAGTGAAGTCCGATTTTTGTGCTAGAAAATCCCATTTTCTCTTATTAAGCCCTTATTACTCGACTTAATCACTAGGAATTGTTCCAATACCAAAACCTTTGGCTAATAACAAGTTTTAAACCATTGAAGGATCAAATTCAAATCCATTTCCACAATTTCCCGTTTTCACAATTTTGGTCCAAAACCAAAATTATCAAGGTTTAATTGTTTCTACTGATTTGTTTCAGTCAATATAGCATCTAGAACTCATTTTAAGCCATTAGGATCAAGTTTATCACAAGAACTCATCATCTAGGGTTCTTGATCAAAATTTCAATTCTTTCAAAATAGCAACCTACTTCCATATTCTTGAATTAAGTTCTTTTAACATGACTTACTGGAAGTATTAAGCCACTTAGACACATAATTCATGACTGAAATTACAAATTTCAGTTTCTATAAAAACTCATCAAGAACAAACTAGGTTAGAACTTGAAATACTAACCTCCAATACTTCCAAACCTTCAATCCAAAGCCAATTATCAAATTCCTAGCTTTGATCTTCGCGAAATCTCTAAGATTCTGCAGAACCCGTATAAGAAACCCTCTCCCGTGTTCCAAAATGATCAGCTCAATATTGTTGGACCCCTACCACTCTTTTCAGTCATTTTTCTAATAATTGTATTTTGGTTTGTAGAAAACTTCCAGCCTATCTTGGTGTCATTCTTGTTGGTGCTATCATCACCAAGGAATACTCTTTATTACTCGAATATGTTCTAAATGGCCTTTTAAAGGCAACCTCCATTTGTTTGAGGACAAAAACAGTCCCCAAAGATCTTCTTCTATGAATTTCATTTTTATCAAGTCTTTCAAAATTTCTTCTTTCTATAGATAAATCTTTTAAAGTTCGGGCTTCAGCCTGATTGATTATTATAATATAAAATGCAGGATATTTTACTGTTTTGTGAAAACTCAAGACTGACTAAGAACAATTTTAGTACAAGAATATCTTGTGGTAAAATTATTGAATTGTTTAGATAAAAATCCTCAACCCTTTTTTAATCCATAATGGAAGTTGTGAAATTTCTAGAAAATAGGGTAATGGTACAAAAATAGAATTAACTGCTCTAAAATCAAACAAATGCCTGATTTCTCATGGTTTACTATCTTGTAAATAAATTAAATGAGGTAATTGACCCTTAAAATCAATATATCGAGATTTAATATTATGAAGAGAATATAATTCGATAGTAAACATTACTGAAAGCGTGGTTGCAATTATTGAAATTACTGAAAGCATGATGGCAAACATTATTCGCTGAGTATATATTTGATATTAAAATTATAAAATTTAATAAAAATGTGGGTCATAACCATTATGTATCTTTCCACTTCAGTGGGAATCATATAAATAGGAACCTTTATATTTTCCTCAACAACTTTTTCTTTATTATTTTCTTGAGGTTTTAATGAAATATTTTCTTCCTCTGTTGAAGCTTTAGATGCTTCTTCAAAATATGTTGGCTTTTTGGACCATGGTGGTTGTGAAAAACTAATCTTGATATTGTTGGAAGTTTCAATAGTATTGTTGTGGAACTATCTATGTCTTTAGGAAAATCACTAAAATTGCATAATTAATTTTTCCATGATTGACTTATTAAATTGTAAATTTTCTAATCGACATTTGATCAATGGAACATTCATTTCGTAATAGCCCAGAAACAAGTTGTTTTGCCAAATCAATAATTGCAACCACGCTTTTAGTGATTTCTTTTATATATTCATCCATAAGTGAATGTATAGCCTTCAATATTTGTATCATACTATTCATCGGATTTGCCATATCTGTTGAGGAAATCTACTAACACATTTTTCTCAAAATTTATTATTTCAATATCAAATATAAACTCAAAGAGTAATGTTTGCCATCACGCTTTCAATAATGTTTGCCATCACACTTTCAACAATTTCAATAATTGTAACCATGCAACCATGCTTTCAATAATGTTTGCCATTGAATTATATTCTCTTCATAGTATTGAATCTCAATATATTGATTTTAAGGGACAATACCCTCGTTTAAATTATTTAACAGATAGTGATCCATGAGAAATCAGGAATTTGTTTGATTTTGGAGCAGTTAATTCTAGTTTTCTATCAATATCCCATTTTACAGAAATTTCACAACTTCCACTATGGATTAAAAAAAAGGGGTTGAGGATTTTTATCTAAAAAATTCAACAATTTTACCACGAGATCTTCTAGTACTAAAATTGTCAGCCAATCCTAATTTTACACAAAACAATAAATATCCTTCATTTCATTTTATAATAATCAATAAGGCTGAAGTCCAAACTTTAAAAGATTTACCCATCGAAAGAAGAAATTTTGAAAGACTTGGTAAAAATTAAATTAATAGAAGAAGATTGTGACAACTAAAAATGTAGTATAAATGAGGATTAAGTTTGAGTATATATGATGATAAGAAAGTTTCATTCACATTTATTAATTGTATTGTGAATGGGGCCAAATGGTCAAAGAAGGAAAAATATGGAAATTTATGTTGTAAGACCTTTTATTAAGTCATAATGAAGTGTTAATTCATTTAGAAGTAATTTTGAAAACATAAGGGCAAACTTTGAAATTTGGGGCAAAAATGAAGAAAATATTTGTCAACCTTTAAAAATTAATATCTCAAAATCTAGAAAGAATTAGGAAAATGTCATCAATGTGACTTTTGTAATATTTGATGTAGCAAGAATATAGGAAAAAGATTCGGGTCATTTAGAGTTATAGCCAAGAAATTATAAAGGTTTAAAAATGGCCAAGTGCCCATGTTTGAGGGTTTGTATCAGAAAATATGATTAGATTCAGCCTTAAATCGGTGAATAGAAGTTGTAAAGCTCATTCCCACATTTCCAAGGACATAAAGTTTGCAAATTTTGGATGTCATATGTGAAAGTTATGGCTATGCAAAAATCAGGAAAAATGAGTTGTGCTGGGAAATTTTCTAAGGAAAATAAATGAAGGTCAATTTGGTATTTATGTATCCTTAGACTTGGTCAAATTTGGATTATTGCCTTAAATCCTTTTTCTTCCGTGTGTGCGTGATTGGAATCGAGAAAAAAGGAGTGAGAAAATCTAAAGTCTAAAAACGAAAACACACACACATATTCGTGTCATCGTGTGTGCATAATCTGAGAGAGAGAGAGAACCGAGATTGAGGCGGGAAAAATCGAGAATGAAGCAACAAGTGCCCTATCATCGCTATATGTGGACGGAAAAGAAGCAGCAGTAGATGCTGCTGGAAGAAATTTACGGTGGCGGCAGCTGTCGCAGGTGCTGGCGGCGATTGTGGTTGCCGACGGTGGTGGGGATGGTCCTTAGGTGGTTGCATTTCAAGCTTTAGGCAACATCTATACTTTTGATTTTGACACAATAGACAAAATTTCAAAAGTAAATTTATGATTTTTAAACCCTAGCCATCTGAACTCGAAAATTTAATGAATGCATGATGGCATCTGGGTTTTGATGAGGAATTATGTTATGTAATAGTTCACAATCATCAATGAATCAATACTTGTGATTTGTAGATGGAAGAATTGGATATATTGACTTTTAAAAGAAGTCAAACAATATGTACAAGATGATTTTTTTATTCTTAAAATGTTGGCATACATGTTGATGTGGTTCTGAATTCATGAGTTGGAGTGTTATTATGTTGACTTGGTTAAAGAATTAATAATATGAGAATTTTAAGTAAAGGAATTTCACCTTTGACTTTATTTGGAGTCAACGATTGAATATAAATATGACCTTTCTTGAAATATATTGGAGGTAATTTGTAGTTGAATTGAGATTCTAGAAAGAACACTTGGATTGTGTTTACTAATTATCATTAAACCAAATGATGAATTTAATTATACAAAGTGTAAACTTGGTGTAAGACCCTAATCTCGGAAAGTCCAAGTCTCGAGTTTAAAAGAAGCAAAAAAATGGAAAATGTGAGAAAAAGGACATTAGCGTTGCTAACTATAGTGTTAGCGACGCTAATGAGTGTGGATGGTTGTGGTTTTGCACGTTCATGCATTAGTGTTGCTAACATGTATATTAGCGCCGCTAATGGTCGCTGGCAGCTAATTAAGCCCTAAATCGTGTTTTAGGCCATATAAAACTCATTAGACCCATTGGGGGTCGTCATTTCTCACCCTAAACCCCTATGAAAACCCTAAAATACTCTCCCTAGCCTCCATTGGTGTTTTTGGTCTCATTTCTTGAAGTTTTGAAGGCTTTTGGAAGAAAATAAGGAAACAAAGGTGCTAGGAAGGATTGTTGGGTGAAGGAGATCAGATTGCTTATCATGTTGGACCATTGTAAGTGCATTAACCTCTGTCTTCTTGAGTTTTCTAGTTTATAATGAAGTTATGAGACTCTTTTGAGTATTATGAGACAATGATGGTTCCACCTATTGGAATACGGAAGGATTTAGGGACTAAAGGGAAGGATCTCTTCTCCTTTTGTTTCTAGATCCTTGTTATAAACCCTAACCAAGTCTTAATATCATTTTGGATGTGGTTTGAGCTTTGTGTTCACCATTTTGGAATTAGATCTTCACCATGAGCTTGTTTGGACAATGATTGGCTGGCAAAGTTTATGTTTTTATGAGTCAAGGGATTGTTAGGGTCGATTCTGGAAAGTTATAGCTTTTGGCTGAATGTATTAAGCACTTTAGGAGATTTTGGCTGATTAGGGGCATTAGTGCCGCTAACTGTAAAAGTTAGCGAGCTAACTTTTAGGGCGGTTGACTTTTGTTGACTGGTTGACTTCGACTTTTGGACAGTTGTTTTCTTAAGTCAAAACTCTAGGAAAACCATGGTTTTGGGTCTGGTTAGAGATTTTAAGGATAGAAACCTTATTGATGAAATGTTTTTGATAATAGGAAGCTCGGGAGACTTTTACTAATATTCCTTTACTTTCGTATAGCTACGGATCAGGTGAGTCTCCTCACTTTCTTGATTATGATGATTATGATGACTATGATGAATATGATGGTTATGATGATTATGATGCTTACAATGATGATGATTTTATGATGCAAAGAATGAGTTGATTATCGATGGATCGGGGCAAGCCCATGAATCGGAGACTGAGATGATTACCGACGGATTGAGGCAAGCCTAAGAGTCAAAGAATGAGATGATTGATGGTTGTTTGGGGCAAGCCCAAAGACCTTATTATGTTTAAAAATCATATGGAAATTTGGGGAACTCACTAAGCTTTGTGCTTACTCTTTCACTCTAACTGTTTTTCACGTATCTGTTGGCTTATGCTTGGAGCACGACGCGACTGTACCGCATCTGAAGTTTTGGTATCTAAGTCTTCCGCTGGATAATATTTGTAAATACGATTTTATATGTTTAAAATATTAAGTTTTAATTGAAATGGTTTTATTTAATAATACGATTTATGTATTTGAACCGTTTTAAAATGAAAATTTTATTACTTGATTTGGGACGTTACACTTGGACCACTTTTGCATGAAATGAATATTGGTAATATATATGAAGGATATGCCAATATTACTTGGTTTTTAGCATAGTTTATGAAATATATTGGAATTGGAATGGAATCATGAATTCCAACTTAATTGGACAATTTTAGTATGTACGAAAATAGTGTACAAGACAACATAAAAATCTTATTGGGATGACAATTATGAAGTATAGGATCATATTGATGTCAAGTGAGCGAAAAATATCATATTTTACAATAGTTTCTATTTTTAGAAACTTTATCAGTTTAAATTTGCCAAAACGACATAAATGAGTAAAATTAAATATGTTTTGACATCTAACCATTGAAATAAGCTTATAAAGAAGTAGCAATTAGGATAATATTAAAATAGCCTTGTAGAACCCGAAAAATATCATTTTAGGTCAAAACGGGATAAAAAGGTAAAAATGTCTGATATTGTTATTACGCTTTAAGAAATACATTTAACCCTTGGAATGGAATTGGACAATGATTAGAAGGAATCCAAGAATGATTAGTGAGATCGACTAGGGAGAGATAAGGGAGGAGGGAGCAGGAATTTTCTAGGGTTTGATCAGTTACAATTGTTAATCATGATGTTTATTTATAATATCCATCAGTCCATCATATTCACTTTCGATCTCTTTTAGCTAAAGCATCTCTTGCGCGTAACCTAAAAGGACCCTGCTATATATAGTAATATCACCAACTTGTTATGATCACGGACATATAACCAATAGCTCCCACTTGCACATGTCAACAACAATTATATGGTCTCATATTCCTAACCTAGCAAAGTGTATGTCATCCGAGACAAGTATTGTACTCATATTGTATGAGTGTAACACCTTAAATTTGTTTAAAATTAAATAATTAAAACCTATAAATAAATCCACAAAAGCTTTTCATAAAAACTATGTAAGAAATTTGTTGAAATAAACCTTTCATGAATCTTAAATAAAATATCATCAGAGTACTTAGTGTTATTGTAAACATGAACTCTATAAATTAATAAAAGCGGAAGTCTTTAGTATTAAATATCTTGTAGGAGGTCGAACAGTTAGACTCTAACTGTGCTCGTTTTTTCCAAAACCATCCCCTTTAAAACCTAATTTTTTTTAAATAACAACCGATAAGCTAGAAGCCTAGTGAACATACGAACTACACATACAATCATGACACATAGCACGCAACAAGTAGTGTTCCTCACGAAGAGGCTGTATAACATTCATCCTCACACAGAGAACTTTAAACTTAACACCTTACAAAGAGGAATTACAACTGCCCTACCTCACAAGGAGGTCTCGTTGGCCTTACCCCACAAAGAGAAAACTAAGAATTTACTCTGCCCCACAAAGAGGTCTCGTTGGCCTTACCCAATAAGGAGGTATGGTAAACGTATACCACAAAGGGTCATGTGATCATAACATACATAACATATTGACACATACACATGCAGACACATAAAGGCACATATAGAAAGTGTCTTTGAGTACAAGTTAATAACAAAATACGAATACAACTGTTTTATTTTTGTAAATAATTTTGTAATAAGTTCCATTAAATTAATTTACTAACTAAAATCAGATATTCACCTGTCTTTGTGCTTAAAAGTTTTTATAAAACCCACTATTGAACCGCTAAGAAAAATAAAAATACAAAATTGTTTTGTTTTTTCTTGTTTAAGTTGATGGAAAGAAAATCCAACGATAGGAAATTATAGAAACTAAATCATCATATTCAAAAAGTATGTTCTATAAATTTTTTTATCATTATCAATAAATTCAATTTAATATTGATGATAGTGTTGTAATTTATTTAATATAATTCAACTGAACATCTATAGACACACACTAAACAACCTTGGTGAATAATTCATTTTGATCCTGTAAACCAACCAAACATAATAGCAAAATGATGATGATCTATCTTATTGTCATACTCATTAAATTATTTTGTTCATTTCCTTGTGATTCCATTCTTCCAAGAGCATAACGTGTTGTTTGGTTTGAAGAAAATAGTGATCAAGACAACAATGCATTTATAAAGCAATAAATTGAAAGTGACATTAAATAATTGGAAGTCAATGCAAAATAATATTCCTCAAGTCCCCATTTCACAAGTAAATGTCTTAGTCCTCAACTTTCCATTCAAAGACTTTGAAGTCACTATCACACTTGTATTATTGTGGTCCTATAACCTAACTTTCTTTTTCACTTGATCAAAATAAATGGTTTAGGCCAAGTTTATTCCCCATTGCATACACAATTGTATTTTACCATATATATATATATATATATATATATATATATATATATATATATATATATATATATGTGTGTGTGTGTGTGTGTTTGTGTGTGTGTATGTGTGTGTACAAATTGAAGAAAACACTAATAGACAAACAAGCATTTACATTTTCAAGAAATCACAGATAAATTATAATTTTTTTGTTAACAAAGTTGACATGTCAGGGCCCATAAGCATAATTTTGTAACTTTATATTCAAAATTTCAATTTATCTTTTTATAAAAATGTATTCTGTCAGATGCATTATGGTTGTGTGCTATGAATCCTCCAATTATTCACACATATGCTAAAAGAAGGAAGCAAGGGTATTTTGGTCTTTTCATTAATAAAAGTTGTTAGACAGTTAGAAAACAAAAGAGTAAAAAATATAGGGAAGTGTCAAGGAGGGAGCATAAAGGGTATTTCAGTATTTTCATGAATAACTAATCGACTGGTTACCTAATTACCACTTCAGAGACTGTTGGAGACATTGAATTTATTAAAAGTATATAAAGAAAGCAACCTTGGAAGACTTGAAAGTCAATGAAAGATTAATATCCACAAACTTATATTCGTTGTCCCCTTATCACATGCAAATGTCTTAGGCTTATGTTTTTATTCAAAGACTTTAAAGTCAACACAATGCTATAATTATGAAACTAGCTTGCATAAAAAAAGGAATTTTTGAGTATATGAGTTTAACAAGGTTGATGTTTCCGGCCCAATAAAAGATAAATTTTATAATTCTAAGTCTAAAAGTTCATATTGTATTTCATGCACAATATTAACATACATTTATTTATGTCCTGGACCATAATGAGCGGTATTGCCCTTAACTCGTACATGTACTTGACCACAAGTCTTTAACAGAGGGTAAATGGTGGAGGGGAACAATTTCTTCCTTGATATTAGTGTTAAATAAAGTAACAAATAAGATAGTTATAAAAAAGATTTATGAGTTTTTGTTTTTAATGATAATACCATATATTATTATGAGCAAAATGATAATTTAATAAAAGGAATAATAAAGAGGTAAATTGGAATTTATAAGCATTTCATGTTTTATTTTTAATAGTGTTAGACTATTAGTTAATTTGTAATAAAATGCAAACTTAAGGGCTATATTGAGAATATTTTAAAAACTGGACCGAACTTGCAATGTTTTGTGAACTGTAAGGACTATTTCTGTAACTATTAGAAAGTGACATTGGAACACTTGGGAATCAATAGAAAATAGCATCCACAAACTTATATTCATTGCCCCATTCCACACTCAAATGATTTATGCCTCGACTTCTCATTCAAAGACTTTGAAGTCAACACAACACAACAAAGTTGATTATGAAGATCATAGGTCTATGAAACTAACTTGTAGAAAACAAAAATTATGATTATTTAACTTTAACAACGTTGATGTTTCCAACCCAATAAAAGACATGATGTATATAATTTTAATTCTAAATTTTTATATTATATTTTACACGCAATATTATTGTACATCTTTTTACGTATTGGTCATTGGGGACTAGAATGACCGACATTGTCTTTCACCCATAATTTTTTATAATGTGTCATGTTCATGTATATGTTATACTACACGCTGCTAAATTTTAAGATAGAGAATTTACAATTTTTTCATGTGTTATGCTAAAATTTATGGTTTTGGTCCAAAATCCAAATGTTTCATTTGTTGCACCGATGGTCCATATAGCGATTCTTTGTTGTATCTTTGGTTCTCGGGTCAAATAGTGTTACAAAAGCTTTGTTAAAAGTCAGTAAAATGACTACTTTTCCCCTCATATATATCTTCTTCCGATGTTCCTGAGTTCAACTTTTATCTTCAATATTTTCAATGGTTTTATTTTTACACTAAATTAAATAACAGTCCCCATAATTTAGTAAAATTCACACTTTGAGTCCAAGTTTCAAAGATATGCATCAGCAGCCCTTAGGCCTTTAGGTGTGGGATCTCACGAGCTCTCACTTTTTGCCTGCCACCTCAGCAACTCTCTCTCCTTCCCTCACCCCTAGAAATGGTCACATCTCACTACCTCTCACTTCCTCTCACTTTTTAATTTAAAAAAGTAATTAAAAATACATTAAAACTATTAATAACTTCAAAATAAAATACTTCATTAAAATATAAAGTTACATTAAAATGCAAATTTAAAAAAAATCGAACACGATAATTTAAATCCTAGCTACGATAAATTAAAACCTAAAATACGATAATTAAAACCTAAAATACGATACTTTTGTAAGGCTAGCTTAGCGAAACCTAGATGAATTTTTCACAACATTCCACGCATCTAGGTGCGTGAAATATGTGTTGTGTGTCACCCGATACTCTTGTAAGTCTAGCTTAACGATCTCAGCGTCGGTGGTCCCCGGTTGTCGGTTCGCCAATAGTGGTGCAGAAAATTGGTTAAATTTATACAATTGTACTGACATATGCCTCCATTTGTAATGAAAGTGATTCATATTCCGATATTGTATTGCGCCCAAAATTCTGTGAAACGATTCCTTTATACGTTCCGAGAAACCGCGGTTGTTTCTTACAGTGTCGTCTTCAGCGATGTTGATGAAGGCGGTTGCTAAAGCTGACTCTTCTCATTGAGTCCATCCCCAACTAATGTTTCCATTTCCCACCCCAGCCATTTTTTATAATAATATATATGTGTGTATGAGATGTGTATGAGATATGTATGAGATGTGTGTGTGTGTGTGTGTGTGTGTGTGTGTGTGTGTGTGTGTATATATATATATATAAATTGAAAATAATTTTTTTATAAAAGTAGCCGTTACACAATGGCTAGGTTTTCGTTTTCGTCGCACGATGCCAAGACGCTGCATGGGCTCCATAGCGCGAGCTCACTGCATGGGGGTGTTCACCGGGGCGTCGCACACATCGGACACGACGTTGCGACAGCACATCGGAAGGCCTTAAGGTTCTATTTTTCTTGCAGTGGTGGTCCTTCTCACTAACACCATTAACTTTTTCTATTAAGTTTATTGTAAAAAGGCTTTATTACTCTTGTATGGTCAATTTTTGGTTTAACCATCGAGTATTTTTTATGTTTTAAAAAAATTATTGATATTTTTAAAAAGTCTATTGTAACTATTATTTTCTCATGTTTATTTTGTAGGATTTTTTTTGTTTTAAAAAGGCACTCATGTTTTAAAAGTTTTCATCTAACAACTATCCGTATTTTTTTTTTATAAATTTTTAAGGCTTATTTTTTATCGAAAACATGTTTCAAGTTTTTTTGATCAGTAAAAAGTTGGAGTTTTACATGGTACACGCAGTGACTCTATATCTTCAAATTTGATAATGAGTTGGATATTTTTGTTAATTTACCTTGAACTGAGAAGATACATAAGTGATCACACAAACTCATTGCATTAAAGGTGCGGTGTGTTTTTTAAAAGGTAAATTGTCTGCAGTTTGCGGGCCACGTCGGCAGAACATCTACAGAATAAGAGACGGACCAAACATTTAAAATCTACAGTTTGTTTTTAAAATTCTGCTAGGTGTTAAAATAAATTGAAAAATATAAGTAAATTGAATAAGATCTTTTGTTTCAAATTAAGGGTATATTGTTATAAAATATTACACACTCCACTTATATAATTGAGTAAATTATAAATTTGGTATTTATACTCTATCTAAGTTCAGTTCAGATTCCAATATTGTTTAAACGTCGTCTTCAAATTTGTATCTCTTTATGTATATAATCCTTGATCTTTACTCAATATTGAAAATTCAGTTCAAAATTTGAAACAAATTTATATGGGACATATAATACCATAATGAAATACAAACTTAAGCACGATATTGAATATATTTTAAAAATTAATTAAATTTGTGGTTTTGAATAAACGATGAGACTAATATTATACCAACTTTTCAAAATAACACCCGAGATTTGTCGACTTCACATTTTAAAATTAACACTTTCTAAATAAACATGATAGATATTTAAAGATAGGGTTTATGTCATAAAAGCCATTAAGTTTGTCAAAAATGTTCGGTTTTACCATTTTATGTATTTTTTGTTCATAAAAGCCCTTAAATTTATGTATCTTTCATTAAAACCTTTAAGGTTGGCAGGAATGTCGGTTTTACCTTTGCGTCCTGTCATAGAACCTGTCAAACTTAAGGGCAAAACCGAACATTTTGGTCAAAATGAAGGGTTTTAATGAATCAAAATAAATTTAAGGGCTTTTATGAACAAAAAATACATAAAATGGTAAACCCGAATATTTCTTATAAACTCAAGGGCTTTTATGACATAAACCCTTAATGATAAAAGTTTTTAACTTTCTTATTAATCATATTTTATATCAATTATAATACGACAACCAATAAACATATTATGTAGGCAATATATATTGATAAAAATGCTTTTATTGATTTCATAAAGATCGAAATTGGTTTAGATATCATCTCGTATCTAGTTGTTCAAAATATACATTATATATATATATATATATATATATATATATATATATATATATATATATATATATATATATATATATATATATATATTATATATATATATATATATATATATATATATATATATATATATATATATGTATATATATTATATTATATATATATATATATATATATGTATGTATGTATGTATGTATGTATGTATGTATGTATGTATGTATAATATATATATACATTATATATATATATATATATATATGTATGTATGTATGTATGTATGTATGTATAATATATATATATATATATATATATATATATATATATATATATATATATATATATATATATATATATATATATATATATATATATATATATATATATATATATATATATATATATATAGGGAGAGGTTGGAGAGGTTAAAATGAGAAGGATTAAAATGTTGAGAATGTGAGAATGATTCTGGACCAATCATTTTATAAGGATATTATAGTAATTTAACAATATGTGTAATTAATTAAAAATCCTAAATAATTATGTTTTCCTATAATCATGAGATTAATTTATTCAGTTTCCATGATTATAGATATTAGGATTGCTGTTACCTAAAATAAAGGAATTAATTGATTTTTTTGTTATTTTATTAATAGAAGATTAAAAAAAATATTTTTATCAATTCTTTTGTCAAAATTCGAAATTTTAATAGTTTGATCTTCTTTTTTCACGGTTTCAATCATGGATGAATATAGTATACTTAAAAATGAATTTTTTGAGAATTTTTAAAATTTATATTTGATATGATTGTGTTAATCATGAATGATTACAAGTAACAAAAACTACTAACATGAATAAAGTACAAATTTTTTTTATTTAATACAATTGTAATCATAACACAAAAATAAAAAAGAAAACAGTACATTTGTAATCATTTCTACTAATAATGAATAAAAGTCAATGTAAAGAATCGATAAATTTCTAATCATTAATGAATAAAAGACAACGTAAAAGAAAAAAACTAGTTTAGCTATAATCAAAAATGAATAAAACAAATATAAAAAATCTGATTCATTAGTAATCATTATGTTGCAGTCCTGATGATTATTCTTGCTTTGGTTTTTCTTGTTGCTGCTATCACACCTAAAGGAAAGAAGGACACTCGTGATCATTATTATTATTAGATTCACACCTGCAAAATCAAGTTCAAGGACATTAAAAATATAACCAACTCATAAAATATATTGTTATCTATTTGCATATGCACTGATTTACACCACTAATAATCAATGATAATACTTAGACACTTAATAAAACAAACATAATAGTATTAATCTTCAATGATTATAGTTCTCTATTATTATAATCATTTAGACTATTATAACTATAATCATCAATGATTACAGCTATAATCATCAATGATGATTTAATCACGGATGTAAACTAACTTAACCATTGATGATTTAATCACGAATGATGTACAATTATGCTGTAGGTTACCTTGTACTCCCTTCAACACAAAAGCGAATTGATGTGACTGTGCTTGTAGCAAGTCTTTTCTTAGTAATGATGCAACATCCAAGCACATGTATATGTCATGCAAAATATAGAAACATATCATTTACAAAATTATACTTATAATCATAAATGATTAAAGCTATAATCATACCGGGTAAAAATGTAAAAAATGGTGACTTTTATATTCCAGGTTAAAGAAACAAATCCGAAAGCACAACTTAGTTTAATTATATTACATTACATGTTTTATTCAGTTATGATTATAATTGAGAATCTTGACCAAAACAATAAACTTTCAATAAAAAGATACAAACCATAAACAAATGTTGAAATATAAGATAATATAACAATTACGAGAGTTTGACCCCATGACCACATAAATAAATCACATATCAAGTAAACAACCAAAAGTATTTTTATAAAATAAAAATACAATAGAAACTAAAGCAATAGCAGCACATACTAACCTGTACAAACTAACATGTAAACAACCAAAACGAATAGGAGAAACACGACTTCCCTTTTCCGAAAAATACAAACTTGCTTATTATTGTTATTCGTTTCCTCCAACAGCGGGCCCACCTATTCACATCATAATGAATTAGGGCAAAAACATAAATATATCCATGTGTGTTTGAATAAAAGACAACTTCTATGTTCCAAAAGATACAGAAATTCATGATGGCATACTAACCTATAAAAAATCAAGACCAATAGGAGAAAGATGATCGGAGGAATAAGGTTGATCGAAGGAGAAAAGAACAAAAATAATACAAGTAACAAAAATAACAGAAACTGATCGTACCCCTTTTATTTCTTTGGCCTGTTTTCACGATGGCTTCAAAGGAACACATCTCACACATCTCCCCTGTTTCCTTATTGTTCTTCTCAATCCCTTCGACTTTGTCCATCAGCGGAACCTAAATCAACCACCACCTGTTGTTCCATTAACCACCAGAAGGAAACAAAATTTTAGAAATGTAGAATGAAGCTTACATCCTCTCATTTTGCCAAATGTTTCTTCAAAATCAGAAAATCTGTTCTTTGAGGCATTCTATCGAACACCTGGTATGCTTCACAATTTTAAGAACTCTCATGACTATTCTGTAAGTAATTAGTCATGATTAAACAACCATAATAGCTCGTATTGTGATTAAACAAACTGAAACAAAATAGCTCATATTGTGATTAAACAAACTGAAACAAAATGAAATAAAACTCCAGGCGAAAATTTATCAGCATATTTGAACAAACATAAAAACAAAAGATTAGATAGATCTATAATTTTTCTAAAGAAGAATATAGAGGAAAACAATGGCAGTTTACTAATTACCTGACGAAACTTGTCATCAGACTTCAATTGAAGAAAAATAATGGGAATTAAATCCAAGGAAAGATAAAACAAGGACGCAGTGAAGCAAACTCTAGAAGCATGGCCGCTGGGGAAGGACCAGTGGTCAACGACAAAGGTGAGGAACATGTTTTGTTATAGAGAGAGCGTGGGCGGCGGATGAGATGTTTGATTAGGCCGATAAGAAGGAGACCGAGCAGAGATCCGATGAGAAGGTTCTTCTCAACCTTTTAACCCTTCTCATTTTATCCTACCTCTCTCTCTCTCTCTATATATATATATATATATATATATATATATATATATATATATATATATATATATATATATATATATATATATATATATATATATATATATATATATATATATATATATATATATATATATATATATATATATATGGGAAAAGTGAATATATTATGTTGTTATGTATATAAGCTTGCGTATTAAACCCCGATACGACATTGTGTTATATGAATATCGCTTATTTCCTTTTCCAATATTATTTCGTTTTTGATTTCTGTTTGTATCTTCCTCTTTCAACGATTATTTTTTCTTCCTTCAGACCTTCACGAATCTTGATTAAGATTAATCACATTCTTCCTCACAGATACGATCGTTGAAGGAGGAAGATATGAGCAAAAAATCGATGAAGAAAGAATAGTGGAAAAGGAAATAAGCAATATATATAAAGAAATAAGCGATATACATATAATATGATGTTGTATCGGGGGTTTAATACACATTTTGGTGTGTGTACTTGATAAATTTCAATAACCTAAAATATTTGATGACACTAAAATCAACAAAAAAAACCTTATATAAACTAATAAAAAAAATATATCGTATTATCTTGGACATATTGTTTCCATATATATGCAATCCTTATAATTGGCTTTGTTTCTCCTCTCTTAGACTAATCGGAATGGTTACAATTTTTCTCATCGGCATCTACATGGCATATTGATGCCATCGGCATCACCATTCCGCAATGGAGGCATTGGCCATAGGCATTGGCCATCTACATGAGAATGTCGATGACTTTTCCCTCTCTCTTCTCTCTCTTCCTTTATTCTCTCTATCTCTCTCTTCCTTTAATTTAATATTAAATCTAAAAATAATAAAAATGTTGGGGGTATCCACCCCTCATTGTAGACATCAAAATGTATTTTCGTAGGCATCCTACGTGGTGCATACGTGGCAGCCGATGCCGATGATTTCATAGGCAACCACTCCGCTTAGCCTTACAACATAATCACTATTAAAAAAATATATTGTATTATCATGGACATATTGTTTCCATATATGTAATCCTTATAGTTGCTTTGTTTCTCCTCTCTTATAACATAAATAACTATCCATTAAAGGAAGATAACATTGTATACAGGGTTGTACCATGAGGCATGAATCAATGGAAGATACGATGCTCAACAAAATATACCCAAAAGGTAACACCATCATACATAACAAGTACACAATGTAGACCATGACGACTATAACCTTTTGTAGCCACCATATTTTATAGGGTTAAGGTCATTTTTGGTCATTTAACTTTCTGGTTTATGCACATTTGGTCACTTAACTTTGTTTAAGTTCTACAAGGTCACCTAACTTTTTATTTTGTCCCGAAATGGTCACTGTAACCTGTTATAGCCGGTTACAGTGACCATTTCGAGAATAAATAAAAAGTTAAGTGACCTATTATAACTTAAATAAATTTAAGTGATCAGATGAGCACAAAACAGAAATTTAAGTGACCAAATGAGAACATTAACCCTAAACAGAAAGTTAAGTGACCAAATGAGAACATTAACCCTGAACAAATTGATTTTATGAAACGTTGGATTTTTGGGACTTGCATTAGTTGTATATGTTACTCCGATATAATAAATTTTTGTAAATGAACAAATATGTTTGAGTCGTGTTAAGTTGGAACCATGGAAACCGTTTCTATGTTCATTTTACTCTCATAATTCATCTTTATAAACGAACGAAAAAAACTACTTAAATAAAGAAGAAGGATCTCGAAATTATTGGTTCATCCTTATTATAAATCATCTGCATAACATTGTTCGGTATAAATTGTAAATAAGGTTTTATTGAGTTGTAACACATAACCATTTCTCTTGTTAGACAATTATAACATTTTATTAGAAGCTAAAACCAATCAATTAAAAAAATATCAGACAATTATAACATCTACTAGAAGCTAAAACCAACGAATTAAAAAATCACCAAACCAGAACCGATCAACCGATCCTTCTTCTTTATCTACGTAGTTTTTTTCGTTCGTTTATAAAGATGATTTAGGAGAGTAAAATGAACATAGAAACGGTTTCCATGGTTCCAACTTAACACAGCTCAAACACATTTGTTCATCTATAAAAATGTATTATCGGATTATCATATACAACTAATGCAAGTCCCAAAAATCCAACGTTTCAAAAAATCAATTTGTTCAGGGTTAATGTTCTCATTTGGTCACTTAACTTTCTGATTTGTGCTCATTTGGTCACTTAACTTTTTATTTATTCTCGAAATGGTCACTGTAACCGGCTATAACAGGTTACAGTGACCATTTCGAGACAAAATAAAAAGTTAGGTGACCTTGTAGAACTTAAACAAAGTTAAGTGACCAAATATGCACAAACCAGAAAGTTAAGTGACCAAATTTGACCTTAACCCTATTTTATAATGCATGTTTATGCAAACCATATTCTATATTCTATATTAATATAATGGTTTTTGACATGAGTTAATAGTTATGTAAACATATTTCAACTTGTTATACCGAAAACTTTTTAAATACGCATGCATAAATCGGTAAGATATCAACCATCAACCATATTATATAATTGATAAAAAAAGACAGACAGCTTGAAGCATTATTCTCTAAATAAAAAAAGATTCATTTCCTTACATATACAATAATAAGAAAAACACGATCATAAATTGTTTTTAACCCTAACCATGTTATTGACCTAACATAGTCCGATGAAAACAACGTTAAGAAAACGATTAAATTTGGAATTCAAAGGTTGTTGAAAAGACAGTTGTTGGTAGGACGGAAACAACATTAGAAAGAGCAGCTGCCACCTTCCGAAATCTCCGGATGTGGCGTTTTTCGTCGTGCTTACATACTTACATTAAAGCCGCCTTCACCCACGCCTCCTTCTACCAACCCAACTCATTCTCACTTAGGAATTAACGCTCTCAGAATAGTAAACCCCTCGTTCGTTTTAACACCACCATGTCGACGGCGGCGATGTCGGCCATGGGATTCACCTCCTCCACCTCCAGGGATCTCTCCAAATTCAACTCCTGCATTCCGATTCAAGCCTTTCAACAACCGATTTCTCTTTCAGTCCGAACAACCGGAGCTCTTTACCATTCTTGCTCATTGAAACACCACCACAACCGCGAGAAATTTCCGATATTGTTCGCATTTTCTGGAGACGGAGACGATGGTATCGGGAATGGGAATAGTTCCGGAGGAGGCGGCGGCGGGGATGGAGGGCATGGTGGTAGCGGAAGCGGAGGCGATGGAAACGAGAAGGATGCGTTGCTGGTATTGGCGCAAGTTGGTAGGTCGTTGGATAGTATTCCGAAGGACTTGGCGGCGGCGATTGCGTCTGGTAAAATACCTGGATCCGTAGTACAGAGGTTTTTGGAGCTCGAAAAGTCGCCATTTTTAAGGTGGCTGCTTCAATTTGGAGGGTTTAAGGAGCGTTTGCTCGCTGATGATCTTTTTCTGACCAAAGTTGGGATTGAATGCGGAGTCGGTATGTTCACCAAGGTATTTTCTCCCTGCCTCGAATTCTCCGGTGACCTAATGTTCTTTAAAATTTTCGAATTTAAAGTTCAAAATAAAAATTATTTACACTGATTTTTTGTCGTGTTCATTGTGCTTCTTAAACAACACTAGTTGTGATCTAACCATGAAAGTACACCTCTTCATTTCTCTGAAAAAGATTCAATATCAGACTGGAAAACTCATTTTGAGATTAATATTTCAAGAAATCTTGCTTTACTGAATGCTCTTAGTTCAGACAGATTCTAACATTTAGAAGAGGTTGAAAATAATTATGATTTAAGTTAACATACTGGAACAGGGGAATAACTGTTAATGCTATGTCCTGTATTTTAACACCCCAAGGTTTTAGTGTTTTACAACTTCATCAGTGCAGTTTTAAGTTTCTTTATATAAATTCTATTTTCTAATCATCATTTCTTAGACTAGTATGAGTGGAAATGTTCTGAAACGGTAATCAAATCTGTTCATAACTTAAATTAAATAAGATTGTCCCTATGTTCACTTGTCACATTATGTTAGGTCGCCTTTGTTAATATTACCGAAAGACCAAACATGACGGTTTCTTGAAAATAGATCGTTGGAGCAATACCAACAATTTGAATGCCACCGGGGGGGACAAGTAGAAAATAGTTTTCAAGACCCGAGATAGGTTATACAAGGGGACGGTCACGGGGTTCAGACTATCTAATGAATAAGGTTTTTAAACAATTTATTCACAAATTTGTTGTCGTTTACTTAGATGACTTTTTGATTTTTAGCAACACTTGGACAAAACACTTAACACACGTTCCACATCCCGTAGTTTTCTTTAGTCAAGATGTGAATATTTTCGGTCATTTTTTGCGCACATTGTGGGCTCAAGTGAGATCGGGTACAGTCGAAACCCGGCTACCCCACTTGATTCAGTTTATTCATGTACTCTGGCTTATCCCTATGAAGTATTCAGGTCTATCTCTATAGATTTTGATTCTATACTCGGTCCGGTTCTTTGACTATGCTCACCTTCAAGAACACAGATTGTTCTTAGTGCTCTTCATTCTTGTTCATATACTGTCATTCTTCTTCGTATCCTTCAGCCATAAAGAAGCATAAAGGGTTCTTTTAAATATATAAAGTATACTTCTCTCTAGTTTCATTATTCCATTTATTCACTTGGAAAAGATTGGTAGGAGTAGGACTCCCTCCAAGTTGTAAAATGTGGACTGATCATTGACTAACACAATTAATCATGTTGACAAAATATATTTCCGTTTTATCCCGTAAATATTTTCATGAATCAACATAAAAACATCACGATCTCTTATTTAATTTTTGTCTCCAGACTGCTGCAGAATACGAAAAGCGCAAAGAAAATTTCACCAAGGAGCTTGAAATTGTTTTTGCTGATGTGGTATGTTAATTGCAACAACATTTTCTTCTTACTAATAATTATCAACATTTTCTTGAATATTTTTTGATTTATTATATTCCCAGGTGATGGCTGTAATTGCAGATTTCATGCTTGTTTTCCTTCCTGCCCCTACTGTTTCTCTTCGACCTCCCATTTCTCTAAATGCTGGAAGCTTTGCCAAATTCTTCTATAACTGTCCAGACAACGCCTTCCAGGTTTATTATTATTATTATTATTATTATTATTTTACTTTCAAGTTTTTTTAACTTTATCATTATTGAAGTTATATGCAGTTTAATAATATGGTTTTTTATACAATTTTCAGACTGCTCTTGGTGGAGCATCATATTCGTTACTACAAAGATTGGGCGCTATAGCGGTATGAATAATTGAATATGAAGTTATGAACATTTTTTTTCTATATAAAACATGCAAACTTCAGGAATTGATAATGGTTCACAAATATATAATTTTCTTGGATTTGTTTTTTTTAGCGAAATGGGACAAAGCTGTTTTTTGTGGGCACTGCATCATCACTGGTATATATGTTATTCCTATATGTTTCTTTTGTGTTAGATTTTGATTGTTTTATATTGCTTAACATTCTTGTTTGTTTAAAAACCGTGAACAGGTTGGGACAGTTGTGACAAATACACTGATAAATGCCAAAAAGGCTGTTCAGAAATCTGATGATGATGAGCTGGAAAATATACCGGTTTTAGCCACTAGTGTGGGATATGGTGTTTATATGGCAGTCTCTAGTAATCTCCGGTAATGACAAATCAAGTTTCAAGATCTGATCTTTTTTTATAAAATTTAGTGTCTTTTTCTTGCTTTTTTGCAAGAAGTTGATTTAACACGGTAGAAAATGTAGTATTTTCTTCATTTTTTGCAAGAAAGATGATTTTACACGTTAAAAAAGTAGCGTATTCTTGCTTTTTAGCAAGAAAGATGACTTTACGTGGTAAAAAATATAGTATTTTCTTGCTTTTTTGCAAGAAAAATGATTTAACACAGAAGTTCTAGCGTTTTTGCAAGAAATATGATTTTACACAATAAAAATGTAGTTATTTCTTGTTTTTGCAAGAAAGATGAATTTACACATTAAAATCTGTATATTCTTGCATTTTTGCAAGAAAAATGATTTAACACAAAAGTTCTTGCGTTTTTGCAAGAAATATTATTTTTACATGGTAATGATTGTAGTCTTTTTTTTTTGTGTTTTTGCAAGAAAGATGATTTTATCCGGTAAAAGTTGTAGTATTTTCTTGTGTTTTGCAAGAAAGATGATTTTACACCGTAAAAAATGTAGTGTTTTCTTGTGCTTTTGCAAGAAAAACGATTTTACATGGTAAAAATCTGGTCTTTTAATGTGTTCTTGCAAGAAAGATGATTTTACAGAGTAAAAATCTAGTCCTTTTATGCAATCTTGCAAGAAAGATTATTTTATAATTTATACAGTAAAAAATCCTAAGTAATCTTTCGTCTTATTGGACAGATATCAACTTCTAGCAGGTGTCCTTGAACAAAGGCTTCTTGAACCGTTGTTACATCAACATAAGCTAATGCTAAGTGCAGCCTGCTTTATTATTCGAACAGGAAACACATATTTGGGTTCATTATTGTAAGATTCACCGACTTTTTCTTTGTATGTTTCATGAAATTGCTCTTTTGATTGAAAATCTTGACATGTTTAAAACAGGTGGGTGGATTATGCGCGTTTGGTTGGGCTTCAGAAAGCTCATGATGTTGAATAAAGAATTTAGGTGGATTAGACGACATCATCATCCAGATATTTTGGATTTGTGTTTTGTATCTGAAAGGGTGGTTGATTCCCCAGAATTTTAAAAGATTTTGAAATTTTACTTTGTTGTTTGCTTTGAAACAATGTGATGAACCTTTTTTTTTTTTGGGAAATTCTACTTGTTTTGACATGTAATGCAAGAGTTTCTTGTTGCATCATGTCAATATATATGCTGTGATTGTTATTGATTTAAGAAGAAATGAATGCAATTACACAACCGATTGTGAGCCCATTACCCAATTGATATAAGGTGTCATGATTTGTTGTATTCATGAGCCCAATACAAATTAAAGGAAAAAGAGAAATAATGGTGGCTATTTTTTTTGTGTCACCATTTATATGTTGGATTATTTAAAACAATTTGGGTTGGCGATTTTGTTAATTTTGAGGTGATGTTAGTTATTTGATATTGGGATCTGTTTGAATTAATGGATTCTTAAATAATTTATGTGAAAAACTTTGTTGATTTTGAAGCTGTTTTGTATAAGGGTAATCTGATAAGTTAACGTGGAGTTGTCATATTCCAGGCTCAAAATCAAATTGCTTTTATAAGTTTTATTAATCTATTTTAATAATCTGGTTATAAGTTTGATAATTATTATTGTTCCTCTATTTACATGGAAGTCCTCTAATTATTGTGATGAGCAAAATTGGTCCTTATACTAAGTATATGAATTGTATTGGTTATCTTCTTTTTATTCTCTATTGCATACAAAGATTTTCCATTTTTGAGATGAAGAACACAAACTGCTATTCATCACAATCAAAGGTAACTAAGAGATTAATTAAGGATAATCACATGATTTCTTCAAGCTAACAACGAATGAATTTTCCTTCAAGTGGTATCACATTCTCCTCTATTATTTACAGAAGTATGTTAATAGATAAAACGCTATTTGTTTCTTACAATTATGTTAGAATAATCAAAATTTCTATTGGTAATTTTTCATTTACATAAATAATAAAGTCAAAAATCAATGGCAATTTCTCATTAGTTTTGTTGCAATTTTCACTACGCATTAGACTTTTTGTGTTTACGACTAAATTTAATATATTGCTTTTTGTGATACGATTTGAAAATTATGTTAGTAAATAATAAATTTCATAGTTTATAAAATAAAATAAAATGATTATACAGATGAAGATGAAAAAATCATAAGAGGACGAAAAACACATTGAAGGTTTAAAGTTCACAAGATGTCTAAGAAAGCCATGTTTTGTTGGCACACGACATGATTTAATTGAAACAACTAAAAGATGTTAAAAACATGGACCAAATTGTTATAAGTAAATAACTTAAAACCGATACTGAATTACTTTAAAGTTTAATGCTAAATTTGTAAAAAGAGAAATACTATAGGGGTCAAGGTGTGTAATTTATCTAAAATAATCTGTATTCAAATATGCAGCCTGCAGGGGCCAGGTTTCAAACGCTATAGGCGTCAAAACGCCACTAGGGTTTCAGCAAATTAGGGTTTTCATATTACCGATCAACCGCCGAGAATGGAGCTAGAAGTCGCCGGTGCTACCGAATCTCTTGTCACAGATCCATCAAACGCGGCGGCGGTGCAAGAATCTCTGTTGGTAATAAGAAAATTAGCTTCCTGCAACACCGCAGCTAGGTCAAAAGCTCTCCGAGAACTCACCAATTGGCTTCCGACACAGCTCGAAATCTCCGATGACGAAATGAAAAAGCTCTGGAAAGGGCTCTTCTATTGCATCTGGCACGCCGATAAGGCTCCCGTACAATCGAATCTCATCGACAGACTCTCGTCCATGCTTCTAACCCTGGACGTCCCGCTCTCACTCCACTACCTCTCCGCTTTCCTTACAACTCTCCGTCGCGAATGGTCGGGCATCGACGTGCTCAGGTTAGACAAGTTCTATCTGCTTATTCGTAGATTCGTAAATTCCAGTTTTCAGTTCCTGAAAAAGCATTCATGGGACCTGGAACTGACTCGGCGTGTTATGGCTATTTACCAAGAGAAGTCCTTGTTAGCTAACGAGAAGAAGTTTCTAGGAAATGGCGTTAACTATCACATCGTTTCCGTTTTCCTCGACGAAATCAAACCTTACTTGCCTCTCACTATCGAAACACATGAGATTCTTTTTAAACCCTTGTTCAATGTCATGATTAATTCTCAAGACAAGGTCTTATTAGGCAAAATCAGGAACAACGTTTTTGAGCCTTTGTTGTGTAACGGGAAGAGCCTTCTTCTTCTTCAGAAGAATCACCAAACTGATATAGATTCCGAGGTTCTGAATTTGGGTACAATAGCTTTAAAAATGGGGTTTGCAGCCAAGTTCTACGAATTAGGATCATCTAGCGACTGTTTCCAAGGAAACAGAAAGGTTTTATTTGGTTTACAGAAAGAGTTCCTCAAATTAGAGAAAGAATTAGAAGCTTCTGGTATTGAAGTTCCATTTCCATCCCCCCAAATTGATAATGGCGATGAAGAAGTTCCTGATTTAGTACCCATCATTCCTGAACCCTCTGAAACTGTCACAGAAGGATCTAAAAAGTCTTCAAAGAAAAAGAAGAAGAAGAAGACTCCTTCAAATAGTCAAAAACACAAAGCAACCAAAGAAAACAACAATGACAATGTAATGATTCCCAATGGGGACAATGGAGTAACAAGTAATGGAAATGACATTACTTTCACAGATCTTTTCAAAGCAAATCTTCAAATGGAATTTGAAAAGGTAGCTGAAGAAGAAGGCTTACAAAAAGATGGTGAATCAAGTATAATACATGACACATCACCAATCACAACCACTAAAGTTTCCAAAAAGAGAAAGAGAGTTAAAAATGGTGATGTAAAAGAATCTCAAAATACTAACAATGAACAAGAAAACACTGCAATGAAAAGTGGTGGTGATAAAAGTGAAAAAAGAGTTAGGTTTTCAATCAAGAACAATTTGGTATGGAAGCCACAGAGTCCATTGCCACCTCAGAGTCTTAGAATCCCGCCATCTGTGACTCCACGTGGCAGTGCTTTGAAGAAAGGGGTGCCACCTGGACCAATTAGAGAGATGCCATCTGTTGGAAAAAAAGTGAAGAAGAAGAAGGTGAGAAAGGTGATGAAGACAACATCTCCTGCTATTAAACGATTGAGGAAGTTGCAGACTCTTACTCCTTGAGTTTATTATGAGGTTTGAGGATTATTAATGATTATCTTTTTTGTTTTTTTATTTTATTTTTATATTTTGTTATTGATGTTGAGGTTTTGTGTTTCTTGGTATCCTATATACTATTGTAGTTCTATACTTTGTGATTTGATGATTTGATTGAATCTGAAACTTAATGATTAATGATACTTTAGTTAGGACCTAATATTGGCTTTTTTATGGGAATGTATGGGTTAAAATTGCTTACACTTGACATAATCGTAAGTTTAATACATTAAGGTTAGGTTTTGTTATTTAATTTATTGTGTAGTTATTATGTTCAGATTTCGTAAAAGAAAAATTGTCTAGATTAAGCCTATTAAGTCGATAAGAAGCAAACCCAATATGGTTTTGATTTGTATATGTTTTCTCCTTTTTGTGAAACACGATTTATGATTTCTTGTATTTTGCGATTCTTTTTCATATGTATAATAGTTTAATGAAATCAAACCAAATATTGTGAAGCTATACCAAACTAATTATAATGACAACGAGACTTGTGACTGTAGAGGTGCACAAACACCTTTAAAATGATTCGGTTCGGTTTCGGTTTTTTCAGAATCAGTTTTGGTTAAAACCTAACTGTTTTTCTCTCCCGTTTTTTTGGCGAAAATATCAGAACTGTCTAACCGGTTAAGTTATAAAAAAACCTATTTTTTACATGAATAAACTAGATATTTGAGATACATTTGGTACGAAACAACATAGATGTTTGAAGCAAGTGAAGCCCAGCCTAGCTGGGTGGATGCACCCGGGTTATATACCCATATGGTGGAAGGTCTGGAGTTCAACTCCTATTAACCCTATGTGGGGGATTTTCCCTGGTCGGCGAAAAACAGGTGGAGGGGAAAGGCTTTGCACCATAGGTAATTGCCAACCGCCCTGGGTTGCAAGGCTGAGTACCCTCAAGGTGTTAAATTTGTCGGTTCAAAAAAAAAAGATGTTTGAACATTGAAATACATGATATCTAAAATGACGAAACTAATAAGAAACATCATAGACGACGAAAATAATAAGAAACAACAAAGTCTTGATCTTCGAATTACATAATAAGTAAAATTAGTAGAAATTACAGTCTCCAGTTTGTTGTTTTTATGAAATTTTAATTCGATAACTCTTCAAATTCCCTCTCATCTACTTTGGTAGTTGGAGGTGATATTTCTAGTGCAACATTTTCTTCTTGAATGTACTATTTGACGGGTGGTAACAACAGGCCTTCAAGTGAAACACAATTCTGTATCTTTCGACGCCGTCTAAGTAATCCTTCAAACAAACACATACTTCCATGGATTGGGCGCTGAGTCGTAATCTTCGTTCCGTTATAACCTTGCCACTAGGAGAAAATGTAGATTACGAAGTTACCAAAGGAGCTTGAACGGTTAGTAAATTACATGTCATGACGGCTAGAATAAAAAATTATGGTTCATTATATTTCCACCAAGCCAAAATGTCAATGTTCTTAAATTCCTCGACTGAAAAATGGGCCAAAAAGTTTGATTTCATATAATTGTCTAATTCGTTATTTGGGGCCGAAGTTCGTTGGCGTTTAGTTGTGTCATCTATCAAAGTGTTATATAGTTGGATATTCACATTCCGGTAAGTTCTAGATGATTCTGCCATACCTTTTAGTATATCATCAACTATTGTATTACTTGATTAGCCATACTTGGTTACATAATGGTGGAATAATTTTGTAAATGTGTCATTGAAAGTTAAAACTTGAGATTCAACAAAACGTGGCTGGGTTCAGTTAAACCTAAATTAGTGGCAAAAATTCTCATTAAAAATATTACACTGCCTACATTTATACCAGGATTTAGGGCCGCGAGACAAGTGAAAACCAAAGACAGCTCCAGAAATATCTGGTTAACTTGAGTTTCATAACGTTAACCATGTTAGAAAACATTGTATTTCTTGATAATTTGTAATTAGCTAACTTTTCCGTCATAACAAATATTTGATTTAAAATTAACGGACTAGTAGGGCAGTAAACGCTCGACAATAAAGTGGTTGCTTCCTTAAAAACTTGTAGAAAATTAGTTAGTTCTTGAAGTAGGCCCATCCGATTCGGGGATTGAAACAGATCAGTGTTTTTCCACAAATATTTCATTAAAAGCATGTAAAGTTAGTTTTTTTTTCCTTAAAATGCTTTCAATATAATATAAGTTGAATTCCACCTAGTATTATTGTCATATTTAGGGTCCAAACAATGTTTATTACATTGGTGACAAAAATATCTATAATTTTTTTGTATTTCGTTACTTGAATCATAATTTGTATTTAATAAATCTCTAACTCTTAAACTTAAATCATCACAAACTTGTAGCCGAGCTTGCACCGTTTATATTAGTAGTATGTGCAACATACCGGGTATGAAAAATTGCCATCTAAAATAGGTTTTAGTTGTAGTTTTAGACGGTTGATAACGTTTCTATTTTTTGAAGCATTATCGAGTGAAATTAAAAAAACTTTATCTTCTAATTTGTATTCCACCATAAAGTCTTGTAAAATTTTTCTTAAGTTTGCACTGATACGTGGATAACAAAATAATTTAAATGTAATGATCGTTTCATCATTAGCCAAGTATTGAAGTGAAACCAATGTGCGGTAACGGCTAAGAAGGAATTGACATTTCCATTGGAAGGGGAGGGGGGGGGGGGGGGGGTCCAAACGTCACAAGTAAGGGACAAATGAGTTATTGTAGCTTGCATATCCTATAATTGTTTTTGATTTAGCTTGATCCCAAACTTTAATTTCACCACATCTAGGAGTTGTAAGACGCTATATCAGGGTTGGAGTTTGTTTTGATTATTTCCATAAGCCTAGGATTGTCGAAGTAGTAGTTGTAATTTGCAGTACTATATCGTCGTCCGTATAGAGTTTCTAGTTTGTGGAGTTAGTATCGACGGATGTGGAAACGGATGCTTGTGAGAATGCCATATTTCAAGACAATGGAGTCGAGATTGCAAAAAACGTCGAGGAAAGATTGCGTTTTTTTCGGGGTGTGTAAACAAAATCAATCAAAACCTATCTATAGTAACAATAAAAACAATAGAGAGTTAACATGGTAATTTTGAGCTTAAAAACGGTAACAAACAGCTAGTTTTTGAGGAATATAGCCATTTTTTAAAATCTCGTAATTTTTAAAATGTCGAAAAAAGACCGGTTTAAACTGATAAAAAAACCGGTTCACAGAAAAGATGGGTAAATTGGTCAGTCTTAAGATATTTAACAAATTAAAACATGTATGTTAAAGTTAAAGAACAAAACCACAACGAAACAATGTCAAAAATACGTGGTGTGTAAGTTGGAAACTTTTTCAATTATACAAAAAAACCGGTTTCGATATTTTTGGGCGGTTTGACCTTTGATTTTTTTTGGGTGGATTAGTGGATAAGGATGCATGATGTATAAAAAACCAAAATCATTGCGTTCGTTAACAGGCTGTCAAACATAAAAGAAATATAAAGAATTCAGTCAAGATCTACTCAGTTCCTTCAAATATGTTATTCGTTTATTTGGTAGCTCTCGTTTTCATATATATACTTTTTGGATCGGAGCATCTGTACATATTTTTCAAGATTATCGAATAAAAAAAATCCATTACACGTCCAACAAAAGCAAAACATACAAAAGAATAAAAAAAATGTTTCTTAAAAGGTGTAAGCTACTTAAAAATGTCATTATAATGTTAAACTTATTCCCGCAACGAGCATTTGATATATATATATATATACTTTGTGGAAGTATCTAATATAAACTGTTACTTTTTAATAGACTAAAACGAGTTAATTACTGGAATCCACTTTACAGTGCTTCAACGATGAAAGCAAACACGTTTCGATGCTTAATAAAATCATAAACTTTGAAGTAGTGTCATCTTACATTTTAGTTAATAAGTTCATACTTTAGTTCATATACAAGTTAGGAGGTGCGAGAGTGCATACTTGTATAAGACTGAGTTAATACCGGTACGACCTAATAGCGGGGGTCAAGGGCCGCGCCCCTAGCGGGGTCCTAGGGACAGAGCCAATATACTATTGTAGTTCTATACTTTGTGATTTTGATTATTTGATTGAATCTGAAACTTAATGATTAATGATACTTAAGTTACACCCAATATTGGCATTTTTATGGGAATGTATGCGTTAAAATTGCTTACACTTACATAATCATAAGTTTAAATGTTTAATACATCAAGCTTAGTTTTGTGATCTAATTTATTGTGTAGTTATTATGTTCAGATTATGTAAAAGAAAAAATGTCTAGATTAAACCTATTAAGTATTAAGTCGATAAGAAGCAACTGTATTGATTTTGTCATGTTTTGTCTCCTTTTTGTGAAACACGATTTATGATTTCATGTTTTTAGTGATTCTTTTTCTTATGTATAATAGTTTAATAAATCAAACCAAATATTATGAAGCTATCCCAAAATATTTATAAATGACAATGAGAATTGTGAGTAGAGGTACACAAACACTGGTTTTTTTTTTTTTTTTTTTTTAAAACGGTTCGGTTCGATTTTGGTTTTTCCAGAATCGGTTTTGGTTAAACCTAACTGTTTTTTTCGGGTAGCGAAAATATCAAAAACATGTTTAACCGGTTTGGTTATAAAAAACCGGTTTTGGTTAACCTATAAAAAAACCTATTTTTTACTTGGATAAACTAGATATTTGAAATACATTGGTATAAAATGCAAAATACGAAAAACACTAGGTTTTTAAAAACCGGGTAGGTTCGATTTTTCCAGAATCGGTTTTGGGTTGAAACCTAATCGTTTTTTTTGACGAAAATATCAAAACCTTTCTAACCGGTTTGGTTATGAAAAAGTCCGGTTTAAAAAAAACCTGTTTCCGTTAACTTATAAAAAAACCTATTCTTTTACATGAATAAACTAGATTTTTGAAATACATTTGATATTAAAATGCAAGATACGAAACAACATAGATGTTGAACATCGAAATACATGATATCATAAATGATGAAACTAATAAGAAGCAACAAAGTCTTAATCTTCAAATTACTAGCCAAAATAAATGTTGAATTATATAACAAGTAAAAATAGTAGGAATTATAGTCTTTAATTTGCCGTCTTTATGAAATCAAACATTTTAATCCGAAAACACTTCAAATTCCCCATAATCCACTTTGGTAGTTGAAGGTGATATCTCTAGTGAAACATCTTCTTCTTGGATGTACTCTTCGACATAGTTGTCAATAGCGACCATAGCGGTCGCTATAACGAATAGCGTAGCGATGCACCACTGTGACGCTATTTGATGTTTAGCGGCATATAGCGACAACTGGCTTTTTTTTTTTTTTTTTTTTTCCTTTTTTTTAATGGATAAATGCAATAAAAAAATTAGGGCTGAATGTTATTAGCAATTATAATGTATTGTTTGCTTATTTATTGATTATATTAGCTATTATACTGTCTTATTTGCTTATTTATTGATTATAATTCCTAAAATCCTTGAAGATTTAAAGGTAATTAATATATTTTATTATTTAATAGTCTATCACCAAATAGGAAATAGCAGACGCTATTTCATCGCTATTGCTACGTAGCATATATGTAGCTTGTCGCTATTTACCGCTATTCGCTATCGACAACGATGCTCTTCGATGGGTGGTAACAACAGGCATTCAAATGAAACGCAATTTTGTATCCTTTCACTAGTACAAAAGTTCTTTGTTGGTGCGATGAGTTTTTTTAATTGATGCGGTTGAACATGATAAACCGCATTATAAAGTGAAAAAACCATGATATCGCATCAATAAAAGTAGCAACCGCACTATTTATAATGTTTGTTGATGCGGTAACTATTAATCGCATTAAAAATTGCTTAATTAGTGCGGGTTCGTCCAATGACACTATTTAAACCTTATTTTTACTGCGAAAGTTTACAATCGAACTTTTAAAAGCATACTTTTTTACTGCAAAAGTTTACAATCGGACCTTTAAAACGTCATTTGTTGGTGCGGTAATTTTTAATCGCATTAAAATTTGTTTAATTTATGCGTGTTCGTCCAAATGCAGTATTAAAACCTCTTTTTACTGCGAAAGTATACAATCGCACATTTACAACCGTATTTTTTACTGCCAAATTTTACAATCGCACATTTAAACGTCATTTGTTGGTGCGGTATGTTTGGATAGCATTAAAAAATTATTGTTATTTAAAATAGTAAAATGACTGTTATTTGTTGATACGGTAAGTTTTGATAGCATTAAAAATGACTGTTATTTAAATACAATAAATTTGGGGCTTTTGTTAATCCTGAAATCGTTCTTCGATCGAGCTTCTCCTTCTTCTTCAAGATCAGATGGTTGATCAACTTTCCAACTTCTTTGGGGATGTGCATTTTTTTAATACCTTGTCACCGCAAGGGTTGTATCCCGACAGAGTTTCATATTTAATGATGTTTTTGAAGGTCTTACAACTACTGTTAAAGGCTGAGCTTGATGTCAACATTTTTCAATGGTTTTCAATGTAAGTTGTTATTACTTATTATTGCTTTAATGAACTTTAAAATATCATTTTAGATATGATTTAGTTAACTAACCTTATATAATATAATTAAGGTATTTTTGTGAGCTGCCAAAGAATTCCTCTTGCATTTTCTTTGATGCGTCAATTATAAAAGATGATGGTGACAACACAAACTGGGCTGCCGCCATACATCAAATAAAACAATTACGTTTGCATCATGAGAAGAAAGAATATTTTCTTGCACCATATATAGCTAGGTAATATATATTTTCCATAATACATCCACATACATATACAAAATAAACATACGGAAAGGTTAAATGTTTTATGATTTATATTTTTGTAGGAAACATTAAGTGCTTATTATTCTTTTGGCCGAAAAAAGGAATCACGTATGTTCTTGATTCTTTAAAACGTCCCGCTACGGAGTACTCATACCCCATTGTGTCTATTATTGATGAAGCTTTCCCGAGTAAATATAAATGGAAGATTGTAAATGTTTGTTTTAAATTTCTTTTTTTTTTTCAGTTTATATGAAGGTGTTGAGAATATTAAATTGTGATTTAATTGCAGTGCTTCAAACAAAAAGAAAACTGTGAATGTTGTTTTGTAGTTGCCAAATATATGCAGGAGTTTGTTGAGAGGATTCAACACAATTGTCTCACTGAAGTAGCTGTTCTTTGCATATATAAATATCAAGTTTCTAATTATTTATATACCAGAATATAATATTGTTGTATTTGCTTTTAGTTTTGGAAGCAGAACAAGTTGATTTCGAGTGATGTTATCGAGCAAACAGTATTAGATCTAATTCCAAACTTAGTTCGCAAGGAGATTGAAGGCCACCTGGAGAATACTTGATAAGATACGAATTTGTATAACATTGTTCTTGGACAGATTTTTATAGCATTATAGCGTTGTATTCTATAAGATACACATTTGTATATTGTATAATTGTGAATGTTGGTAACTGGAACAAATTTTTCTGTAATGACCCGAAACTACTTATTGATGAAAATTTTAACGTTTAGAGTGCGTAATATATTCGTGGACCGAAATTAATTTTGGTGCACTTTGAGTGTTTTTTGTGTCATGGGCCACAGGCCCACACCTACTTGGTAGGACTAAGCCCATATGGCACGCAAAGCCATGTATAATCTGGGTGTTTTTTGTATCATGGGCCACAACTAATTGGTAGGCCTAAGCCCATGTATAATCTGGGTGTTTTTGTATCATGGACCACATCTACTTCGTAGGCCTAAGCCCATATGGCAGGCTAAGCCCATGTGGCAGGCCAAGCCCAAATGACAGACTAAGCCCATGTGGTAGGCCTAAGCCAAATTATATGATGCAGTTACAATTATATGCTGCGTTGTGTTAATGATGCGGGTTATATCCATTTAGTGCGGTGTTCTATTCTTTCAGGAAAGCTCATTTGATGCGGTTATAGTCATTGTTGGTGCGGTTTGGTAAACCGCATTATTAAATGTGGTATTTAATGATGCACAATATTTAGGTGCGGTTGAATAACCGCACAATTTAACCTTTTTCACCGCACCAACAAAGGACTTCTGTACTAGTGTTTCAACGTCGTCCAAGTAATCTTTCAAGTAAACGCACTTCCATGGATTGGGTGGTGAGTCGTGATATCCGTTCTGTTATAACCTTTCCACTAAGAGAAATGCAGATTACGAAGTTACCGAGGGAGCTTGGATGGTTAGTAAATCACGTGCCATAGCGGCTAGAATAAGAAATTATGGTTCCTTATCTTTCCACCAAGCCAAAATGTCAAGGTTCTTAAATTCCTCGACTAAAAAGTGGACCAAAAAGTTATGCCTTATAATTGTCCAATTCACTTCTTGGGGCTGAAGTTCGTTGACGTTTAGTTGCATCCTCTATTACAGTGTTATATAGTTGCATATTCACATCCGGGGCTGGTTCTAGATGATTCCGCCATACTCCTTAGCATATCATCAACTATTGGTTTATTTGGTTGGCCACACTTGGTTATATAATGGTGGAATAATTTTGTAAGCGTGTCATTGAAAGCAAAAACTTGAGATTCAACAAAACGTGGTTCGAGTTCGGTTAAAACTAAATTAGTGGCAAATTTTCCGATTAAAACTATGACACCGCCTACATTTATACCAGGATTTAGGGCGGTGGGACAAGTGAAAACCAAAGTCAACTCCCGAAAATATTTGATTAACTTGAGTTTCATAACGTTAACCATGTTAGAAAACTTTGTATTTCTTGATAATTCGTAATTAGCAAACTTTTCTGTCATAACAAATATTTGATTTAAAATTAAGGGACTAGTAGGGTAGTAAACACTCGATAATAAAATGGTTGCTTCTTTAAATACTTGTAGAAAATTAGTTAGTTCTTGAGGTAGAGACCAATCCCATTCGGGGATTGAAACGGATCATCATTTTTCCACAAATATTTCATTAAAAGCATGTAAAGTTAGTTGTTTTTCTTCTTCAAATGCTTTCAGACATGATACAAATTGAATTCCACCTAATATTATTGTCATATTTAGGACCCAAACAATATTCATTACATTGGTGACAAAAATATCTATAATTTTCTTGTCTTTTGTTACTTGAATCATAAATTGTATTTAATAAACCTCTAAATTTTAAATGTAAATCATCACAAACTTGTAGCCCAGCTTGCACCATTTATATTGAAGAGACAATGAGTTATTGAAGTTTGCAAATCCTCAATTATTTCAGATTTAACTTGATCCCAAACTTTAATTGAACCACGTCTAGGAGTTGTACGACTTACAACGTTATATCGGGGTTGAAATTTTGTTTTCATTATTTCCGTAAGCCGATGGTTGTCGAATTGGTAGAATGAAAGTGCTTCTATGATGACAAACTTTGCAAATGCTTTCCGTACCACGTCATTGTCGTACATAAATAAACCATCGTCCGATCTGATAGTTGTTTGACTCAAATCAATTTGGCTTGTTGAGCCGCTTTACATGCACTTTCTTTATGAGTCTTCAAAGTAGAGTTGTTTGCAACCATATAAAACTTTTGACAAAGTTTGCATCGAGCCTTCTTGACTAAGTCTTTCATAATACACATATTGAAATTACACCAGACTTCCTTGTTTCAGGTTGTCTCTATATTTCCAATATATCGTCGTCCGTATAAAGTTTCTGGTTTGTGGAGTTAGTACCGATAGATGCGGAAGCGGATGCTTGTGAGGATGCCACATTTCAAGAAAATGGAGTCGTGATTGAAAAAAACATCGAGAAAAGATTCTGTTTTTTCAGGGTGTGTAAATCAAATAAAGTAAAACTTATTTATAGTAACAATAGAGATGTAACATGGTAATTTTAAGCTTAAAAACTGTAACAAACAACTAGTGAGAGTAGACTCGGAAGGTATTAACCCAAATTTTTTAAACAAAAGGTGATGAAGAAAAAAAAGGCTTGACCAGCCCCAATGGGGCTCATTTTCGGGACGGCTTTTGACCTTTGATTTTTTTGGGTGGATTAGTGGATAAGAATGTCAAGCACTCAAGAATGAGATGTATAAAAAACAAAACCATTGCCTTCGTTAACAGGCTGTCAAACATAAAACATATAAAGAATTCAGTCAAGATTTATTCAATTCCTTCAAATATATTATTCGTTTATGTAGTAGGTTTCGTTTTCATAAATATACTTTTTGAATCGGTGCATCTGTAAATCTTTACAAGATTTGCGAATAAAAAAGAATCCAATACACGTACAACAAAAGCAAAACATACAAAAGAATTAAAAAAAAAAGTGTCTTTAAAAGGTGTAAGCAACTTAAATATGCCATTATATTGTTAAACTTATTCCCGCAACGAGCATTTGATTTTTCTGGAAGTATGGAATATAAAGTGTTACTTTTTAATTGAAAAAAAAAAAAGTTTACTTGAATCAACTTTACAATGCTTGAACGATGAAAGCAAACACGTTTCGATGCTTACTAAAATCATAAACTCTGAAGAAAACTGCAAACATGTTTATTGTAGTTTGCTGTTTTTTAAATATAATTGAAAAAAATTCCAACTTGCAGACCACGTATTTTTGACATTGTTTCGTTGTGGTTTTGCTCTTTGACTTTAAATTATGTCTCTTTCAATCTGCCAAATATCTTAGATGACCATGTAGAATTATGAGTTCTAGAAAGAACAGAGGCTAGGGTTTGAGAGAAAACATAGCTGCATATATTTGTCTATCAAGAAGATTACACAGCAAGAAGGAAATAACAACATATATACTATGGACTAAAGATAAAATTAGAAAATGCCCAAACCCAATAAACATTTATTAGGTTAACATCCCCTCTCAAACTCACAATGGACAAGCAATAAGCAGTGAGAGTTTGTCCGACAAAAAATAAAAATGAGAAGTAGGCAAGGCTTTCGTGAACATATCGACAATCTGCAGGGTCAATGAAACATGTACAAGAGAGATGGTCTCAAGTTGAAAATGACGACGGGTGAAATGATAATCAATCTCTATATGTTTCGTCCACTCATGGAAAACCAAATTCGTGGCCATCACAATTGCACTATTGTCACAGTGCAAGGGTACTAGGATGAGAAGTATCAACTCTCATATCTGCAAGAACCAATGTAGCCAAACAATCTCACAAGTTGTAACCTCTTGTTTGGTCCCTTTAGTATAGTTGTGATGTTATGCTAGTATAAGGTCTTAATAGACGTATATAGATTGCTGGTATACTGCCTTGTAGTGAGTTTGGTGATAAAACAGTTATAGTAGGAAATTTCAGGAAGAACATACCTTCTGCCCTGTTAATAGCGTCGCTATGACCAGTACGGCCGCAACACTATGGGCAAGTATGATGGCTTAATTGAATTAAATCTGGAAGTGGAATTTCATGGGCATAACGACGTAAAAGTAACCAAATAGCCTCACCAATTATTAATAGCGACGCTAAAGGGTTAAGGGTCACAACGCGAAGCCTTGAACAAACCCTTTTACTTAAGTGTATTATGTCGGTCATTTGAAGCTAAAAACACAATTACTCATACTTCAGTAGAATTAAAGGGGAAAGTACGTGAATTAGACCTGTAATTAAACGAGAAAGTCGTAGATTTACTTACTAGTAGCTAAGAGGGTGTGCAAACTTCTTGAATCAAGATATGATTAGTTGTTTTTGATGAATTGGTAGGGTTTGAAGCCCTAAGTAAAAAATTAATGGTGGTTCACTAAATTGGATAGTACAACGAGCTTAGACCAAAACCCCTGAGTGATGTATTGGTGAACCAATGTAAAGGTCTGAATTGGAATAGACCAATAGATTGGCCAATCGCAACCATAGCGTCAGGTAGCATATTGGATAGCGCCGCTATGCGACAACCCATCACGATGGACCTTCACAACCATGACGAGAGTGACACTATCACCTAAGGATAGTGTCGCGTAAAATTTTACAGAAACTTTTTCTAGACCTCTTAGAGGGGTCGGATCTTGTAAAGTTAGGGTCTTGTGCGTAATGATAATTAGGACTAATGTGGGTATCAAATTGGTATATAAACATTTAATTATGGTTGGAAACCCAACGTAGGTTAACAAGGCGATCGAGAACATCTAGTTTTGGATTAGTTGCATTTACCCATTGCCACTATGTGATACTATAATGTGAGTAATCTCTAACTTAGCCTCTATAAGAGGTGTTTATGGTGATGTTACTTTGTTGTAGTGATTTACCCCTTGTTTGAGCCTATGTGGCCAACTGTAACACCCGGTTCCTCAATTTTAGGATATACCAATTTATTAATTCAACATTATATCATTAAAGGTATAATCCCAAAAAGAGTAACAAGTATACACAAGATTGTCATCAAAAGCTTAGTTCAAGTCCTAAATTATTACATCAACTATTTACAACTGTTTAACAAAACCGGGTTTACTTCATGTTTCAAAACAACCAAAGTAAGTTTAAGTCAAAGTCCAAGTCCATGTGTAGCTATCCATCCATGCTCCGCTTCCCGCGGTCACCACTACCAGAACCTAACACAAATCACAATAACAAACAATTTATGAGCTTTGAAAGCTCAGTGAGTAATTTAAAGTTAGTTGAACTGCATCATTCATCATCTCTTTTGATTTTATCTCAATGGACTATCTCAGTCCACAGTGTGTCTCACACACTGTTCCACTTTCTTCCATATACTCAAAATTTAGTTATAATCAACCAAATTAAACATAGTTTACTTCTTATTTGTAAATAACATCATTATAAAACACAATCATCTAATAATTAACTACTCACCTGAAGTTGGGTCGATATGTGGAACTCCCGAACCTCGTGTGTGTTCCTGTCTAGCTTTAGCTGTAACACAATGACTTAAACTCAATACTCAATTTCAAGAAAATCTCAATCATACCCAATATTTATATCAATCAAGGAATTGGAATCATAAGAGAGGGTTACAATCAAAAGATAGCAATACTATCCTAATTGTAACTTCCAATTTCACAAATTTAGCTCATATAACCCTAGGATCATAATACAAGCACTTTACAAGCTTGGGTCTCGAATTAGAAATCCATTACACACACTAATCCAAGTAAACTTACTCTAATTCATGTTAGAAACAGGTGGTTCATCGAAATCACAAGAAACCATCTTAATTCCAAAGATTCAACCGTCAAAACAAGACAAAAATCAAAGAGGATTACCTTTCAAGCTCAAGGAACTAATCTCTAGCTTCAATTCGTGATCAATAAGCCTTAATCTCGACTTAGAAGGGTTGGAATCGTTTTTCTAGGGTTTGGGAGGGTTTTGGTCGAATTGGGAATGACCCAAATGAAAGAAAACTCGACTTTAAAAATAGCCCTGGGTGCGCGACACGACCCGTGTAGGCTCACACGACCCGTGTGAGGCCTACAGCAAGTTAACTTGAAATTTTGCAGACTCACACGACCCGTGTTGGTTCACACGACCCGTGTGAGATCCAACATTGCCTCGGTAAATTTTGAACAAGATCTACACGACCCGTGTGAAGCTACACGACTCGTGTAGGTTTGAAAAGGTTACTGCTTTGCTTCTCAAGCCTTTCTACACGACCCGTGTGCCCTTACACGACCCGTGTAGCTCTGATTTAACATTTTACAAGTCCAAACTTTACTCAATTGGGTTTTTAACCATCCTAACTCATATAGTAACCTATTTAATCTTAATTACACTAAGATTAACACAAAATGTTATATAATTTAATAATACGGTATTACAAATTCTTACCCCCTTCAAAAGATTCCGTCCTCGGAATCTCTTGAAATAAGTAAGGATATTTCGACCGCATCTCTCCTTCAGCTTCCCAAGTAACATCTGCTCCTTTATGATGTCGCCATTGCACTTTTACTAATCCCACTTCTTTATTTCGCAATTTCTTAACTTTCTTTTCTAGAATTTGCTCTGGCATCTCTTGATATCTTAATTTCTCATCTAGTTGAACTTCAGCTAAGGGTACCCAAGTGGATTGGTCATACAATGTTTTTCTAAGGTGTGACACATGAAAAACATTGTGGATACCCTGTAACTCCTCTGGAAGCTTTAGCTTATACGCAACCGCTCCAATTTTCTCCAAAACTTGAAAGGGTCCGATAAAGCGTGGGCTCAATTTACCTCTTTTGCCAAATCGAATTATTCCCTTCCATGGGGACACTTTCAACATTACCATGTCCCCAACATTGAACTCTAACAGCTTTCTTCTTCTATCTGCATATTGCTTTTGGCGGTTTTGGGCTACCCGCATATGCTCACAAATGCTTTGTATTTTCTCTTCGGTTTCAGCTATAATTTCTGGTCCCGCCAATGGTTTCTCTCCAGTTTCAGTCCAACAAGTCGGGGTCCGACACGGTGCACCATATAAAGCTTCAAAAGGTGCCATCAGTATACTGGAGTGGAAAGTGTTGTTATAGGCAAATTCTACCAAAGGCAGATGATCATCCCAACTGCCTCCAAAATCAATGATGCAGGCTCGTAGCATATCTTCAAGTGTTTGTATCGTTCTTTCCGACTGTCCATCTGTCTGGGGATGATACGCAGTACTCAATAAAGCTTTTGTACCAAAATGCTTTTGGAAACTCTGCCAGAAATGTGAATTGAATCGATTATCTCTATCAGAAATTATTGAAGTTGGCACCCCATGTCGTTTCACAATTTCTTTCGTATATATCTCAGCTAGCTTTGATACTTGATAATCTTCTCGGATTGGAATGAAATGAGCAGACTTTGTCAATCTATCAACAATCACCCAAATTGAATCATATCCTCGAGGAGTCCGAGGCAACTTGGTGATGAAATCCATAGTGATTTCATCCCATTTCTTCTTTGGTACAGGTAATGGTTGTACTGCTCCATATGGCTTTTGATGATTGGCTTTTACTTGAAGACACATCAAGCAGTTCTCCACAAAGCGTCCTACATCTCGCTTCATACCCGGCCACCAGTAGTACGACTTTAAGGTATGATACATTCGTGTATTACCAGGATGAACCGAATACCTAGTACAGTGAGCATCCTCTAGCAATAATTGTCTCGCCTCGCCATGTCTCGGAACCCAAACTCGCCCTTGGAAAGTCTTGATTCCTTGCGCATTTTCCACAAGTTTTTCTACATAACCAATCATCCTTTCTTTCTTCAAGTCATTGGCTTCGACTTGGCATCTACGTATCAACTCTGGTAATCGGCTCACAATCCCCATTCGAGCCGATACGACTCGAATAGGCGGCTCCTTACGGCTTAATGCATCCGCCACCACGTTGGCTTTACCAGGATGGTAAAGTATTTCACAATCATAATCTTTTAGTAGATCCATCCACCGTACTTGCCTCATGTTTAACTCTTTCTGATCAAACAGGTATTTCAGACTTTTATGATCTGTATAGATCTGAAATCGCACTCCATAAAGATAATGTCGCCAGATCTTTAATGCAAAAATTACTGCAGCCAACTCTAAATCATGTACTGGGTAAGCTTTTTCATGTGGTTTCAGTTGTCGAGAGGCATACGCTATCACTCGTCCTTTTTGCATCAACACGCATCCAAGACCACTCAAGGAGGCATCACTGTAAAGAACAAAATCCTCCCCTCCTTGCGGTAAAGCCAACACTGGAGCCTTGCATAAGCTATCTCGTAGTTGTTCAAAGGCTGATTGTTGTGCCTCAGTCCAACTAAATTTCTCCGTCTTCTTGGTTAATTTGGTTAAGGGTATAGCTATACGAGAAAAGTTTTCTACAAATCGTCGATAATAGCCTGCTAACCCCAAGAAACTACGAACCTCCATTGGACTCTTTGGCGGCTCCCAACTCATTACGGCTTCGATCTTTGCTGGATCTACCTTTATACCGTCTTCATTTATCACATGGCCAAGAAATTGAATCTCGCGTAACCAGAACTCGCATTTTGAAAATTTTGCATATAATTTCTCGTCTCGAAGAAGATCTAGCATTTGTTGTAAATGAAATCTGTGCTCATATCGACTCTTTGAATAAATCAGGATGTCGTCGATAAACACAATTACGAATTTATCAAGAAAGGGACGACAAACCCGATTCATCAAATCCATAAAAACGGCTGGAGCATTAGTCAAACCGAACGGCATGACTAAGAACTCATAATGGCCATACCTCGTACGAAAAGCTGTCTTCGGAATATCAGCTTCTTGTACTCTCAATTGATGATAGCCGGATCTCAAATCAATCTTTGAAAAATACGTGGCCCCATGCAGTTGATCAAATAAGTCATCGATCCTCGGCAACGGGTAACGATTCTTTATAGTGATTTTGTTGAGTTCCCGATAATCTATACACATTCTCATAGATCCATCCTTCTTTTTCACAAAGAGTATAGGCGCACCCCATGGAGACGAACTCGGACGTATAAACCCAAGTTCCAATAACTCTTGCAACTGTCTCTTTAATTCTTCCATCTCAGATGGTTCTAATCGATAAGGTGGTCGAGCTACCGGCTTCGCCCCCGGTATTACATCGATCACAAATTCGACTTGTCTACTTTGTGGTACGCCTGGAAGATTTTCGGGAAATACATCGGGATAATCACAAACCACTTCTACTTCTTCTATTTTGGAATGTTTTGATTCAGCACTAATCACATGTGCCATAATCAATTCACCCCCTCTTTCTATATATCTCCTAGCCGTGGCAAGTGACACTATCGGTACTTTTCGGGAACGTCGTTCACCTCGTATCAAAATTCGGGAACCACTCGGTGTCTTTATGGAAAGTGTTTTCTCATGACAATCCATTTGACCTCTATTATCATCCATCCAATCCATCCCGACTATTACATCAAACTCATGATTAGTGATCGGCTTCAGATCTATAGGGTACGCAATCCCATAGATTTCAAGCCGACACTGTTTATAATGACTCTTTACAAAAACACATCTTCCATCTGCTACATCTACTATTATTTTCTCATATAATTCAGCTAATGGATTATCTAGTTTAGAAGCAAAAGACTCTGATATAAAAGACACAGATGCACCCGAATCAAAAAGTACTCGTGCTTGAAAAGAGTTCAAGCTAAAGATACCTGTGATAACATCGGTCCGATCTCTAGCCTCATCGACAGTTAATTGAAAAGCTCGCGTTTTCACATGACCACCACCCCTATCTCTTCTATCATCTCGATCTCGACCTCCTCCTTGACCCGTCTTTTGAAAATCTCTTTGTGGCTCAGATTTCATCTTTGGGCAATTTGGACGAATATGCCCACTCTCCCCACAATTGAAACAAACGGGGCGACTCTCGGTACACTGGCGAGCCATATGTCCCGTCTTTCCACACTTGAAACAAACTGATGGAGGGTTTCAGGGATCACATTCTCCCATGTGTTTTCGCCTACACTTCTTACACCATTTCTCTTCATTCTTCTTGGTTTCACCACGGACTTGAGAACCCGTGGTAATGGATTTCTGAGAAGTATCTACAGCTTTACCTTCCCACTTTCTCTTAAATCCTCCAACTTCTCTTTCGGTCCTTCTCTCCTCCTCCTGTCTTTGCAACTCCCTTTCTCTCGATCTTGCTGCCTCAGCAACTTGTTGAAAGGTAGTATATCTTGAACTCGGCAAAAACTCTCGGATCTGGGTTTTTAAACCCCACAAATAACGATACATTTTACGCTCCTCTGTATCAACTTGATGTTGTGCAAATCTTGCCTTCTCATTAAAATCCAGTGTGTATTGTTGTACTGTTCTCGACCCTTGTTGTAACTTCAAAAACTCTTCCTCTATTCCCTTCATAGCATTATTGGAACAATAGTATTCAGTGAACTTCAACTTGAATTGTTCCCAGCTCAGTGTATACGCCAAACTCTCTCCTATCTCCATACACATATTCTTCCACCAGAACTGTGCATCTTCCTTTAACAAGTTTGTTGCAAACTCCACTTTATCTGCTTCGTCGCATTTACTTCGTCGCATTTACTGGTGCGGAACATCTTTTCAACATGTGTTAACCAATTCTTGGCTGCTATGGGATCATCTTTCCCATAGAAATCGTATGGTTTGCACTTCTGAAAAACATCATAAGTACACTTCCTTGTCTTCTCAGGTATCCTAGCTCTACCCGCCTTAGTATAGACCTCTTCACGATCCTCCCTGTGCTCAGGTTGAACCGGTGGTTGTCCTGAAGGACCTACAGTTGCAGTCTCCGTCTGAGGCCTCAAATAAGTGGGTAGTAATTCTTTAAGTGCTTTGGCTACCTCAGCCGCAATCATAGCTTGCATATTACTCTGTGTCTCGGGAGGTCGCTCTCCCTCGGGTTGATGCTCTTTACCCGAATCTCGTGATCCCAATTGATCTCTTGATGGATCACCTCGCTCTTTTTCTTTTCCAGTGCTCATCTTAACTGAAAAAGAAATTTAACTCATTTAGTAATCACCACCATAATACTCAATATGATGTATAATTAACTCAATTGTATATAACTATAATACTCAATATAGTGTATAATCAACTCAATTGTATATCACTATAATACTCAATATAGTGTATAATCAACTCAATTGTATATCACCGCGGAGGATAGCTACTCGGGACTCTTTAGGACTTTTCTATCTCATCGGTTTAAGTCTAAACCCATCTCAAGGTTTAATTCCCTTAAACCAAGGCTCTGATACCAACTTGTAACACCCGGTTCCTCAATTTTAGGATATACCAATTTATTAATTCAACATTATATCATTAAAGGTATAATCCCAAAAAGAGTAACAAGTATACACAAGATTGTCATCAAAAGCTTAGTTCAAGTCCTAAATTATTACATAAACTATTTACAACTGTTTAACAAAACCGGGTTTACTTCATGTTTCAAAACAACCAAAGTAAGTTTAAGTCAAAGTCCAAGTCCATGTGTAGCTATCCATCCATGCTCCGCTTCCCGCGGTCACCACTACCAGAACCTAACACAAATCACAATAACAAACAATTTATGAGCTTTGAAAGCTCAGTGAGTAATGTAAAGTTAGTTGAACTGCATCATTCATCATCTCTTTTGATTTTATCTCAATGGACTATCTCAGTCCACAGTGTGTCTCACACACTGTTCCACTTTCTTCCATATACTCAAAATTTAGTTATAATCAACCAAATTAAACATAGTTTACTTCTTATTTGTAAATAACATCATTATAAAACACAATCATCTAATAATTAACTACTCACCTGAAGTTGGGTCGATATGTGGAACTCCCGAACCTCGTGTGTGTTCCAGTTTAGCTTTAGCTGTAACACAATGACTTAAACTCAATACTCAATTTCAAGAAAATCTCAATCATACCCAATATTTATATCAATCAAGGAATTGGAATCATAAGAGAGGGTTACAATCAAAAGATAGCAATACTATCCTAATTGTAACTTCCAATTTCACAAATTTAGCTCATATAACCCTAGGATCATAATACAAGCACTTTACAAGCTTGGGTCTCGAATTAGAAATCCATTACACACACTAATCCAAGTAAACTTACTCTAATTCATGTTAGAAACAGGTGGTTCATCGAAATCACAAGAAACCATCTTAATTCCAAAGATTCAACCGTCAAAACAAGACAAAAATCAAAGAGGATTACCTTTCAAGCTCAAGGAACTAATCTCTAGCTTCAATTCGTGATCAATAAGCCTTAATCTCGACTTAGAAGGGTTGGAATCGTTTTTCTAGGGTTTGGGAGAGTTTTGGTCGAATTGGGAATGACCCAAATGAAAGAAAACTCGACTTTAAAAATAGCCCTGGGTGCGCGACACGACCCGTGTAGGCTCACACGACCCGTGTGAGGCCTACAACAAGTTAACTTGAAATTTTGCAGACTCACACGACCCGTGTTGGTTTACACGACCCGTGTGAGATCCAACATTGCCTCGGTAAATTTTGAACAAGATCTACACGACCCGTGTGAAGCTACACGACCTGTGTAGGTCTGAAAAGGTTACTGCTTTGCTTCTCAAGCCTTTCTACACGACCCGTGTGACCTTACACGACCCGTGTAGCTCTGATTTAACATTTTACAAGTCCAAACTTTACTCAATTGGGTTTTTAACCATCCTAACTCATATAGTAACCTATTTAATCTTAATTACACTAAGATTAACACAAAATGTTATATAATTTAATAATACGGTATTACACCAACACTTGGTGATATTACTTCGTGGCTACTGGTGGTGCATTTTACATATGGAAGCCTTATGGCTAATCGTCGTTTATGTCTTTGTGCACTCAGTGTATTATCTTTGGTGGGGGTGTGGTGAGTCTTTGTGACTCGAGACCACAAGGGTTAAGGAGGGGACTGATATTACTAATCTTGTGGTAGCAAAGGTCAGTGGTGTGTATAGCGATGGATGTGGATGAATATGTGGTGGTATGAATGTTATTATTGTGCAAAATATTATGATGAAATGGTATTATGTTGTTTATTGTATCATTGATTATTCATTGAGCTTTTGTAGCTCACTGTTGTTATTGTGACTAACGTTGCAGTACATAGGGATCCCAAGAAAGGAAAGAGGTAGTTGGGTAGTAGGACATTGGTGTTGTCGCTTTTGGGCATTGTATAGTTTTATTGTATTAGTAACACCCGACTTAGGTAAACATCTTATGTATTTGTATTCGTTTTGATACAACTTTGTAACTATGTATTTGGATCTAGTACACCTATATTATCTTTTGGGCCCTGATGTATATGTTTTAAATTTGAAAAATTTGGGTGTTGCAAGTTGGTATCAAAGTTGTGGTTTAAGAGAACTAGGTGTCTATAGCGTAGATTCCTAGACTTGAACCATAATAACCACTAGTAGGATAACTTATTACAGAAATGTATTTATGTATGTATTGTATCATATGAAACTAATTCTCTCTATTTTGTATTATAAGATGGTGAATACACGAAGTAATTAGAAGTAGGGACGGATCCAGGAGGCGTGCTCCTCGAGGAGATCAAACTATTTCCCAGGGCTCGGTGTATAGAACGGGAGATGCAACACCACCAGGAGGCCCCGAAGATTTGCAGGCAATAATTGTAGAATAAGTCACACGGGCAATTTAGAATGTTTTGCCCATACTTATTGGCCTGCAGGTGGGGGTTGCCATGAAAGCAACCCTTGATCGACCTCCAGGAATGTGGAACAACAAGGAGAGAATGATAATATTGTTGGAGAAAAAGGGCAACGTGCTGAAACCTAGGGATGAGCAAAACCGAACCCTGAAACCGAGAAACCGACAAAAACCGACAAAACCGAAACCGAAAAACCGAAACCAAAACGGAAACCGGTGGTGCGGGTTTGTTTTTTTAAAACCGAAACTATCGGTTTCGGTTTCGGTTTTTCTTGTCAAAACCGACCCACAGGAACCGAACCGACCCAATTATGCAGAAACCGACCCACAAAACCGAACCGACCCAGAAATTAACCTATTTACTATTTATTTATTATTTACTGATTTAATAACTAATAATCTAATATATCCCAAACAAAAGCTACGCGCCTACGCCTCACAGTCTGTGTTTCGCTTTCACAACCTCACACTCGTGTTTCTTCTCAAATTGACGATACTCCAAAACGGGCAAACCCTAAATCGGAGAGACGGAGACGCCAACCAGTCACCGTCGCCCTCGCCAGTCGGGAACTCGTCTGGAACGAACGCCCTCGCCTGTCGGGAACTCGTCTCACAATCTCACACTCGTCTTGAAGTCTTGAACTCCGAACGGTACGCAGTCTCACTCGAATCTTTCCTATTCCGATTATCTTGAAGTCTCTCTCGTGTCTTTCCTCTTCCGATTATCTTCAGTGGCGATTTCTTGAACTTTATCAGAAGTTAACTTGGTAATTGGTATCGGTTCCTTTCACTGTTCCTCATTATCAAACATCGAATTTCTGTGTTTCTGATTTATATCAATTTCTAATTTATGTGTTCTAATTGTATCAATTTCTGAATTCTGTGTTTAGTTATAGTGTTCTAAATGATTTGTTTTATGTGTTCTGTTATAGTGTTCTAATTGATTTGTATCAGCTTCTTATATTGGTTTGATTTTGTGTTTATTTGTTTCTGATGTTGATTTTCTGTGATATTGGTTTGATTGTGTGAATACCGGGGCTTAGTTTCGTAACCAGGCTCGTGATTGCCAGTTTAGTTTGCTGGAAAATGGGTTCAAAACCGACTCACGGGTTTAAACCCAAAACCCACAAAACCATGGGTTCAAACCGAAACCGACCCAAAACCGAATGAAAAAACCGAAGCCGAAACCGACTAGAAACCGAAACCGACGGTTTGTAAAAACCAGAAACCGAATTGATCGGTTTGGGTTCGGTTTTGGGTCTGAAACCGACCCAAACCGACCCATGCTCATCCCTACTGAAACCTCCTCAAAACAAGTGTAGTTATAAAGTCTTCTTGGATTGTAAATCTACCGACTTCTCTGGCACCGATGATTCGATAAAAGACATAAACTAGCTCACGCACATGAAAAAGATTTTGCGAACCAGTAAAATGGGAATTACTGAAACAAAATTATTCAAATCGAGCCCTAACAGATATTTGATAGAAAAAAAAATTAAGCGTTAATTGATAGTTGTTGGAAAAACTCGATTCACAATCCAACCCCAATCAAATGGAGAAAGAGGGGAGAGGTGAGGATGACGAACACGAATCGAATAGAGAAGAAGCGCGACGAAATCATGCATTTTCCGATTCTCCGTTTTTTTGTTTTCAATTGTCGGTATAGCAAAATTTTGATTTCGCATCATTTCTCTTATCTAAGGGGGTGTTTCTTAACTCAATAAACAATTTTTTGAGAAAAGTGTTTGACAAAAAAAAGGTTTTAAAAAAATGTTTAAATTGACTTATTTAATAGAAAAAAAATTATAATTTAAATAGTTAAAAAGTTTTGGATTGATTTATTTAAAAAAATTGGTTTTTTTAGTTGTATCCAAGGGAATGAAAAGAATAGAAAAAGAATTCATTATTTTCTCATTTATTGATTTTTAATGATAAATAAACAAGATTTTTCTGCACCAAACACGGATTGAGACTCTTAACCAAGAATTGTACATTCAAATTTCATGTATTATGGCATCCTTTTTCTATTCGTTAATCACAATATATATTATATTTCTTTGTCGTTTCTTAGTAAGATATCGTATTTTGAAGAATCTAAATTTAATATTGTATTTTGTTTCTTTACACTATTTATTTTCAAATATCTATTTGATTATTGCATTAAACAATAATAATATAAATCAGGGCCGGCCCTGGGCAAGTGCAAGATGTGCGACCGCACAGGGCCCGTGTCGTCTGAGGGGTCCGGAATTATTTTATATATACTGTATAGTATTTAATATATATTAAATTCGAGAAATAGATTCAAAATTTACCGCTGAGTCAAGCGGTAAGGCCTCTTCAATCTGAAACTCTTAAGCCCGCGTTCGAAACTTGTGATTAACAAACTTTTTGCTGCCGGCCATCGTTCCCTTCCATTTGCGCTTTTCCAAGTCAAAGATGTATTTTAAGCAAATCATATATTGTAAGAATTAAATCAATTCGTTGTTTTGCTTTTCCAAATCAAAGATTACTATTTTCAGCAAATCCTATATCGTAAGCATTAAATCAATTCGTTATCAATCCATTTATTCCATTAAATGGACGCATTATTAAATCAATTCGTTATTAATCCATTTATTCCATTAAATGGACGCATTTCTTATTTTTCAAATCAAAGCCTATTAATAAGTTGCTTATTAATATTTTTTATTTAGCATATTAGATTTATTATTCTTAATTTCTCATTATCTTTGTAACAAAGCCTATTAATCAGTTGCTTATTAATACTTTTTATTTAGCACATTAGATTTATTATTCTCAATTCTCATTACCTTTGTTGGTTGTATCAATCAAGACATACGAACGTCGATGACAATAATAAAAATTCTAGTTTTAGCCTTTTCAATTGTTGATCAATTCCAATTTTCCAAAAATGCTAGGAAAGCCTCTCGATTTATGTAATTACATAAGATTATCTATTGTAATACAATTCTTTTGTTTTTGATTATTTTTATAACAATTATGGTAGTATTAATGAATTTTAGTTATAAGTAAAAAAAGTATATTTAGGGGGCCAAATTTTTAATATTCGCACAGGGCCCTTAAAATCAACGGACCGGCCCTGATATAAATGAGTGACAATAATAACTGAATACCCTTTCTAGAATACAATAATACATAAATCATTATTATGTCATCAATGGTCCCACATATGATATCATAACTTACGTCAAATTTCATGTATTATACCACCACCCTTATACATATTGACATCTATATAAATCATGTGGCTGCTCCGCTGTTTTCGCACTTGCACATCACACTTCACTCTCTCACTCCCCCGCTCCCTTCTTACAATCGAAGCTCGCCGGCGTGAAGAAAGATGCGGTGTTCCGGCAAGGCGGTAGCAAAGGCATCAAAAGATCCGGTGCCACCACGAGGCTCCGTTATCAAACAAATTGTTAATGACATAGTCACCAGTTGTGGCGGCAACAGCAACAACGCCCAGGTGTTATAGTGCTTTAGCTTAGTTATGGTAGATTTGATCCGACGTGAATCCTGACATGTATGTACATATTTTTAAATAATTGTTAGGTATGATTCAAGACCCACAATATATAAACACAATTTAACCAAACTCTCTTTGATTAACAATTGGGAAATATCACTCAAAAACCCAATTCACTGAATATACGTATCTCTGTGTCTTACTTCTAACAAGGCTAAACAACTAAATATATATATCTATCTAGGAACATATCACGCTCCTAGATATCATGACAAGCCCTACCACTTTGCTAGACATAATGACAAACACTACCATTTGTTTCCCATTAACATTGTATGGTCCCTGTGACTTAGGATTCCAACAATCACCCCCGAATCTCTAAGTCCTTCTAGAGACGTCTTTGTGATTTTTGACAGATCATTTTTCGGGTTTCGATTTGAGTCCGAATTCGAATTGGGCTTATTTTTTGGTTTGGTTTTATATGCATTGGGCTTGGATTTGTATGAATTGGACCAAGGCCCACTAGCCGACCCGGATCCACCCGACCCAGAACCACCCGACCCGGTTCCATTTGACATAAACACGGATCCACCCTTTTCTTCCCCAATTCTCATCTCCTCTGCTTCTTTCTCTCCCGATCGGTGTTCCATCTTCTTCGCTAACTCTTCCGCCGCCTCCACTTCTCGAGCCGCCAGCGTTCCTGCTTCTGCTTCTTTCGGTTTCAGAGTTCCTCACGCCGCCTACACCTCTCGAGCCATCCGACCATCTGTTTCTTCCTTCACGATCGGTAGTTCCTCCGTCGCCAACTCCCTTCGAACCGTCGACGCCGGTCCATCCGCAACCACCGTCGCCATCTCCTCTCGAGTAGCCGGCGTTCCCGACCGAACCACCGCCGCCAGCCACCGATCCTCCTCCGGCGCCACTCGATCGGACAAGCATGGCCCTCGCTTGCCCTGCATCTCCGCCGTCTTCCTCCCTCACCTTCGACGAATACGCATCGCTCCACCCCCCTTCGGGTTTCGATCCGCCACCGCCACCGGACGACTCGCCGCCTTCGTTAGATCGAGTGAACAACACTCGTTGCTGCACATCTCTTCCAACTTCTCCGCATATCGACCCGCCGCCTCTGTTAGATTGAGTGAACAACACTCGCTGCTGCTCGTCTCTTCCAACTTCTCCATCCGACATGATGAATCAGGTAAGGACTCGATTTCAAAGCCTTCTGATCTTAGCTCTGATACCAATTCAAGACCCACAATGTATAAACACAATTTAACCAAACTCTCTTTGATTAACAACTGGGAAATATCACTCAAAAACCCAATTCACTGAATATACGTATCTCTGTGTCTTACTTCTAACAAGGTTAAACAACTAAATATATATCTATCTAGGAACATATCACGCTCCTAGACATCATGACAAGCTCTACCACTTTGCTAGACATAATGACAAACACTACCATTTGTTTCCCATTAACATTGTATGGTCCCCTGTGACTTAGGATTCCAACAATGATAACTATTACTCGTGTAACTAGATCTGTATGGTGAGGAATTTATCTATGCTATGATGTTGATCAAGTATATGAAGAAAATCCCGACCCGTGATATGATCAAGTATATCTTCGAAAAATGTTTCTTAACATTCTTAGATTTTGTTTTTGTGACGTTATAGATCGATCAAGACACTAAATGCTTTAATAATTGGCCAAATTCCATAAAACTACCGTAGTTTGAGTTTTTTTAATCATGGAAAGAACTTTTGGCTAGTTTAAAAGTTTTTTTAGAACATGATAATAATATTTCTTGACTATAACTTTTTTTAATTCAAAGTTTTAGTGGTTAAATCACAAAAAAAAATCTGAAAATAGTTAAAACAAACAAATTTAAAACTATAGTGGTTTTATAAAATTCAAATTTTATAGAATTTTTTCCTTTAACTGTTATGGTTATATTAAAAGAATTTTTCAAAAATTTTATAGAATTTGACCTTATATACTATATTATGTGTAAATGTTATACGATTGAAGATTAGCCACTTTCTTTTTAACTATAACACAAATGTGCATAATTGTTACAATAAACCTATTACATAGAGACGTTGGGCAAACGGGCAACAAGCTGCGCCGCTAGCCCTTTTTGAATGCCAAAGCTAATACGCTTAAAAACAAAATCCAAAGATCTAAGGGACATGATGATACTCTGCATAACCCGTTGAACTCTGTTGAGTAGCTCCACAGCTTCAGGTGCGAGAAAACCAAAGGTATCAAAAGCGAAAGGGATAAACACATGTTGATTTTCACGACATGCCTTATCGTGTTTATCCACTTTGCATGCAGCTGCTTTCAAAGCCGCCTGCCTCCCTGTGAAACCTCCATTCCTCAAGTTTACAAGAGGGGAAACCCCAGTAAGGTCCACACATGCATGTTTACCTCCCATCCATCCGAAGATTAAAATGTCAGCAGGCCTGAGAGTAGATCTCCCGTCTGAAGGGTCAGTCAGAAAGTTAACAGGAGCTTCTTTACGTACCGAAACCTCGGCACGTCGGCAGACGTCAAAAAGAACATCCCTAACCATATCATGACGGTATTTGAAACCTGGTAGTTCCCGAAAATGAACAGCATGATCCCCAAAAGAGTCCAAGCACGCTTTGCGACAAACCGGACATATCTCGTCGCTCGGAAAAAGAGGAATCATAAGGCGGTACCGTAGAATAGCGCGATATTCCACAGGGGACATATGTAGACCGAGGCCGTCAATGGGAATAGCTAGCAAGAAATCCTGTGCATGAGGAGCTCGAAGACACTCCAATACGGCTTTCTGCCTGATCGTCATGTGAAAGTCGTTTTCCATATCCTTGACGATCTTACTAAAGAGAGCATTCGCCAAAATTTTTTGGGATTTAGGGGGGGCGATGTCCTTATTAGTGAAACCGTTACAGTCAAAATCTGGAATTGCGCCACGCAGACGATCCAAAGCAGAATAATAATCAATGTCCATACCACATATGCCACTGTGGCGCAAGATATGGTCTTGTAAGGCCCAAGATTGGGCCCTCGATGCTACAAAAGCGTACGATGAAGCCTCACTAGCCGAGTACAAACCCAAACCACCAAAACGTATTGGTAAGGAAACCAACCGCCACTGGAAGTCTCCAAAGAAAGGGCCACCACAAACCACAATGTCTTCGATGGAACCACGCAACCCTTTGTCAAAAAACAAAGCCGCCTCCTCCATGTGCACCGGTTGGCAAGTTCTTAAACCAAATAAAAGTTTAGCAATGCCCATACAAGAACGTTGCAGAAGGAGCTGACTCTGCGGGTCACAAAGCTGGGGAAGAAGTCCCATCAAATCAACAGCCTTGACAGCTCTCTTCAAGGAGAGCCCACTAATGAACCCAGCGTCTCTGCTAACAGCCCCCCCAAGGATCTTTACTCCCAAATAAGGTCTACCAATATCTGCTGGGAAACAGCCGTCACGTAGTTTCCTACCATCACAAGAGGGCCAAAAAATTTCAGTTTTCTTAATATTCAGCTCCAGACCCAACCCTGGACCATCCTCCTGAATAATGTTTAACACATTTGCCACCTCATCGGAGTCTCCAATAACGGTCCCATCATCTAAATACCAAGCATGTAGCAGAAGCTTGCAATTGTCTCGAATTTTATGCACGAGAGGGTGTAAAACAAGGGCAAAAAGAAGGGGTCCCAATGGATCACCTTGTTGAACTCCAGTGGTGGACCATATATGGGTGTCACCTATGTATAGCCTGGATGCCCTCCCATATAAGAAATCGACCCACAAGGAAATAGAAGGGCACATCCTTCTAACCTCCCGTAGTAAGACGGATCTATCCACCATGTTAAAAGCATTCGAGAAATCCACCGCAAGCAGGGTAAGGGACCCATTATCGTGGTGTTTACACAACACCCGATTGGCACAATGCAAAACAGCCTCAGCACCCCCGGACACCCCGATCCCAAATTGAAAATCGTTAAGGTATTTAACCATATCTTTCCCAACTCCCTTCATAGCCACCTTCGAAACCAACCGCCTCCATATAGTACCAACAGCAATTGGCCGTATCCCGTTGTCTGGTTTAATAAGTGGCGTGAGAGGTGCAGAAGCAACAAACTCTGCCAAAACAGACGGACATCTTCCCCCTAACCATAAATTAACAACTGAGGTTATGGCCCGTAAATTAACAACTGAGGTTATGGCCCGTAAGACATCTTCCCCCTAACCATATAGCAAGTTTATGCTTTTTGACCATATCATGATGTAGTTATGTTGATTATCGTTATTCAAAAACGTTGATATTTTAATATTATAATTTTCATATCCATAATACATATAGATTAACCCACACACATATCTGCACATTCACACAGACCTGCATACATATATATATATACATATCTGCATATACATTTATGTAATGTTCGTAATATTACTGGTATTGTTTATAGTGATTATATATTAATGTTTTCTAGAACTATAGCGTTGTCTTGAGTATTTTATTAATGGAATTAAGAGTAATTTATTTTTTTTACTTTAACTGTTAGGTGTTAATTTGTGATTACTGTTAGTATGAATCGATTGATTGACATTATAAGAGTAATTTACTGGAATTTATAGTCCATGGGGTAATAACACGAGTTATAGAAACAATTATATGAATATATCAAACAAAAACCTAGAAATATAAATTTACAATCTTTTTTAAAGTTTAATCCGCAGCACCTACTATACTCAAGTTCAAATCCCCATCTTCCTCAAAATTTCCGTGCTTTCTTTCTAACTCGTGGATCGCCAAACCAGATAAAATGGTTGGGGATTATACGGCTTAAAATCATGCTTTCCCTATCCCGCTAAGCCTTGCAAAGAACTTAATTATCATTTAATAATACAAATTGTACCTTAAATCACTGATTTTCTATAAAACAGTTCAAAAGTTTTATGAAATATTTTTATAGATCTTACTACAGTAATCCCTTTAGTACGAATTCATTGAATCTTATGAGCATTATTACTTATTCGTGGGCTTGTGACTCACATAGAAGACGAACCCACATGCGTCAAATAGAATATTACTTATTTATTTACTTCGACATTAGCAAGAGGGCTTGATTATAGTATTACTTTTATATCAATTGAATTTTTGTAAAACCCTTTCTAAATTGCGATACAGTAACGTCCGTAAAATGCATACAAGGTACACCGTTTTATATAATAATAATAATAATAATAATAAGGGCCGGTATATTGGTTTTTCATGCCCTAGACAAAGTAAGTTAATAATGCCCCTTAAATCATAATATACACTAAAAACATATAACATAAATTTATAAAATAAATACAAAGTATTTGTTTAAAGAACCTTGTAATGAGTTAACAATTCTTGGTCTTTTTTATGTTTTCTGTTTATAGTTTTGAGCACCCGATGGTTGTGATCAAGGAAACATATTGAATCAAACCAATAAACAATCAACTAGTAAAGCTTACATTAAGAACAATGACTAAGCAAAGAACTAAAAGAAAAAGGCATAGAAAGATGCAACCTGACAAATACCTTAAACTCTGATAGTTTGATCCTTTGACGAATTGAGGCAAATCAACAAATTTGTAGAAAGCTAATCAAGTGATCATCAATGAATATGAAAATCAAAAAAACTTAACATTTAATAATAGAATTCTAGAAGATTAGATTCATAAAACCAAAAAAATATCAAATATTTAGTTATTCAGAAATCAGAATTCAGAAGTAAATGAATCAGAAATTTAGTTATTTAGAAATCAGAATTCAAAAGTAATATCTGATTTGTAATTAAGATACCAGGAATCAAAAGTAATACCTGAGAGCCCTGTTGCCTCGATTCGTCCTCCATGTTCCGAACCTAAAATCTGATTTGTAATTTTGAAGTCTTCGCTAACTAACAATAAAAAACCTCAATATCTAATTTGTAATTCAGAAGTCTAAATCAATATGAAATCGGACCTCACAATCTCAATCTGAGTATCTGAACTGAACCTCACAATTTCAAACACAAGTTCACTAGTCTGTTCACAATCAAAATTCAAAATCGGCTTGACGGCTCACAAGTCACAATAAGATAAAAAAATAAAGGAAATTTCTGATTAGGATGAATCTGGGCGAGTAAAAAAGACTGTTTATAACTAAAACTTACACAATCCACAGTTGTTTGTCGATTGAGTGATGAACCATATTTTTTGCCTGTTGAAATGTTTCTGTTGGGAATGCTTCGGAAATCCGAATTGATCGACAAGAGTGATGGCATCTCCAGTTCTCCCATTCTTCGTCTTCTCGTATTCTCTCTCTCTCTCTCTCTCTCTCTCTCTCTCTCTCTCTCTCGTGAGTTGTGAGTCGTAATCACTCAATTCAATCTCAAAATTGGCAGACAATCAACTGACGTAAAGTGAAGAAATTAGAACTCCCGCCTCCAATTATGCCACCTTCAGCCTTAGCTTCCATTACAGTTCCATTGTGCAAGTCCAACTACATTACATTTTGGGCCTTAATTTGGGTTTTTAAGTGGGCTACTATTATTATTGGATAGAAATTTGATGCCCCTAGCCCACTTGATTCCCTGGGCCATCGCCCTAGCCGCCCAGCCCTTGGGCCGGCCCTGATAATAATAATAATATAATTATTCATTTAACAGTTTACAAGTTCTATCGAGGGACGGTATAACAAACTATATAAGGTCCCCACCGGTGTCACGGTCACTCATTTTTTTTTTCAAAATGCAATATAATAAATTCACTTGTCTTTTAGGTTAAGTTTCCTCTTTATCCTTACTAGTTCGTCCTTAATTTGAACTGGATCAATGCATCGTACGCTATAAGAGTTTAGTGAGTAATAAGCACAACATACACAATAAGGAACAAACTCAATAAGGCCAATATAATGGAATAACAAACATAAAATCGCATTAACACACACATACTAGGTAGTAAGAAAGTTCATCCTTCTTATATCTCCAATCTCCATGATACTATTATTGTGATTTAGTAACTCAAGACTCCAAATTTTGTCCCCTTTACGAGTTGAGAAGCACCTATTGTGCCATAGTCACCTATTGTGTCGTTAAATATAAAAGACATTTCATACGTCTTTAGATACCTCACATGTCATTAAATGGTTAAAGACCCCTCATACCTCTATATACAACTCATGAGCCATATTAAAGATAAAAGACGTCTCATACGTCTTTAGACACCTCGCGTGTCATAAAAAGGTTATAGACACCACATACGTCTATTAACACCTCATGTGTTATTAAAAGGTTAAAGACGTCTCATACGTCTATTAACACCTTATGCGTCTCTCATGAATTTTAACAATCTCTTATGTTTATTAACAACACCCTATATGATTGAGCACTCACCCAACATAATTTATAACATCACATATTATTTACCTTGGTACTTATGTAAAATGAGCTCCAAATGATTTGAACTTCTTAGCTCAATTTTTTGTCCCTGAAGTTGTCAACAAAACAACTACTTAACTTTAAATTTTCAGTAACTTATGTTTGTTTTGCCCATCTATATAACCTCTTAATCAACCCTAATGGATCCCCTAAGCTATTCAGCACTTTTTAAGGTTTATATACACATTTATAAAATTGTTATACTCTATCTTAATAGTAAAATGTTGCTGGACAACAACTGTTAGGGCTGATACATTCACCTTTAAGGGCTCAAACATCAATTTTACATTAGATTCACGTTCTGAGGTTTAGAAAATAATTCAACTAGACTCTTACAACTTTCTAATGGCACAAGTATCATATTCATATGATTTCCTATGATTTTATATGATTTTCACAACACTTCAACTACATGCTATCAAAGTTCAGTTCGGAAGTATTGTACAAATACGCTCTTACCCATCTTAATGCCGAAATCAGATTATGATATCTTTAAATGAAAAAAACTATACATTCATACCATTCTAATGCCACTCAAATGACCCCTATGCGATCTTTCATCAAATATATATGATTTTTAAAAAACTATCTTGGAACTTGGGCTTCAAAATTTAAATAGATATAACCTAATTTCCATCAACTTTCATCCAATGAACCCTTCAATTTGTCCTAGTATTTTCTAACAACCAAAATCCAGGAATACAACAGAGTTCTTTCTAGTACAAACTAAATACAAACTGCCAATCAATAATCAAGAACAAAACAGCCTACGAATCCAAAATGAAGAAACAAAAGATCTTGATAAATAGTACCTTCTGTCCAGAGAACAAAAACATCTACAGAATTCGGTAGACAACACTAACAACGAACTCCACCATTCAGATTAATAAAGTATGTGTCTTGAAGCTACAATCCAAATTTCATGATGATCCAACGGTTAACGAATGCATACCGACGATTCTCCCGCGATTGCGCAAGGCTTGACGAAAATTAAACTCTCTTTCTCTTAATCTCTTATTCTTACTTTATTCCTCATTTTGTTACTTAATTATATCATTATGGTTCACCAGCGATGAAAAACTCTCCAGCTTACAAACACCATTTGAATTTCATCTCTTTTGATCCTGACCATTCTAAGTAGCCTATTTACGGTTTTTAGGTGTTTCGTCGACCACTACTCAACAATCTACATCCTCTTATTCAACTACCATCACATTCCTCCATTACACCCACCTCCGATTTACAGTTTCTGATTCCATGAGGTGGTTTATTTTATCAAGGGCATAACAAAGATCACTAGGAGAGGTTGACAACACCTAGTTATATCAAGTATTTTAGTCGTTGTTGAGCCCTATTCTTGGTAAAAATATATCATATATGCATTGGTATTCTCACTTTTTGTGCTAGTGCTTGTTTGCAAAGAAAAGTTATAATCAGGGGTTAAATGCGGACAAAAATGAAAAAGTTTGAAGATAAAGCCAAAAAGAGTCGACTGAACACGCGTGCCGCGGGAATGCATGTGTGCGCGACGCGCCACATCAAAAGATGATGGAAGAAATTCAAACCGCGAGAAAACGAGGATAAGACTCTATGCGCGCCGCGGCTATGAGCTCTGCGCAACTTTGACTCAAGTTTCAGAAGGCGAAGATCAGACCCTAAGGTGGACTTACGGCAACTTTGACTCAAGTTTCGAGATTTCAGCAGCCCTTTGTGGTATTTTTATGTTTTTCACTTGCTTTCAATATTAGTTTAATTGTTTTAAGCTTGTAGCTTGGTGTTTCTGGATAGTGACAACCAGTAGCAGTAGGTTATCGCTTTTTATTTTCGTATGTTACTGTTTTGAACCTTCTGGATTGGAGTTTAATCAAGTTAATCATTCAGTTCATGATGGTTTGCATTATTTACCTTTATTTATGCTTTATTGCTTTGAATGCTTTTGGATTGTTCTTGTTTGTTTCTGATTCTGAGATTTGTTTCTGATTTCAGTAAGCAAACTTAGTTTAGAAATTGATTCAGTTTAGTTTAGTTTATGTTAGATTTGGTTTTTAGCAATTGTTTGGATATTGGATTTTTGGATTGTTTTGGGAAAGTAGAAGTTAGTCCCTCTGGCTGTAGCGTGACACTATAGTTGGTAAGCTATCGTCTTATCTTGACCACGAAACTCCTGTGGATCGACCCTGACTACCACTGTACTAGTGTGAGTGAAGTATTTTACTATTTTTAACCGCACGATGACCTAGGCGTGTCAAATTTTGGCGCCGTTGCCGGGGAGTTGTGAACTTAAGGTAGGACGATCTGTAGGGAGGTGTTTTCTGATTTTTAGTTTTAGTTTTGGTATTTAAGTTACTGAGTATTTTTCGTTTTGGTTTTGACGGGCGTGTTGCACTAGTGCATGCGTACCCGTCGGGGTGGGCAAACATCACCCTTGGTTTTTGACTCTGAAATCGAACGAACCCCGTGCAAGAATCGTGTGCGTAGGCATCTAGGTAGAATGAGTCCCATTAGTGTTAGTATAGAGGATGTTACCCATGAGCCTGTGGGTGAGGTAACCGGGGGAATTCCATTTATACCCCCAGTGTCAGAATTACATTTTGGTAGCACGAGTGCTACTGGTGGTGCGGTTTCAGCCCCCGCATCAATACCAACATCCACTCCCTGACAATTCCACCTTTACAACAAACCACAACCAACCCTTTTCAGCTGCGATGGTGTAGGGAGAGCCGACCCACGATGACAACCTACCGCCACGTCAGCAAGCAACCATTTCTCAACCGCAACAATCACAACCATTACAACCACCATACCAACCACCCATATTTAAACCACAACCCGCTTTTCAAATCTTACCACAACAAACCCAATATGTGCAACCACAACAACCTCCACCACAGCAATATCAATACCAGGAGGTCGAGCATGGATATGACGACGAGGATGAAGGATGGATTCCTCCGCAGCAGCAACAACAATGGAACAGAGGTCGGGGACCTCCACTAAGAATGTAACAACCGCAGCAACTGCAAGGTCAACAGGGTTACAACAATGATCACTATAACGATAACTTTGTTCAACCTTTATATTTTGCACAACCGAGAGGGCAATCGGTTGCGTCACACTTCTAACCGCGGGAGTATGACGATGCGTCGCCCATTTATATTCCTAAAAATTTAGATGCTCAAATAGAAATTACACCACAGCTTTTAGGAATATTTCCTGAGTTTAGGGGTTACAAACAAGATGATCCATATAATCACTTATATGAGTTCATAGCCATAGCTAATGCCAATACCCCTAGGAACACCAACAAGAATATCTTTAGGTTGAGACTGTTCCCATTCAATTTGAAAGACAAAGCCAAATACTGGTTCACTTCTCTTCAACCTAATAGCATTACCACATGGAAGCAATTAAAGGATAAGTTTTTGCAAGAGTTTTACCCAGCTAGTAAGACTACCGAGATCCGACGGGCAATTCAAGATTTTCAACAAAAGCCGGGAGAGGCATTCACGAGGCTTTTGAGCGTTTGAAGGAGTTGATGAGGTCTTGCCCACATCATGATATTCCAAAATGGCAGCTGGTGAAGCTATTCTTTGAAGGTGTGGACTTGACCTGATGATGCTTGGCGGTTCCTCGAACAACTCAGCAATGGATCAAAGGCAAACTTCTCCACCAGGAAGCCCGTAAGCACAGCTGCAGCAGTAGGAGTGGATGCAAATTTGAAGAAAGAAGTAAAAAAGGAAATAGGTGAGTTGAATAAGAAGTTCGATAGGTTGATGTCTACCTTTCAGAATGGGCCCCAGAATCAGCAACAAGGTGGCTAATAGGGACAAAGGACCCAGGATGTGAATCATGTTTTTGGTCAGGGTCAATGACCATACAATAACGGACGATCTTACAGACCATACAACCAGGGAACCCAAAATTCCTACAACACCAGGCAGAATAATTATCAAGGGCAACCATCGAATCAAAACAGGCAATTTCAACCGGTGAACAACAATAATTTAAATGGGAGCAGCAATAGCAACAAGGGGTCAACTAGCACTAACAATAACGCTCCAGAAAGTCAAGAAAGTATGATTGCCAAGATGTATGATTTGTTCAACGCCAGTCAGCATCAAACGCAAGCAAATGCCAAGGCTATTGCCAATATGGAGAGGCAGATTGCTCAGATGGTCGAGGACCAAAGGAAAAGGGATAGTGGTAAATTGCCCAGTACTACAGAGATCAACCCAAATCATACACAACAAGCGGGGAAGGAGCATGTGAACGTTGTTGAGGCCGAATGGAGAAAAGTTACTGAAGAGGATCTATTAGGGCATAAAGATGAAGTTGAAGTTGAAGAAGGTGAGAATAAGAATAAGGAGGATACTCAAATTGAGAAGGAGAATCAAGTTAAGGAGGACAAGGAAGTCCCAATGGATGAGCAGCCAGTGGTGGCTGGCATTAAGAAAAAGAAGGAGAAGAAAGTAAAGAAGAAGCAGGAGGAGCTTAGTAAGCCGACTGGGCCATCGATAAACCAACCTTTATGGGATGAGCTGAAGGATGCTCTTGAAGATACATGGATTCTGCAGGAGATGTGTGAAAAGAATGGAAAATCCAAGACTCTTACACCCGATATGGTGAGGCTGACGGTTAAGGAAAGCGAGGTTTTGTTAGGGACACTTCCTAAGAAGGAAAGAGATCCTGGATCGTCGTTGATTACTGTCACGGTGGGAGACGTTGTTATTAGGAACACCTTGCTGGATTTAAGAGCAAGTGTTAATGTGTTGCCAGGATACTTGTATGACAAATATAAGAATGAGGAACTGGAACCAGCAAAAACGGTTCTGTGGTTAGCTGATCAGTCAACGAAGGTTTCCCGGGGCAAGTTAACGAATGTGATAGTGAAATTTGGTGATTTCTTTTACCCTGTGGATTTCCTGGTAATGGAATACGAGAGTTTTGAGGACGCGCCCGCGCTGATCTTGGGACGTCCATTTTTTGCTACAGCTGGTACTGTTATGGATTGCAAGACTGGAGATTTGGATATCTCCTTCGGGACGAGGAAGCGTAGACTTAACATGGTCGGGTGTCCTATATCTCTACCACAAGGGTATGCTGATAAGTATTGGAGCAGCAGTCCGCTGATGGCACCAGGGACCAGGGATAAAGGAAAGATATGGACATGAGAATGTGAATGTGGAAAAGAAGAGATCCCGAGGGAGACAAAATAGCATCCGCTGTCAACAGTGGATAAGGTGCAGTTGCTCGATATGATGGAACTAAAACATCAGCAATATGAAAAGGATGCACGGTGCAGGGAGGCAAAGGTCTTCCACCTCCTGGATGCACAACAACAGTGGATTAGTCAAGTCAGCGATCGCATGACACAATTTACGACATTGCTGACAACATTGGTTCACGACTCAGCACCAGAAATAAAAAGGATGATGCCACGGGAAGATTGGAAAGAATAGGAGGAATTCGTCTGGCTGAAGACGTTAAACTTAGCGCTTGTTGGGAGGCAACCCATCCTTTATAGGTTAGGTATAGTGTTTCTTAGGAGTAATTAGGAGAATATTATCATCATCTTTGCAGGTATTATTGGTTCGAGGCAAGTGTGGGGTCACACGAAGGACTTTAGAGATTTTGAAAGCCACGACGCGGCAGGGAGTAAGGCGTGACGCGGGATCACAATACAACCCGATGCGCAGGGGTTGGATTGGATATACGCGCGCCGCGGTTCGCTTCCATGCATGTCGCGGAAGTCGATCGGTCAGAAACCCTCTATAAGGTACGTCTTCTTCCTCATCACCCACGCAACGCTATAGAGCTTCGATCGACCAAGATTTTTCTCGTGTTTTCTTGTGCTTTTGATTACTACGATTGAGGTATGTCGTTCTAACTCATTTGCACTAGTTATTACAAGCATTTAGGCTGCGAAATTGAGTGATTTCTTCAAAAACTAGAAAACTTAGAAATCGGCAATGCTGGCTCGTAGGGTATTTTGTTTGCAAAATCATCACCCTAGAGGGGCTAGTCGGTGGTTAGGCTACCTTGTAGTGGTGTTGGATCGAGTTTAACATGTCAAAATCATCGAGTTGGGGTTTTGGTTTCGTAACAGACTACGGCGCGCCGCGCCTGGTTCTTTGGCCGCGTCGCGCCTCTCTAGGGAAGATAAGGACTAATTCTGCAAAATATTTTTCGTGTGTGGTTTCTTTTGTGCAGATGGCTTTCAGGCGTGATCACCCATTCCTTCAGTTTCATGAGATTTTAGAGAGTACACCAGAGTATGTGTCGTGGAGAGATGAGTTGATTACCCGCCAGGTACTCGAGGCGACCATACTGGACCGAAACATTCTGACACAGGTTGGACTTTGGGCCGAGCTGGAGCCATTTTGTAACACCCCAAATTTTCACAAATTTTTTTTTTTTTTTACAAACTTTGTTACAACATTTGAAAACAAACCATGTATTTACATTACAAACGGGGTATCACGAATTTGTTTCACAACCATGATTCAAACCTGTTTATTATACATTATTATACAACAGAAGCTACGGTCCCACCCGACTCTTTCAACGTCCTTCCTGTTTACCTGAGTACATAGCATTTTAAAAGAAAATACGTGAGACATAATGTCTCGTGAGTGATATGGGTTTAGACCCAAAAATATCTTTGTCAATAATTTCATTATTCATTAAACGTTCAAAATTCTTTTCCTGTGAGCGCACCCACAAGTATTCCTTATTTCTTATCAATGGTACATTCCTACGAGCGCACCCGTAGGTTTTATACGAGACGCACCCGTATAGCTACTTCCCCAATAGAATGAAACGAATTCATCTATCAAGATAAGACAACTACTTCGCGACGGGAGGTACCATCCCAGTAGTGTCTTATTGCCACCCCTACCGCAGCAGGCCGTGGTCTTTATCCGGATACTAACGCAACTTATCATCATGAGTCAATCACAATATTAGTCACTGTATTTCTGGTTCCATTTCCTTCATATTAAAAATCATACTTTTCATATTATACTTTTAAAAGTCATAAGCCACTTTGACTCCCAAAATACTTTAAATAAAATTTATTTAGCTATGTACTCGAAAATCCACATAACACTCACCTCGGTTCAGTTAATCGTTTGCACCTCTTTTTCCTTCGCTCGGTTCACCGTATTTGAACCACCACCTATTATTTACAAAATATACGTTTATATTCAATTCATATATATAACAACTAACTTACAGCACAAGAGTGCCATACTATGCTACTACGGGTTATACTAAATGTATAACCGTTAATAAACCCGTTTTATCGTTTTCTCCTAAATACGCGTATTCTGCTACAGTACCCCCGAGGGGTCGTATTTCAGTTCCGACTCTTTTCCATGATATATTAGGCTATATTAGACTTGTGTTTCAAATTTGGAGTTCATTGGACAAGTCTAACTCAAATTTCCAAAATTTAGTTTTGACGTGAATAGTGGATTTAGCCTCTGCCGCTACAGTGATTTTTCCGCAAGGTCGAATTACGGATTTGACCATTCCCGACATATTCTTATACCATGTTAAGGTTATGTCTGAAATTTCAGGTCAATCGGACATGTCTAGCTATAGTTTCTAGCGTTTGGAATAATTGAAATTTTTAACATTTTTGGTCCCTGCCTGGCCACTGACTGAAGGCGCACTGCGCCTGGCTAGGGGCGCACTGCGCCTGGGCGCACCCCGCCCTGGTCCTGGGCGCACTGCGCCTGGTGCCTGGGCAGTAGCCTGTTTAGTCGCGATTTGTGCACTGTAGCATGCAGTTTTCACCTATTAAGCACTTATTTCAGTACTTAATCGTATGGGGTTTGTTCTAGGACCAAAACCCTTGACTAATTACATGTTTTAAGCTATTAAAAACACTTCAATAACTCAATTATAGAAATTAACGTTCTTGACCAAACTTGGAAATTCTCAATTATAGCATCCTACTTTCATGTTTATGGGTTAAGTTCTTAACTAATGGCTTATTGGAAGCATTAGCTACTTAACCCACATGAATTTCAGCTACAATTTTAGTTTCAATTTCTTCCCGAGACCAAATTCAACCACATACCCAAAAACTAGGTTAAAGAGGATGAATTCTTACCTTGGAATCACTAATTCCAACCTTTGATTCCTTTGATTTCTTAGCAACCTTCAAGAACTTCTTCTTCTCTCTAGCTCTCTCTCGTGCTCTCTAGAATTCTCTGGAGAAAATTTCTGAATTATGAGAGTAATAACTCTCTTAGTTTATATTTAATATTTATAAAATAATTACATTTTGGTCCCTAGTTTCTTCCTTTTGTTCAAAAGGAGTCCAAAAGCCCACATCTTTACAAACCAAGTTCCATTAACTACCCTTTTAACATTTTCTTGACATTTTGGTCATTTTCATGCCAAATGACCAATTTGCCCTTTTTGGTCAAATTTCACTATTCATGCGGTAAAACTCCAACTTTCTTATAAACTTTTATTTCTTATGTTATTATTTCACAAATACATATTATTACACATAAAAATCTCACAACGTGTCGAAAGACCGTTTTACCCTTTTACAACTTTTCGCCCTTTTTACCCGATTATTTTACATATTTTCACGGGTTCTTACAACCTCTCCCCCTTAAGAGGATTCCGTCCTCGGAATCTTCTCATAGTTCGTAAAATTCGGGTATCTCCTCTTCATGTCTTCTAAAGTCTCCCAGGTCAAATCTGAACCCGAGATGTGTTTCCATTTGACTAAAACTAAGTCAATTTCTTTGTTTCTCAACTTCTTGGTTCTCACCTCCAACATTGCTTCTGGTTCTTCTATCAGCTTATTCGGGGCCTCTACTTTTAAGTCTTTCAACGGAATAACAAGTTCACTCTTCCCAAAATACTTTTTCAAATAGCACACATGGAACGTATCATGTATACCACTCAGTTCACGCGGTAACTCTAGCTTGAAAGCTTGTTCGCCAATTTTCTTTAAGATCTTGAAAGGTCCAATGTATCTTGGACTCAGTTTACCCTTCTTTCCAAATCTTACCACGCCTTTCCACGGCGATACTTTGAGCATCACCAGATCACCTTCTTTTAAGTCGTAAGGTCTCTTCTTTAAATCTGCATAACTCTTCTGCCTATCTTGAGCAGCTTTCATATTAGCTTGAATTATTTTAATCTTTTCGTTTGTTATCCTTACAATTTCTGGTCCAGTTATTTTAGTCTCCCCTGCTTCCAACCAACACAAAGGGGTTCTACACTTTCTGCCATATAAAGCTTCGAATGGTGGCATTCCAATACTGGAATGATAACTATTGTTATAAGAAAATTCCACCAACGGCAAGTGCTCGTCCCAATTTCCACCAAAATCCAAAGCACAAGATCGTAGCATATCTTCTACGGTCTGGATAGTTCGTTCACTTTGCCCGTCAGTCTGGGGATGATAAGCTGTACTCATTTTAATTTTTGTCCCCATACGTTCTTGTAGTGCCTCCCACAATTTTGAAGTAAATCGTGGGTCTCTGTCAGACACAATTGATAAGGGAGCTCCATGAAGTCGTATAACTTCATCCTTGTATATCTGCGCCAACGTTTCCAATTGTGTATTTTCATTAATCGCTAAAAACATAGCACTTTTGGTCAAGCGATCAACAATGACCCAAATACCATTATGACCTCTTCTGGTTCTTGGCAGTCCAAATATGAAATCCATGGTTATGTCTTCCCATTTCCCCGCTGGAATTTGCAATGGTTGAGTATTTCCATATGGGGCTTGGTGTTCCGCTTTCACCTGTGCACAAGTTGCACATTTAGAGATATATTTGACAATTCTTTTCTTCATTCCCGGCCACCAATACTGTTCTTTGAGATCCCGATAAGTTTTCGTACTTCCAGGATGAATGGAATACTTTGACTTATGAGATTCTTCTAAAATCAACTTTCGGATTCCACCTGCTTTTGGTACCCATATGCGATTTTTGACTGTCTTCAGTCCCTGGGTATTTTCTCCAAACACCACATCTTTTCCTAGCTTTTCCTTCTTTAGGTCACCTCTTTCTAATACTTGCTTTTGTGCATCTTTGATGCTTTCTATTAGGCTTGATTTCAATTCGATCTTCATCAACTTCTCTTGACTTTTCTTTTCATGAAACTTCCTGCTTAAGGCATCTGCTACCACATTCGCTTTCCCAGGGTGGTAAGCGATTTCACAGTCATAATCATTTATTAGCTCTAGCCACCTACTTTGCCTCATATTGAGATCTTTCTGAGAAAATACGTACTGCAAGCTTTTATGATCCGTGTACAAGGTGCACTTTGTTCCATACAGATAATGCCTCCAGATTTTTAATGCAAACACAATTGCTGCCAGTTCCAAATCGTGCGTTGCATACCGAGTTTCGGGTTCCTTCAATTGGCGAGAAGCATATGCTATTACTTTTCCCCGCTGCATTAATACACAACCCAGTCCCCTGTTCGAGGCATCACTATACACTACGAAGTCTTCCGTTCCCTCTGGTAGGGTAAGAACCGGCGCATTGCATAACTTCTCTTTTAGTGTCTGAAAGGCCTTCTCTTGTTCCGCCCTCCATTCAAATTTTACCCCTTTCCTTGTTAGCTTCGTAAGAGGTACCGCAATCCGTGAAAAATCTTGGATGAACCGTCGGTAGTACCCGGCGAGTCCAAGAAAACTTCTCACTTCCGTCGGAGTCTTGGGAATTTCCCATTTCATCACTGCCTCCACTTTTGCTGGATCTACTTTAATGCCTTGGATGGAGACGACGTGTCCAAGGAATTGCACCTCCCTCAGCCAGAATTCGCACTTCGAAAATTTTGCATATAGCTTCTCTTTCTTTAGAACTTCCAACACCGTTCTCAGATGATTCTTGTGGTCTTCTGCATTCTTCGAATAGATAAGAATGTCATCAATAAAGACAATCACAAATTTATCAAGGAACGGCTTGCACACCCTATTCATCAAATCCATGAAGATTGCCGGGGCATTCGTCAGACCAAAAGGCATGACCAGAAATTCATAATGCCCGTAGCGAGTGCGAAAAGCAGTCTTCTCAATATCTTCATTTCTTACGCGCACCTGATGATAACCAGACCGGAGGTCAATCTTGGAGAAATAGTCAGCGCCTTGCAACTGATCAAACAGATCATCTATCCGTGGTAGCGGGTAACGATTCTTGATGGTAATTTTATTGAGCTCGCGATAGTCAATGCACATTCGCATCGTGCCATCCTTCTTTTTGACAAACAGTACCGGTGCACCCCAAGGCGACACACTGGGGCGTATGAAGCCTTTATCAAGCAATTCCTGTAATTGGGACATCAACTCCCGCATTTCGGTCGGGGCTAAGCGATATGGAGCACGGGCGATAGGAGAAGCTCCGGGTATAAGATCAATCCGAAATTCAACTTGTCTCTCTGGTGGCAACCCAGGTAAGTCATCTGGAAACACCTCAGGGTATTCTTTCACCACATCAATGTCATGTATTGTTTTCTTCACTTTGTCTTCCACCATTACATACGCCACATAGGATAAGCATCCCTTCACCAAACACCTCCTGACTTTCGCTGCGCTGATCAAATTAGACATCCTCTTGGGTTTTTCACCGTATACATATACTTTGCTGCCACCTGGAATCTTTACCGACACTACCTTCTTTCCACATGCGATTTTTGCATCATTGGCTCCAAGCCAATCCATACCAATGACAACATCAAAAGTCTTCACTCCAATCGGAAGAAGGTTCAACGAAAATTTCTGATCATCTATGCTGAGTTCGCAGCCACGGTACACATGTTTTATTTCCACCTTCTTTCCACTCGCCAATTCTACCTCGCATACATGGTCTAATGGTTCTAACGGTATATTGAATTTTAGGCCAAACTCATGGGACACAAACGAACATGTAGCACCAGAATCAAATAATACGTAGGCAGGCATCTGGTTAATTAGTAAGGTACCTGAGACCACGTCTTGTGTCTCCTTTGCTTCTTCTCGGGTGAGTTGGAAAGCGCGGGTCTTCACCTTTTAAGGCTCTGTCTTTTTCTGCGCAGTTGATACCATTGTCTCGCCACCCTTCTTCGGACAGTTAAAACTATAATGCCCCTTTTCGTGACATGAGAAACACTCGACTTCACTGAGCTTAGGATAGGTACATTCCCTCGCCTTGTGACCCATTCTTCCGCAGTTAAAACAAGCCGCACTTCCCATCTTACATTCGCCCGTATGCTCTTTCCCGCACTTATCACACATCTTCCGACTGCCCTGTTTGCTCGACATCACCACCGACTTTCCCTTCTTATTCCAGCTACTACTCCCGCCACTGAACTTACGTTTATCCCCAGAAATTTGCCTTTCCACTGTTCTTCGTTTCCACACATCTTCGACATTTCTTGCTGCCTCAAACGCTGCATCCATGGTTACCGCCCGTTTTACTTCCAGTTCATACTCCCAAGGTAGACCTTTCACATAACGGTTGATTCGTGCCCGCTCCGTAGTGTAAATGTTTCCCACGAACGGTAGCATATCACTGAACTTTTTAGTATACTCGGCCACGGTCAAATTACCCTTCTTTAATGTAAGGAACTCATCTTCAAGTTTTTCTATATCCCGAAGGGGACAATATTTATTCTTCAGGCGGGTGGTAAATTCAGTCCACGACCACTTGTAAATTACATCCTTTCCAACCAGTTCGTATAAGGTGTTCCACCAGACCAACGCATCGTCTTTCAACATTCGTGAGGCATAATAAACTTTATCCTTCTCATGACACTTGCTGACCTCCAGTACTTGCTCTGTCTCTCGTATCCACCGCATCGTGACCTTAGGCTCGTAGCTACCATAGTATTCTGTTGGCTTACATGTCAGAAAAGTTTTAAAAGAACATCTCTTCTTATCTTCTGTCCCCACACTATCCTCATCCGTAACCGAATCTCCATTAGTGGGTCTCCAAGAAGCATCATCTGCTGAAGGATTAGGTTGTGGGTCCCCCAGCCGTGTATTCAACATTTGTCGCATATCCTCCCTCATCTCTGTCTTTAGATTGCTAATAAGATTTTGAATAGCCTCCAAAGTCACGGGTGGAGGTTGCGGTATTGGGTTTGGCATATCACCCATGTTATCCGCATCATTGACGAGATTACTCTCACGAGATGGAGTATGACTTGCTGCCCGTCCCCCACTTGAAAGGCTATGATCACCGCTCGCCATTTACTATATAAAATAATAAGATTCACGTTTTGTTACTTCACATATATATATATATATCAATATACTCGAAAGCGATAGCATGTGATCTTCCTATGGGACTCGTGTTCCCAAGTTTCTCTATACTAATTTCCACAACCAAATTCTTCAGGTTCTCTAGTGACTTCACCATTTCCAAAGCATATCCTGTGGTTACAATAATACGGGCCCAATATTACTTTAACCACCTATATACTTTGGCTCTGATGTTATCACAAGATCCCCTAATTCATCGGTTTCTGTGGATTCCTTCATTATAAATTAGAAATTCTACCCCATTAGTTAGTACCTAGTACTACTACTTTACTTACTATTAATCCACTAGTTTAAGCCTAGGATGGTTACCCAACCTAATTCGCTTAAACCATGGCTCTGATACCAAATTGTAACACCCCAAATTTTCACAAATTTTTTTTTTTTTTACAAACTTTGTTACAACATTTGAAAACAAACCATGTATTTACATTACAAACGGGGTATCACGAATTTGTTTCACAACCATGATTCAAACCTGTTTATTATACATTATTATACAACAGAAGCTACGGTCCCACCCGACTCTTTCAACGTCCTTCCTGTTTACCTGAGTACATAGCATTTTAAAAGAAAATACGTGAGACATAATGTCTCGTGAGTGATATGGGTTTAGACCCAAAAATATCTTTGTCAATAATTTCATTATTCATTAAACGTTCAAAATTCTTTTCCTGTGAGCGCACCCACAAGTATTCCTTATTTCTTATCAATGGTACATTCCTACGAGCGCACCCGTAGGTTTTATACGAGACGCACCCGTATAGCTACTTCCCCAATAGAATGAAACGAATTCATCTATCAAGATAAGACAACTACTTCGCGACGGGAGGTACCATCCCAGTAGTGTCTTATTGCCACCCCTACCGCAGCAGGCCGTGGTCTTTATCCGGATACTAACGCAACTTATCATCATGAGTCAATCACAATATTAGTCACTGTATTTCTGGTTCCATTTCCTTCATATTAAAAATCATACTTTTCATATTATACTTTTAAAAGTCATAAGCCACTTTGACTCCCAAAATACTTTAAATAAAATTTATTTAGCTATGTACTCGAAAATCCACATAACACTCACCTCGGTTCAGTTAATCGTTTGCACCTCTTTTTCCTTCGCTCGGTTCACCGTATTTGAACCACCACCTATTATTTACAAAATATACATTTATATTCAATTCATATATATAACAACTAACTTACAGCACAAGAGTGCCATACTATGCTACTACGGGTTATACTAAATGTATAACCGTTAATAAACCCGTTTTATCGTTTTATCCTAAATACGCGTATTCTACTACAGTACCCCCGAGGGGTGGTATTTCAGTTCCGACTCTTTTCCATGATATATTAGGCTATATTAGACTTGTGTTTCAAATTTGGAGTTCATTGGACAAGTCTAACTCAAATTTCCAAAATTTAGTTTTGACGTGAATAGTGGATTTAGCCTCTGCCGCTACAGTGATTTTTCCGCAAGGTCGAATTACGGATTTGACCATTCCCGACATATTCTTATACCATGTTAAGGTTATGTCTGAAATTTCAGGTCAATCGGACATGTCTAGCTATAGTTTCTAGCGTTTGGAATAATTGAAATTTTTAACATTTTTGGTCCCTGCCTGGCCACTGACTGAAGGCGCACTGCGCCTGGCTAGGGGCGCACTGCGCCTGGGCGCACCCCGCCCTGGTCCTGGGCGCACTGCGCCTGGTGCCTGGGCAGTAGCCTGTTTAGTCGCGATTTGTGCACTGTAGCATGCAGTTTTCACCTATTAAGCACTTATTTCAGTACTTAATCGTATGGGGTTTGTTCTAGGACCAAAACCCTTGACTAATTACATGTTTTAAGCTATTAAAAACACTTCAATAACTCAATTATAGAAATTAACGTTCTTGACCAAACTTGGAAATTCTCAATTATAGCATCCTACTTTCATGTTTATGGGTTAAGTTCTTAACTAATGGCTTATTGGAAGCATTAGCTACTTAACCCACATGAATTTCAGCTACAATTTCAGTTTCAATTTCTTCCCGAGACCAAATTCAACCACATACCCAAAAACTAGGTTAAAGAGGATGAATTCTTACCTTGGAATCACTAATTCCAACCTTTGATTCCTTTGATTTCTTAGCAACCTTCAAGAACTTCTTCTTCTCTCTAGCTCTCTCTCGTGCTCTCTAGAATTCTCTGGAGAAAATTTCTGAATTATGAGAGTAATAACTCTCTTAGTTTATATTTAATATTTATAAAATAATTACATTTTGGTCCCTAGTTTCTTCCTTTTGTTCAAAAGGAGTCCAAAAGCCCACATCTTTACAAACCAAGTTCCATTAACTACCCTTTTAACATTTTCTTGACATTTTGGTCATTTTCATGCCAAATGACCAATTTGCCCTTTTTGGTCAAATTTCACTATTCATGCGGTAAAACTCCAACTTTCTTATAAACTTTTATTTCTTATGTTATTATTTCACAAATACATATTATTACACATAAAAATCTCACAACGTGTCGAAAGACCGTTTTACCCTTTTACAACTTTTCGCCCTTTTTACCCGATTATTTTACATATTTTCACGGGTTCTTACACATTTATCCACCGTACATGGTCTGCCAGAGGGTTCACGTTCACTTGCCACGGCTGGGAGAGGCTGATGGCCAATAGGGATGATGTGGTCTACACGGAGCTTCTTCTGGAGTTCCTGTCCACTGTTCGTTACACACCAGCCTCACGGAAGGCACGGTCCCGGATGATCAGATTCAAGTTGGGTGGAGAGAGCCGGGAGTGCAATCTCCGGGAGTTTGGGAGACGCACAGAGATTTACACAGCGTAGGAGTTATAGAGCCGCCACTTTGCGCCTTTTCTTCAGGCGTGCATTCAGGGACAGCCTGAGCGGGAGACCAATGCAGCTATCTGGGCCACGATGTCAAATGTTCAGTTTGAGGCGGGGTCGACCAGGGAGAGCCAGCTCAGCAACCCATTACATCGCCTTATGCACCGTATCATCTCCACTTCTGTCATGCAGAAGCAAGGAGGTGAGAAGGTGTCCGGGGAGGACATGACTTTTATGTGGGCGCTTCTTGATCCCACCAGATTCCTTCATCTACCTTACGCACTGGCGATCTCCTTGTCTACTCACGCAGCGGGTGTGTCTGGCAGCAGCCCCATGGCCGGCGGGCATTTCATTACTCGCTTGGCCAGATCATATGGCCTGCTTAGTGCTGAGATCGTAGCGACCTTGACACCGATACCACCCGTGCGCACATCACCTCGTTTTTTGGAGAATATGGGGCTCTATCATCATCCACGTGCGGGTACATACATGAGGGTGGCGACAGAGGCACCACAGGCACCCCAACCAGCCCATGCACAGGAGGAGGGACCAGCGAGGTGACGTCGAGAGTTGATGCACCAGCAGAGCCACAGCCGCAGCTGTCAGATGTGACGACAACCATTCGAGAGCTGGGTGACAGGGTCACCAGGATAGAGGATCAGTTGGCTTGGATCGGGGAGGTATTATTGGAGACGGCCTCTCAGCAGGGACGATGCCCACGACCTTTCCCAGCCAGAGCTCACGATGATGAGGCGGACCCTTCCCGAGCACACCATGATGATTGATGTATTTTCTTTTCACTTTTTGGAGATACTGTACCAAACTTATGACACTCTTTTATTTATGTATTTGTCTTATATTTCAGTTATTTAGTTGTTTGTTTCTTTTGCATTTAATGTGTTTGTGAGTGTACATGTGAATACCAAATGGAATCTGTGGAGGAGTTGTTTCAGGCAAGTGTGGGGTCACCGTGCCCCCTCCACTTGCCATGATCACCAGTGTGTTTTACTGTTGCGCTACAACTCCTGGAAATCTGAATCTGAAGTGTAAGCAGTTCGTGTTTTTGTAACCTGTGACAATAGAGCACCGTCAAGCAGTCAACCGTCTAAGGGGCTACTCTTTCTCCCTTGTTTTGAATAATTTTGTACAACGGGGACGTTGTACGGTTTTAAGTGTGGGGTGTGGATGGTCGAAAGAGTATTTTTGAAATTTTTGCGGAAAATGACCAATTTTCAAAAAAAATTTAGCAACTTTTTCAAAAATTTTATTAGATTGTAATTTTGGAACGAATAGTTTTTGAATGTTATAGCATTGGTATTTCTCAAGAAATACTATTTAGTTGTTATCATGCTATGAGTTTAGTCAAATAAGTTGAGTTTTAGGAGTTAGAAGATTGGAAAATTTTAGGATTGGAATTTAGGAAGGGAGTGTCAATCAGTGACCTTTGTTGTTCGAGACGATATGTCTAAAATGGGTGGGGTTTATGCACCTTGCCACCTAAGATCGTCTGGTCTGGGATGGTATTTCTGAAAGGTCGTTACACAGACAACATCGAAAGTCATGGATAGTCTTTAATGGCCTTTAGAATCTGAATGAGTACGTACACTTCATTGTGGACATAAAATTTGTAATCAAGGGTTCTTTAGAAAGTCATGAATTCCAAAGGATATTCTAGTTATGTTTTCAAAAACTATTTCACTCTAACTCTTGGGACAATAAGCTTTGAAATTGAACACGTTCAAAAATTGTTAGAGTCTTAGTTAAAATTTGTTAAAAACTCTCTTGCTTGGGGACAAGCAAGGCACAAGTGTGGGGTGTTTAACAACGCCTAGTAATATCAAGTATTTTAGTCGTTGTTGAGCCCTATTCTTTGTAAAAAAATATATCATATATGCACTGGTATTCTCACTTTTTGTGCTAGTGCTTGTTTGCAAAGAAAATTTATAATCAGGGGTTAAATGCGGACAAAAATGAAGAAGTTTGAAGATAAAGCCAAAAAGAGTCGACTGAACACGCGCGCCGTGGGAATGCATGTGTGCGCGACGCGCCACGTCAAAAGATGAGGCGGTGGAAGAAATTCAAACTGCGAGAAAACGGGGATAAGGCTCTACGCATGCCGCGACTATGAGATCTGCGCGACGCGGGTTCTAATTTTCCACAAGTATAAATAGAGGCCATTAGGTCGAATTCAGGAGGCGAAGATCAGACCCTAAGGTGGACTTACGACGACTTTGACTCAAGATTCGAGATTTCAGCAGCCTTTTGTGGTATTTTTATGTTTTTCACTTGCTTTCAATATTAGTTTAGTTGTTTTAAGCTTGTAGCTTGGTGTTTCTGGATAGTGATAACCAGTAGCAGTAGGTTATAACTTTTTATTTTCATATGTTACTGTTTTGAACCTTCTGGATTGGAGTTTAATCAAGTTAATCATTGAGTTCATGTTGGTTTGCATTATTTACCTTTATTTATGCTTTATTGCTTTGAATGCTTTTGAATTGTTCTTGTTTGTTTTTGATTCTGAGATTTGTTTCTGATTTCAGTAAGAAAACTTAGTTTAGAAATTGATTCAGTTTAGTTTAGTTTATGTTAGATTTGGTTTTTAGCAATTGTTTGGATATTGGATTTTTGGATTGTTTTGGGAAAGTGGAAGTTAGTCCCACTGGCTGTAGTGTGACACTATAGTTGGTAAGCTACCGTCTTATCTTGACCACGAAACTCCTGTGGATCGACCCTGACTACCACTGTACTAGTGTGAGTGAGGTATTTTACTATTTTTGACTGCACGACGACCTAGGCGTGTCAGAGGTGAAGAGAAAGAATCGGGGGAACAAGAGAAGCAGGAAAACTCCATCTGGATTTGTCGCGATTTGTTATCGTAATGGAATCTTGTCATGCTAGTGTTTCAGTTTCTCTTTATCGGCGTTGATATGTTAGTCGGCAATGAGCGTGTAGAAATTGAAGTCACCATAGCCGACTTTTGAAGCTTTCGACAGCAAAAATTTAATGAAATAAGTGCTTTGATGGAAGGATAAAAAAGCTGAAATTGAATCGTTGAAGCAACTAATGAAACAATTGCTGAAGAAATATGAAAAATCATCAACATAATCAACAAAGTTTGATGCATTGAAAGCCGAGAATTACAAACCAAGGAGCAAAAGTACAAGTAATTATTCAACAAATCAATTTCACGTAATTAGAAACCAGAATTCAGAAGTTCTGATCTTTGATGGAAACGATTTTGATGGTTGGATTTACATGTTGAAAAGATATTTTTGTTTAAATAGTTTAAATAATAAAGAACAACTAGATGTATAGTCCTCTTCTTCGAAGATGATGTTCTTCGATGGTACCAGTGGGAAAACATATTCAACCTTTTAGGGCACATTATAAGGGTGCTTTTGAAATAATATTGGGCGTGTGTGAGAAGGTTTTGGACACGAATGGTTAGGTTGTACCTTTTGATAAATAATTGAATAATCATTTGAAGGATACTATTAGAGTATTGGAAAATGAAGCTCTTAGAACTCTTTGCCTTTGTTACAATGAGTTGGGAAATAAATTCCATTCCAAAGATGAGATTCTTTTTGAGAGGTATACTTTAATTAGGATTCTAGGAATTAAGTATCATGTTTTGCCCTGGTGTGGTGGAATCTATTGCAATCTGTAGGTCTACTTGGATTATTGTGTGTATGGTTATGAGTGATAATATAAATAATGCAAACAATTGGTAGAGAATGTGTGATATTGATTGATGATGGATTCACAATTTAAAGTCTAGATTTTCATGAAAATAGTGAAGAGTAGTTGTTTAAAATAATTCCAAAAATACAGGTATTTTCATGTTTCCCAACATTGCAATTTGGGTTTAATGCAAGAAATAGCAACATACTTCTATTGATTTGGTTATTACAACATCCTACTTTTATTGTAAAAAAATCTACCCAATTATAATGTCATCAAAATGAAAATCAATTTTAGGGGGTAAAATATGGTAAGTATAATGTCTTAATAATAAAAATATGGAAGCATAATGGTATACTTGTGTTATTTTGCAAAGTGAAAAAGACAATTTATAATTTTATACCATTTTTGAATGTTATAATTAGACTTAAATGCAAGAAAACAACAAAGTACTTCCATTGATTTGTTTATTATGGCAACCTACTCTCTTTATCTACTTATTAAAACATTGTACTTTGGAAAATCTACCCCATTATAGTAATGTCGATAAAATACTAAGAAACTTTCATTGTTATGATTGGGTAAAATTTTTGAACTATATAACAAATATTTTTGAACGTGCAACGTTATAAATGGGTATAAAAATGTTTGTACCACCCAACATTGCAATTAGAGTTAAATTCTAGAAACAACACACTTACATTGAAATGTTTATTATGGCATCCTACTTTCATTTCTTGCTATTACAAAATTGTAGTTTGAAAGTATAATTCCCTAACAAGACAAATCTTAAAGGATAAATCTGTAATATAAAGAAACAAAAGTATGATGCTATACATAAAAACAAATGAAATTATGTTGTTATTTCTTGCAGTTATGATGTAATACCTTAAAATAATCATGTGTCTTTGAATTGTTTTACAATGTTATGGCAATATCTTCTCCTATGGATAAGCATACACTTGTGAAACACTTGAGAACCACATTTACGAAGGTTCTTGTTGTGACATAAGATGGTACATGTGACACCCCATTTCTACTGTTTTCAAATACTATGGTTTTTCGTATAAATACATGAATACAAAAATATGGTTTATCAAAAACCGATAATTTACATGCTTAAAACAGTGGGTGTACAAATTCATATCAAGCTAACCATAGTAAGCAAAAAAGGATTTAACTTTGAGTCCAATATAGGAGCTAACTTAAGCTCCACTCCAGCTAAACTTCATCCCATTGATAGCATCTTATTTTGACCTGGAATACATGGCAAAACATAAAATACCTAAGACAATAATGTCTCGTGAGTTACATGAGTTTTATACTCAAACTTTTAACTTCTTTTCCGACCTTTTTATAAAAATTATGACATAAAACATCTTTCAAAGTTTTATAATAATATTATACCATAGCTCTTTACTTTTTCAAAATCATTACATGTCATACCTTGCAAAAATATCTTCTTTCAAAACTTTATAATAGCAACATACTATAACTCTTTACTTTTCAAATTCACTTCATAATATACTTTACAAAAATAGCTTCTTTCTTACTTTCTTTGACTGATATTATAAGCTTCCTGGATTTTAATACATAGGGCTTTAATCACTATAAGTGATACCCCAAGTCTCTATGGCTAGAAAGAACGGATCAATCCTCACCATAGAAGTGCTGAGGCAATCTACTTCGCGATGGGGTTTTTCCCCAGTAGACCCCTTACCTAACCCGAGTAGGTTGGAACATAGTTCCCTTACTAACGCTGCTTGCTACAATTACCAGTCATACAAAACACTTTCTGCTTACTTTTACATTACTTACTTGCATAGTGGCTAATTGCCAAACTTCACCATTTCTTTTCTTTATGGCTAAATGCCAAATTCATAACTTTCATTTTACATAAACTATATGTTTAAAACATGTCTTTATAACATTTTAGGCTTAATGCCAAATCATACTTTCCAAACATCTTATGGCTATTTGCCCGTTCATACTTGAAAACATATACAATTTGTAACCAAAACATACTTCTTAAACACATTATGGCTATATGCCTATCCATACTTTCAAACATGTATACTTGTATTTCAAAATATACTTCCACATAATTGGTACATAGACCAACATACTTTCACATAATATAATTTGTAGTTCAAAACTTAGCTTCAGATATAGCATTATACTTTCACAACAAGTTAGAAATAATACTCTTACATATAATTTCACATATAGAAATTTTATAGAAAATATTGAAAATACTTACTTGCCATGTACCACAGAATGGGTAAAAATACTGCATGTACTCACCTTGTCTAGTTAGAGAAGTCTAACTAGAATCACTTCTTCCAGTTGTGTTTTCCTTTCCTTCAACTTTACTCCTTAATACCTAAGGAGTTCATTTAACATTCTAGTTAATACAAGCTAGGCCTTAGTAACAATTAAAGACCTCTTAATCTACATCGTAATAGATTAATATCACATTATTTACTCATTTTTAGATTTTGATATCTACGACGCATGGTCAAAGAATTGACCATAACTCCCAACTCAGAAACCCGAATGGCACAAACTCAAACATTCTGAAAAGTAGACACAATACATGACAAGTCTCAAGAAGGTACCGAGACTTGAATCACATTCTAAGACCTTAGAAAATAAGTAACAAGATTGATAGTGCAATATGTCACAAATCTGGATTAGTAGAGGAATCATCAATTCCATTCCACTTGGGAATGGAATCAAGCAAAACCCTCTTACATAGGCATACTAGATATAACCAAGAGACTACCCTCCGAAATTCAGACCCAAAAGACAAACCAATTAAAAATTAAAAATCATACAATATGAAGGAATGAGCAGCAACATTTCTGTCACAACTCAGCATAGGTTGACACGATTTGTCCAACAACCTGACTTCTGAAAGGAAATTAGTCAAGACTTTTGGATTAGTTACACTAGACATGAAGATAAAGATCACATCCAAAAATCAAACTCAAAGAATAAGCCAACTGAGAATTAAAAATCGTGCAACAAGGACAATGTACACAGCGAAAATTCTGGTTCAGTCAAAGAGAAGGCATTGGAACCCCAGCTTCCTAATGGAATTGGATCAAGCCCTCTGGATGGAACACATTAGACATGAGGATGGACTTTCCCTAAAATTTCCAGACCTAAAGTATGAACCATTTGGAAATTAAAAATTCCACAAGTTGACCTAGGTGTGCAGCAACCAATCTGTGGAGGTCGGATTGCACATACCAAAGTTCAAACCAAAACAATGAACTGAGTCAATCCCTTTTGGTCGAGTATGGCTCATGAAAAGGTTCTTCTCCACACAAAATTTCAGAACAATCCAGTGAACACACTATTTTACAAGAATTTCACAACACAATTGGACACAGAAATCATACTCAGGGAAATCGGGTTCAAAACCCTGGAAAACGACTGAATGAGGTCTGAACCCCAAATGATAAACTGAAGAAGACGTCGAGACAAAACCATGGGCACTGGAATCGCCTGATTTGGACAACGTATGATTTTTCTACGAATTATACAACATTGGACAAATTTCCATCCGAAAATCAAACTTGATCATAAACCCCCAAATTCTAGGGTTCTTGAGTTAAAACCTCAAATTCATCAAAACCATTTGATTTAAGTTATGTTCTTAATACTTAGAACATATTTGCAACTGAATAATCATGTCAAGCTACTTGGATCATGACTGAAATTTCAGTTTCTAATTTACCCACACAAAACCCACCAATAACACAAAGATTATAACTTCAATTACTAACCTTATTGCTTGAGATTCTTCAATATCCAAGCTACTAACTCAATTCCTTGTTCAACCTTCGTGATTTTCAGAAATCGTGGCTTCAAGAATTTCTCCCGTAACTTCCAAATGACCAGCTCAAGGATGGGAGATATTTTCTCCTTTTTATACTTTCATACTACACTCTAGCCCCTCAAGTTCCAACTCTTTCATTTTGACACTAAAATTCAGTTTTATTACATAAAGTTCCATTCTTTACATTTTTAGTCCAAACTAGAATTATACTTTCATAATAACTCCTGCATGTGGTCAAATGACCAAATTACCCTTTTATGGCAAAATAACCAAATTACCCTTTTATGGCAAAATGACCAAATTACCCTTACGATCATAATTTCTCCAAACTGTTGAAATTTTACTACATTTCCCGCTACATTATTTTAAAAACTTTCAAAATTTTTGGTCTTTACCTTAAGCATATCTCAAATAAAAATTCAAGATTTTTAGGTCGTTACAACTACCTCCCTCTTGTTGGGATTCCGTCCTCGGAATCATCACACAACTATTAATTTAAGGGATCACTTCTCCCTCCTCTTTCAAGGCTCTCAGCCAAGTTGGGTTCTTAGTAGATACTTCCTTTTATCAACACAATATCATATTCTTCATTCTTTTATCTTTTTAGTCTCTCCTTCTATAGTTGCTTTTGTTTCCTTACTCAACCTTTAAAGGTTTTTACTTTTGTACTTTTATCAAAAATAGCAGTCTACTTTGTAATTCTTCTTTACCAAGAATTTACGAGATTATTCTAATCATATTCCTTACTTTTAAAACTTCTTCCAAATACAATTTGGTAAAATTTTGTATTTATACAAATTTATGAATACACAATATCTTTCCTTTAAAACAATATTTCGTCCTTTGATGGACATTTCATTTAAGCATAACTTCATTACTTATTCATTCTTACCTTTCTCTTTTCTTATATCTTTGCTCATGCGTTATTACATGGATAATTTACTTTTATTCTTTCTTTATCTCTACTAACAGCTCTCAGTTGATTATCATTTTTAAGGATTGCATTCTCTTCCTTTCGTTTCACTTCACATCCTCACTTTTCTGTTTGGGACAGAATCTGTCGAAACAGTATATATTTCACGAGAATCTGCATATCTCACTCTAAAAGTGTTGAAACATCGTACCGCTTTTTATTTTAGAAACTAGACATTATTAGCTTTCTTTCTGTGTATAATACATAATTTTTGGCCTTGTAGATTTGTACAGTTTTACTGTTGAAGTTGACCCATTATTTCTGTCAACTTCCTTATTTTCTACTCTTGACACTTGTATTGCGAAATTATATACTTCTTTTTACTTCCCACTAACTTCCATACGTTCATCATAGATTATTGTCTTTTCTGCTCTGTAATCTACATGTATTACCTTCTATAAATACATGTCTCATTTTATCCTATACATATATTGCTTTCACATCTTGACTTTTATTAATGATTCAATTATCATTTTTCTTCTTATTTCATAATTTATGAAATTTCACTTTCATATACTTCTTACTTATTTCCTATACATTATATGTATTACTTTCATTACTACATGTATTGTATAATTCTTTACTTGTATTATTTTCACATTTCGACATATTAGCAATCCAAGATACTTCTTTCATCCTCCTTATTATTTATGAGATTTCGGTCTCACTTACTCATTACACTTACTAATATAATCATATCTTTTTCATGTTTCAGCTTTCTTACAATACTTTTATAAATACGCTTTTCATCCTTTTTGGGTACCCCGTGTACCATACTCATATTATTACTTATGTTTTAGTATTTTCTTGTAGTTCTTATTTCTCACACTAATGCTCAGTTTTGCACTTTATCTCCTACTTACTCTTTTTCTACCGGTCTTTCAATTGTTTACCATAATTGATTTGATTTTTCAAATAATATATAAAATCTCATACATTTTATGTATGATAATTCATCTTTTCGTACTTATTACACTTTTCATGACGTTCTAACCATTCTTTTAGAATAATGTTCCACTTTACCATCTAGACTTATCTTGCATTCATTAAACTTTATTTTCATATATTTTTCTTCCTTTATATTCTTTCTTCTTTACTAAGAAGAAATATAACTAACATATTTTAACTGTCATTTACTTTTCAAACAAAATTAAATTACTACTTCCATAGACAACTTAAGTTTTACATTTTTCCATTCATTACCATTTACTTGTTTTATCTCATCATACTTATTAAGCATACACTACTTTCATAATTATATATATTACCACTACCGTTTTTTTTATAGACATTCGATCTTTACATCTCATACATTTTACTTATAATCTTTTTAGGTTTTAAACCTAAAGTTTCTTTCATTGTATCTTTTACCATTACTCTTTATGTGTCATAAGGCTACATGCCTAACACATCGCATTATTCTTTCATTTAAACTTCATTTCTTTACACTATATATTTCTTTACAACAATATATATTTCATATTTCATATAGAACTTACTTCTTATGTATCTTTAGGTGATACACAACTGCTATTTATTCTATCTTTATTTTTCGTTCTTTTGTATTTCGAGGCAATATGCCCAATACATTATTTTACTCTTTTGCTTCATACCTTATAGTATTCTAATTAGAATACTATTTCATAATCACCTTTATACTTTTATACATTATATATATATATCTCAAAACTTACTCATTATTTTATATTTATAAGCACGTATAAACATATATACACTTCTTTGCATTTCATGGTTACTAGCCATGTACTAAACCTTTCTCAAAATCTTTGGATACTTTTATCCATCATTCACATTCGGAAGTAGTAACTTCCTGTCTATTTATTTTAGGTTTTTTTTATCTTATCTTTGATTCTTCAGTTAACATACTTCGTTATACTCTTTCATTACTGGTATTTCTTCTTTTATTTCATTCATTTGGTTGCGGAATTTAATTCCTCTTTAAGTTGCTCTTATTCATACTTTTTCTCGACTCTGCAGACATATACTTTAATGCCTTTAAACATGTCTAAGGAGTATTAACTATCTTATTGATTTCTTTTACTTTACCATACTAAGTGGTATATATCAACTGCAGCATCTTTTAATACTTATAATCTTACTTGTTCTTATTACATAGGCATATAATTCCTATGTTATTCTTATTACTCTCTTCACAAATCTTACACACCAGATTACCATAATTCCTTTGCGATTCCACCAGTCTCAATACATATCCTGTGATTATGATAATACGGGCCCATATTACCATAATCACCTATACATATTGGTTCTGCTGTTACCACAAGGTCTCATGGGACACTGGTTCCCTTAACATATAACACCATTATAAGTACATGGTGATCACTACTAGAAATCTTACTACTTTATAAACATAGCCTTTAATATATTTAGACGGTTATGGAAAATATTATATAATTTTCCTAACGGTCAGATTTTTGCTCACTTTAAACGTTAAATTAACACTTCTTAGTGTTATATATCTACATATTTTAAAAAAAATGCATAATGTCTTAATCATTTAAGACATCATATATCATATTTTCATAAACTAACATTTCTATAGCATGAGTTTAAGCCTAGGAGTGGAACAAGCCAATCCTAATTCGCTTAAATTATGGCTCTGATACCAACTTGTGACACCCCATTTCTACTGTTTTCAAATACTATGGTTTTTCATATAAATACATGAATACAAAAATACGGATTATCAAAAACCGATAATTTACATGCTTAAAACAGTGGGTGTACAAATTCATATCAAGCTAACCATAGTAAGCAAGAAAGGATTTAACATTGAGTCCAATATAGGAGCTAACTTAAGCTCCACTCCAGCTAAACTTCATCCCATTGATAGCAACTTATTTTGACCTGGAATACATGGCAAAACATAAAATACGTAAGACAATAATGTCTCGTGAGTTACATGAGTTTTAGACTCAAACTTTTAAATTCTTTTCCGACCTTTTTATAAAAATTATGACATAAAACATCTTTCAAAGTTTTATAATAATATTATATCATAGCTCTTTACTTTTTCAAAATCATTACATGTCATACCTTGCAAAAATATCTTCTTTCAAAACTTTATAATAGCAACATACTATAACTCTTTACTTTTCAAATTCACTTCATAATATACTTTACAAAAATAGCTTCTTTCTTACTTTCTTTGACTGGTTTTATAAGCTTCCTGGATTTTTATACTTAGGGCTTTAATCACTATAAGTGATACCCCAAGTCTCTATGGCTAGAAAGAACGGATCAATCCTCACCATAGAAGTGCTGAGGCAATCTACTTCGCGATGGGGTTTTTCCCCAGTAGACCCCTTACCTAACCCGGGTAGGTTGGAACATAATTCCCTTACTAACGCTGCTTGCTACAATTACCAGTCATACAAAACACTTTCTGCTTACTTTTACATTACTTACTTGCATAGTGGCTAATTGCCAAACTTCACCATTTCTTTTCTTTATGGCTAAATGCCAAATTCATAACTTTCGTTTTACATAAACTATATGTTTAAAACATGTCTTTATAACATTTTAGGCTTAATGCCAAATCATACTTTCCAAACATCTTATGGCTATTTGCCCGTTCATACTTGAAAACATATACAATTTGTAACCAAAACATACTTCTTAAACACATTATGGCTATATGGCTATCCATACTTTCAAACATGTATACTTGTATTTCAAAATATACTTCCACATAATTGGTACATAGACCAACATACTTTCACATAATATAATTTGTAGTTCAAAACTTAGCTTCAAATATAGCATTATACTTTCACAACAAGTTAGAAATAATACTCTTGCATATAATTTCACATATAGAAATTTTATAGAAAATATTGAAAATACTTACTTGCCATGTACCCCAGAATGGGTAAAAATACTGCATGTACTCACCTTGTCTAGTTAGAGAAGTCTAACTAGAATCACTTCTTCCCGTTGTGTTTTCCTTTCCTTCAACTTTACTCCTTAATACCTAAGGAGTTCATTTAACATTCTAGTTAATACAAGCTAGGCCTTAGTAACAATTAAAGACCTCTTAATCTACATCGTAATAGATTAATATCACATTATTTACTCATTTTTAGATTTTGATATCTACGACGCATGGTCAAAGAATTGACCATAACTCCCAACTCAGAAACCCGAATGGCACAAACTCAAACATTCTGAAAAGTAGACACAATACATGACAAGTCTCGAGAAGGTACCGAGACTTGAATCACACTCTAAGACCTTAGAAAATAAGTAACAAGATTGACAGTGCAATCTGTCACAAATCTGGATTAGTGGAGGAATCACCAATTCCATTCCACTTGGGAATGGAATCAAGGAAAACCCTCTTACATAGGCATACTAGATATAACCAAGAGACTACCCTCCGAAATTCAGACCCAAAAGACAAACCAATTAAAAATTAAAAATCATACAATATGAAGGAAATGAGCAGCAACATTTCTGTCACAACTCATAATAGGTTGACACGATTTGTCCAACAACCTGACTTCTGAAAGGAAATAAGTCAAGACTTTTGGATGAGTTACACTAGACATGAAGATAAAGCTCTCATCCAAAAATCAAACTCAAAGCATATGCCAACGGAGAATTAAAAATCGTGCAACAAGGACAATGTACACAGCGAAAATTCTGGTTCAGTCAAAGAGAAGGCATTGGAACCCCAGCTTCCTAATGGAATTGGATCAAGCCCTCTGGATGGAACACATTAGACATGAGGATGGACTTTCTCTAAAATTTCCAGACCTAAACTATGAACCATTTGGAAATTAAAAATTCCACAAGTTGACCTAGGTGTGCAGCAACCAATCTGTGGAGGTCGGATTACACATACCAAAGTTCAAACCAAAACAATGAACTGAGTCAATCCCTTTTGGTCGAGTATGGCTCATGAAAAGGTTCTTCTCCACACAAAATTTCAGAACAATCCAGTGAACACACGATTTTACAAGAATTTCACAACACAATTGGACACAGAAATCATACTCAGGGAAATCGGGTTCAAAACCCTGGAAAACGACTGAATGAGGTCTGAACCCCAACTGATAAACTGAAGAAGACATCGAGACAAAACCATGGGCTCTGGAATCTCCTGATTTGGACAACGTATGAGTTTTCTACGAATTATACAACATTGGACAAATTTCCATCCGAAAATCAAACTTGATCATAAACCCCCAAATTCTAGGGTTCTTGAGTTAAAACCCCAAATTCATCAAAACCATTTGATTTAAGTTATGTTCTTAATACTTAGAACATATTTGCAACTGAATAATCATGTCAAACTACTTGGATCATGGCTGAAATTTCAGTTTCTAATTTACCTACACAAAACCCACCAAGAACACATAGATTATAACTTCAATTACTAACCTTATTGCTTGAGATTCTTCAATATCCAAGCTACTAACTCAATTCCTTGTTCAACCTTCGTGATTTTCAGAAATCGTGGCTTCAAGAATTTCTCCCGTAACTTCCAAATGACCAGCTCAAGGATGGGAGATATTTTCTCCTTTTTATACTTTCATACTACACTCTAGCCCCTCAAGTTCCAACTCTTTCATTTTGACACTAAAATTAAGTTTTATTACATAAAGTTCCATTACATTTTTAGTCCAAACTAGAATTATACTTTCATAATAACTCCTGCATGTGGTCAAATGACCAAATTACCCTTTTATGGCAAAATAACCAAATTACCCTTTTATGGCAAAATGACCAAATTACCCTTACGATCATAATTTCTCCAAACTGTTGAAATTTTACTACATTTCCCGCTACATTATCTTAAAAACTTTCAAAATTTTTGGTCTTTACCTTAAGCATATCTCAAATAAAAATTCAAGATTTTAAGGTCGTTACAGTACAAATAATGCTACAACACTTGATGAAGCTGATATTGGTCTTGCAATGGGAATTGTGGGGACAAAGGTAATAAAACATGAAATCATTGACAGCAAATTAAATATGCTATAGTTTATTGATCATATCTTTTTTTGAATTATTCAGGTGGCCAAATAGAGTGATGCTGTCATCATTTTGGATGATAATTTCTCTACAATTGTGACTATTGCCAAATGGGGTCGCTCTGTTTATGTCAAAATTAAGATGTTTGTTTAGTTTTAGATGACAATCAATGTTTTTGCCCTTATTGCCAACTTTCTTCTGGCTATCTCATAGGTAATGAACATGGAACAACCTGTTGGAATTAGAATTTTGAGATTCCATTCCATTGCTTATGTCGTTTCTAATTCTTTGTTTGATGTTTTTTTTTCATTCCTAGAGAAGAATTTTTAAACCATTTGAGTTACGTTTATGATTTAATTTCATTAGATTTCTGCCAACTAAAGGTTTCACAAGTTATGTTTCCTTCGGATTCTAATTTCTTTGACGAATTCCATTTATTCCTATTTGCTTCATGTTTGTAGGAAATGCACCTATAACAACTGTCCAACTACTATGTGTGAACATGATAATGGACACACTAAGAGCACTTGCATTAGCCACTGAAGCACCAACCGATGAATTAATAAAGCCATCAACATTTGGAGAAAAGGCAACTTTATAACAAATGTCATGTAGAGAACATCATGGGACAATCCTTGTCCAGTGCATCGTGATATGGTACCTTTAGACAAGTGGAAAAACAACCTTTAACCTCGAAAACTCTGACACAGATTTGGTCCTCAACACACTCATCTTCAATACCTTCGTTTTGTAGCAGGTCACTTAAACAGTCCCCAATCTTTCACAATTCGAGGCGTCTGACCCTTCGAAAATATTAATACTTTGTTTATTTTTTTGAAAATGATGACACACTTAGGGAATAAGATGGAAAAAACAAATGGGGGAAAATATATAAAATGTTACAACTTGAGGAGGTCTGTACTCTTTTACTTTTTGTATCAATACTCAATTTGTTTCTTATAGAGTAAATCAGAAAAATGGTCCCTGTGGTATGTGATTTTTACCGCGGTTAGTAAAAAAATGAAACTTTTTGCAATGTTGATTCATGTTGCAACTTTTCATATCATTTTTGGTCTCTGTGTCGTTAACTCTAATAGCCCTTTTGTTAAATTTGTAAAAATGAGCATTTTGCCTTTCTTTTTTTTTATCCATACGGTATGTGAAATTTATTGGTTTAGTCCAAAAACAAAACCTTTTGCAATTTTGGTTCTTATTGCTAGGTTTTAACATATGTGCTTTTATAAATTCATGATCAATAACAACCATAGAATGTGGCCTAAAAAATAGGGACAAAACAAACCAACACGACAATCATCTTGTAAGTGACGTCGTTGAAATAACGAATTTTAATCACGAAAAATACTTTTTTTTCTAGTGACGTATTGACAAATGTGTCATATTCTACTACATGTGTTGTTATATGTTTCTAATTTTTATTGATTGTTTATGCTAAACACTTTAAACATTATCGGTCGACACTTGTTGCTATATGTGATTTGTCATTATCAACACATGAGGTACATTTTGGATTCCATCAAGAAGTCGAGAAATCTATTTGATTGCTACAAAATAGTAAAACATGTGGAAAAGTGTGAATTTTTTTGGTATTTGAGGAGGACGTTTATTTCTATAAAATTTAACATTATCACTTATATTTGTTTTAGGGTTGTTGCGAGCTTTAATGAAGATTCTAAGAGACCACATCCAATGATATGGACATTTACTAATGTAATTGATATCTCTTTTTATCTTTCTTTCTTTCTCTCTCTCTATCTATCTATATATATATATATATATATATATATATATATATATATATATATATATATATATATATATATATATATATATATATATATATATATATATATATATATATATATATATATATATATATATATATATATATATATATAATAACATAACATTACAAAACCTCTCAAGTGTATTTTCTTTTCAATACAACCACCAATCGTCCATTTGGTAGTGTGGCTACTATGTATTGAAATTGATGCATGATTTTGTGATGTATTGACAAAATGCATTTCCAATTGTAATTAACTTTTATAAGATATTTTTGCATTTTATTTATTGCAGGAAACCATTTCTTCAGTTAAAATTGCAAATTTTGTTTTAATTTGCATATAGAAACTTTGGAACGATGGGAGCCCCATTCCACGTAAGTTGTTGGATGATATGGTGATTATGTAGATGACACGTTTTGAGAGTAAATATATGAAATGAAGCTTGTGTTTCATTGTTAATTTTTCTTACCTACACTTGCTATTATTTGATTTCTTTAGATTATAGTATTTTTATAACAAAAAATATTTTTAGTCACTCCAACATAAACTTTAATTTTCATGAGAATTGTTATACGGGGAACTAAACACGGTGTAAAACTCAGTTAGTTAACTGATTCATCAGGTTATCTAGAACCTCATCAACCTCATCAGGATATTGTAGGGATGTAAGTTTAGCAGTGTCATACTTTTGTTAACCTTGCCATTTTTTATTCTTAATATTTATTCTCTAGGGAAACAAAAGGTTCTGCCAAAGATATCTAAAATGGTTTCTCTAGATGGGTTGTGATTAGTGTTTCTTGGTTCTTATTTTATGCAAGTCTATCTAAGTATATGAGTTTATTTGTAGTTATTAGTTTTTGAATCAAATTGGTGTTTTAGGCTTCTTTTTTATTGCTTAATATAGACGTTGATGGTTTGAAAAATGCACTATAGGGAAATACGTAAGTAATAAACATTTATTCGATTCTACAATTTTTTATAGTAGTCGAATAAGGTTGTTTTAGTTTTTTACAAAGCTCTTAATTATTTTGTTCGAAATTTTAATAACCTTATAGACTGCAAGCGAAGTATGATGTACCATATGCTCTATATTTTCACACAAAAAAGTGAAAATCTTGACTGGTATGAGCTTTTGCTTCTTAATGAGCTTCGAAGGAATGCCAAAGTCATTGTGATAATAAATTACAAAAAGACAGAGGGGTTTCTTTAAATTTATTTTATTTTGGGTATCATAGTCTTGTAATGAAAAATATTCTATTTTGTCTTTTAAACGATGACTACCATGATTTTTGCCTGAAAATTTTATCGTTTCTAGTGCAAACTTTGTAATAATTAATTTTTATCATTTGGAATGATTACTTTTTTATCGTTACTTATGAATAATGTCTTTGTGTTTATTTTCCTATTGTGATGGTTAATTTTATGATTTCTCATGGTTAGATTTTAGAACTTTAGGAACTGGTACATATATGACATATCCATGCTTTAACCGGAAAACTAGTGTAACCGATTTTGTGGGAGGTTCCTATTTGATTTTTTAAAAATTAATAGCTATCATACATTACAATTCTACAACCATATTATATGTTCATATAGATTAAGATTCTACAATCGTATTATGTACATAGTTTACTGTACTATTTCTTCTAAAAGATTACACAATTATACAACAAGATTTTATACATCTTTTTTTTGGGTAAAGAGGACGGTACCTCTGACAAATTATTTTATACATCCTTTACAATACTATATAGGGTTATTGATCTATTGGCCCCATAAAGTATTTGAAATTATTTTAAAAGGTCCCTAAACTTTATTTTAGATGTTTTAAGCCATTAAAGAGGGAAAAATGTGTTGTTTTAGGCATTATTGGAAATTAAACCCGGTTACCCGGTTAAAAGATATTTTTGAATTAAAATGAAAATCGTATATTCCAAGTCAGCGTACACGTAGATTGGGGCGGATCGGTCAAACGGGTGGATGACCCGGTTGGGCAACCCGGTGGGACTTGATCATAAACACGCGTTTGAAAAGATGGAGGGTTTATTGGAAACCGAGAGATGGGTCTTACACCAGTAGACAAAGGTTTTCCTGGGATACAATAGAACAGTTTCTCACATGGTGATCCAGTAAAACGTTCCAACCAAGTTCCACATGCGTGAAGATTCATAGCAGCAAAATCAAAGTCTGTAAACAGATAGCTTTCCCCTTCAGCGTAAGAGCAGGGATGGCGAATAAACGTACCATTGTAGTGCAATCTTACTTTCAAATACACAGGATCGGGAAGATTATTAGCCATGTAATTATTGTTCTCCAGTTGATACTAATTCAAGCTTGCAAATCCTTATTCGCCACTGCCTTCGTCTTGAAAAAACCCTAATCGCCCCCATTGTTCTTTCAACTACACCGAATTCGCAACTAAAGCTCTTAGACGATGTCAGCTGCTCATTTATATCACTGAACATATCCACGTCATTTTTCTTTTGTGTTTAAATGAAGCAAAATTGCCAATTGTATTGCCATATAAGCGGTTTACTGTCTAAACAGGTTTCCCTTCCAAAAAGGACTATATAGACACGATACTTTCCTCTTTAATGGCTTAAAACATCTAAAATTAAGTTCAGGGACCTTTTAAAATAATTTCAGATACTTTATGGGGCCAATAGATCAATAACTCTACTATATATTGTAATAGGTTACAATTATACAATTGTATTTTATCACTCGTTCAAATAGATTACGCTCTGTTAGATTATGGTTCACTATCTGTATTTTAAGTGCTTTTTCAACTTCTTATTTGGTAGTAGTGTAATATATATATATATATATATATATATATATATATATATATATATATATATATATATATATATATATATATATATATATATATATATATATATACTGAGTTAGGTTCTTTTGAGAACCTATATTTTCCTGAGATCTTGAGAACCAATTCTGAAGCGTTAGATCAAAAAAATGAAAGGTCAAGATGAATCATGGCATTATTGTAATTAATAACAAATAAAGTGTTATCTTTGGTATATATTGAAATCTGATAGGGGCATTTTAGGGATGAAAAATTGACATTAAATCATTCCCTATTAATATGGTTAATTAAATTTAGAAACAGACTCTCTCTCTCTCTCTCCTAAAATTCTCTCATCGGCACTTTATTTCTCTCTCTTCTCTTTCACCATCGTTTCTTCCAAGGATCACGCTCCCATCCGATTTTGCTTCATATCCGATCTGAAAAGTGGCCAAGAACTCTTCCATGGCGAGGATGTTTGATCTCGGTAACCCTAATTACGTTCCAATCCGTCTCTCTCTCATCTGATCACGATTTCTCCCTCTTTCTTCTTCGTGAACTACTCCCATCGGATCAGCCGTCTCCTCCTTATTCACCGGTTTGTTCACCACCATCCCTCCGATCTACCGACAGCGCCGGATAATGTATCCACTCCCGATCCATACCCCTGCTCTCGTCTGGTCGATTCTCGTCGTGGTGCATTATTCTGGATTTATAGTTGCTATTACCTAATCAGAATTAAATGAGATTTGCTAATGACTATCATGCCCTTTTATGATCTGACCAATCAGAATGAGTTCTCAAGATCTCATGGTTTTTTGAGTTCTCACAAGAACCCAACCCTATATATACCTTCTTACACGTACAAATTCCTTATCGTGATACTCCTTCAATGCTATATGAAATGAATACCATAAAAAATCTAAGCTTTAAAATTAATGAATTCATAACATTAACTATAATATAATCGGTCAATAGAAACTAAATTAAATGCATGTGTTTTTAAAACATAGCTACGTGATGGCAACCATTAGCCTTAATCCTTATTGAATTATCTTTTATTACCAGTGTCTTGCTACTTTATTTGGCTGTATGTATGGATCCTTCCGCCTCTCAGAAAAACACATCCAATGAAATCATCGTAAACAACAGTCGGTAAATTATTAGGGTGCGTTTGTGTAACATCCGTAGATTAAGCCTATAAGTTTTGACCATTTTGGTAGCATAGTAAAATTTTTGAAAAATAAAATAAATTAAAAAATTAAATACAAATAAATAGAGTAAAACTTAGAAATAAAACATGGAAATCTATAATAGAAGTTATAAGAATTAAAAGATAAATTTATGACGAAAATGACTACAAATATTAAATTTAGAAACTTATATACTAATGATGGATTAGTTAAGAGAACTTAAAAGTTATAAAATTAATATTAAAAGTATAAATATGTAATGCTTAAATTTAAGATTTAAGACCAACTAGTGAAATTTTTAACAAAAGGACTAAAAGTGTCAATTTTACCAAAGTTAGGTTTGACCATATTTTGACATTTTTTAGTTACCTATTTGACACAAAATAGTTTTCTTGTGACTAAAATGTTAAGAATATGCCCTAGATGTAGAATACGAGAAAACTTTGGGTAAAAGTGTATATTTGAACATTAAGGGGACCAAAGTTGTCTAGTGGGAATAATTTAGAACAACTAGGTCATCATCTTCCTCATTTGAAAATGAACAATTTTTTAGAGAGGGATAGAAGGATTTGAGGAGATTTTAAAGGATCGGGTGAAGATTGTTCAAATTAGATCCAGTCCTAGCACTAGCACTAATTCCAAGCTTCTAGGCGATACTATATTCTTCTTCTTCATCATCCTATAATTCTAACTAGGCTTTTTATAATCCACAAATCCAAAATTTGAATTTAAAAACGTATGTGTTTATGATGTTTTGATTTTATTTCAAACATCTCAAGGTTATTTAATGTTTTTTTCTATCTTCCTTGACCTATATTGAAGCTAGATGTGTTTTTACAAGTTGTGAAGCTCCATTAATGGTGGATTCGAATCTAGATTTTATAAATGAAAATTAATGATGTTTTTAATCTCATTTATATCATTTCTAAACTAAGGAATCCACTATTGATTGGTCACTTCATGATTTGAGTTATTGCATGAACTTCAAGTTTGAAGTGTGTTGAGCTATTGATCCAATAATATTCGATGTGTTTCTACAAATATATGATACTAAGACCTTAAAATGTTTATTTTTTATAATTTTATGAGAATATAAGCTTTGACGATGATATGGAACTTGAATCAAGCTTATGCTTATGATGTTTAACTGGTTGCATGTTGTGAAAAAATTCTCATTAATCATAAAAATTCAATATAAATTGTGAATTAAAGATGTTTAGAAAATTTTCCAAGGTGTTTAGATGTTATTGGATCAATCTAACTCATTTGAGATGAATAGATTAAGCCTAGAAGTGATTTAGACATGTGTATAGGTCTTATAAAGCAAAATTTTCATGAAATGATGATGTACAGGGTTGGCTCGGTCGAGTAAATGCCTGTAATTAATAAAAAGAATAAAATGAGAAGTTATAATCTAGAAGAGATATGTGTTCTAGGGTAAATATTATGGGTAAAAATGGAATTTACCATGGGGGTTCTAGAAGAAGGACTTATTTGCAATTTAGAATCATAGAAGTGGTGGGGAGGGACTTCTTAGCAATTTTGGAAAAGAAGGAGTGCTGGAAGGACCAAGTTGCAAATAAAAGAAACTTAAGGTTTTAGTTAGGGGGAAAACCCCACACTCTCTTCATTTTCACGTTTTTAAAGGAAGAGAGGGGGTGTGAGGTGATTTGAAAGGGAGCTCAAGAAGAGAAACTCATTTCCAAGAAAGATCTTAGTAGTTTACATCAATCCTTTGAAGATCTAAGGTAAGGAAACTAACCTCCTTGTTGGAAACCCACTTTTGGGGTAAATTTGTGCATGAAATTCGAGTTCTATGATGGGGGAGAGGAAATCTATGATCCCAAAGGTGTATCTCACGAATTCTAATGATTATCCTTCAGTAATTTGATTGTCATATGCTTGGAGAACCATTAAGGATGCTTGTGATTCATATAAACCCTAATTTTTGGGGGAAAACTCATCTATGGGTAAATCCTTGATGATTGGATCAACTTTCATCCTTTAATGTGTTTCTATGAAGATCTTGAGTGATTCCTAATTATTCCAAGTCATTGGAAGAAGGAATTCCCTTAGTTAGTGATCAATGGATTGAATGGAATTGGGTATTCCATGATTTAAGCTTATAAAGTAGAGTTGTAATCATAGCATGGATTTGATTCAATGGAGATGACATTGGGTGTTTTAATTGGGTTTAATAATGTATTATTTGGGTAAGAATAGTGTCCTTTTGATGTCCATGAGTTTGGGATGGTAATAGAACTTGAATTGGGTCAAAAAGGGGTGAAAATGACCAAAATCGGAGCTGTAGCAGTCCGTGCACAACCCGTGCTAGATCCACACGACCCGTGTGAATGGGTCTAGACCTCCTGGTCATATATGCACGACCCGTGTCAGGGGGACACGACCCGTGTCAGTCTAGGCAGCCCGGATTTGTTAGGTTTTGAGCTTTAAGGGTTGGGCTGTTGGTTCTAATGTTCAAGTACACTTTTAGAAAATACTTAATTAAGATCTTACCCCTAATTAGTGGAGTTAAACTAGTCATAGAGTTATGAGTAATGTTGAATGTTATTTCTTGTAGGAAAGGAGTAATTGAAGTTGAAGCAAGGAAGTAGCATCCTTCTTTGAGATTTAAGGAAGGTGAGTTACCGGGAGTACACATCCCTCTTCTAACTCTTGTGTGTGTTTTATACTATTATCATGCATACTTCATATGTGCTAATTGTTGCATAAAACCTATGTGTGCATGGCATTAAATGAGTATTTTCAAAGATGTTTCCAAACAAAAGTATTATTGAAGTTTTGAAAGGTGTTTTGAGCATTCCTTTGTGTATTGCATTGCATTGCATATAGGAAGGGATTGACCTTGAGACTCCTAAAGATGACTTATGATGTTTTGGGCTTGATAGCCACCTTATGATGTTATACCCATGTAGAGGACCCTTGGGCTGGATAGCCACCCTCAATGATGTCTTGGGAAATGTTTTCGCCAATAGGAAACTGCATGAGGGAGTTGCTACCCCTCATGAGGCTAGTGTGATGGCCACTAGTCTTAGTTTAACTCATACGGGGACCAAGTATTATGCTTTGTTCGTTTACTTGTGAACTTAGGTGGGTGCCATTGAGGTGAGATGGACTTTTATGAGTTGGATATGGGTTGGGATAGTTGCATTGCATTTGCATTGCATAATTATTATGTTGAGAAATCCTTATGATGTTTTATTACAAATTTTAAGAGTATAAAGAAACTATTTTTGGAGGTTGTCTCGAATGTTAAGGTTATCCTTTTCACTCATAATGAGATAGCCTCGGATAACTCACTAGACATTTCAATTGCCTAACCGTTTTGATGTGTACTCAGGTTAAGGATATGAGCTTTTGGCGAGGCGAGGACATTTAGAAGACCACGGAATGTGTGGCCATTTGAATCGTGTTTTGTACTTGAATTATGATGCCACCTCGCTATACGTGTTACACTACTTTTTAAATGTTTTAGGACCTATTTTTCCGCAATGATGAAACTTCTTTTGAACTTATGATATCATTTAAGATGAAAAATATTTTAACTAAAAATCCCTAGCGAGGGGTGTCATAGATACTAATGGAATGAAATCATATTTCAAACTTAACTAATTAAAAGTTATAGATTATATGTGAATAAGTTGTTTCATGGGTTATATATCGTATTTGTGCATTCATTCACCATATGCATTTCATGTATGATATATTATGACTTGTGTGTGGATCGGGCACCTTTGGGGGACAAATTTCCCTTTTTGTGATATGTTTATGATTAAGATACAATAGCATAGGCATATGCCTTGCAAACCTATTCCATGAATGACATGTTTAATGGTCACATGTCTACCCTAAACGTTTCAATGACATGCAATCTTGGCCTTGACAACAATTGTAAGCTTGCTTACCTGATTTTAACCCGACCATTTATTCTCATGAAAAGGACTTTGTGAGTGTAAAAGACAATGGTGTGAGTGTAAAAGACAAGTGTTTGGGATTAATTGCATGCACATATCATATCATGGCATTGCATTATATTATCTCAACATCCTTGTTTGCTTAAATATTTTGGAAAATGGCTATAAAATACTTGGGGAAACTTGGCTTAGAGTTAGGTTGAGTTAGGTTATTGTACTTATCTAATCTTACTATTGATCATTTTCCTGGTTGTACTCACTAGACTCCCTAGTCTAACTTACTTATTTTGCTTGTATCTTGGAGGATTATAGACTTAGGACTTTTAGAAGACTATAGATTGTGGGGTGCTTAAATTCATGTTATGATATGATTGTACACCCTTAAGATTTTGAACTTATGTTTCTGGTGAACTGTTTTGGGACCGAATTCTGCAATTAGTTGAACTTAAATCATTTTGGAGATAACTTTTATGAACTAAATGGATTGGAAATTATGGAATGTTAATTTGGTACTATGAAATTGAATTTAAGAAAAAAATAAAAATGGAGAGAAAGAGAATTAAGGTGAAAAAAAAAAGAATTGATTCCACTGTTTGTTACAACATAAAAATAATCAAAGAAATATACATGAAAATCAATTTCCTAGTTTGGTTATAATAAGAAAGAGAAAATAAATGATTTTTTTACCATATTTATCATTCCCAAACAACAATCTTTTATAATAATGACATTACGTTTTCCATATTTATTTATCACGCTATTTAATTATTATTATACTAGGCGAATCCCTGCGCGTTGTGCAGGAACAAAATTATGTAGTTAGAATAATAATACATATGTTTTGTTAAAAAATATCTAAGTCATTGTTATCTGATACGTACTAACAATTGTATATAAGAAACAAAAAGTTGATGTATCACTAATGAATTATCTTATATCAAGACATGCGTTCTAAAAAAAATTAAAAAGTAAAGAAATAATTAGTTTAATAATATAATAATAAATAAACAATAAGAAATTTCAGGATAATAGTTAAAATAAAAAAAGAAATCATAGTATATCTGGAATCAGTATTGTGGAAGCTTTTATACTTATTGGTAATGAACTAACATATTTTTATTGTCAACACTTAAACAACTAAATACTAATGTTTAACTAAAATAAAATGTCTTAATTAATATGATAATATCATTATAATATTTAACTTTGTCATTATATTTACAATTACAAACTAATGATAATGTTGTATTAATTTAATAAACATACTAAAAGCGTGTTTTTACGTACGTTTAATTCTAAAAATTACATATACAATAAAATTAAAATCATATTTCATCATCTATTTTAAACAATTAAAAACTAATATTTATTGAAAATGAATCACCATGATTCAATTGATAATATCATTATAATATATAGTTTATCATAATATGTTGATTATAAACTAACGTTAACATTATTATTAAAAAGAACATGAAAAGTCATAAGAGTTTTAAATAAATGTGATTGAAGTAAAAACACCTCTGTTAATAATTATAATATGTAGGTAATTGTAAAATGTACTTATATATTAGCAAACTTCATTTATTAGAAGATAATTATAATATATGATTAAGTAAGTATTTTGTAAAAACTATTCAATTTAATCAAATTTAAGTATATTATATGTATGATTTACTAAGTATTTTGTAAAATCATTCATTTCGATCAAATTAAATTATTAAATTATATTTTTATTACAAATGCAAGAATAATTATTTATGGATCTACTTTCTTTATTTTTTTCAAAAATCTCTTCAAGTATTCATATGTTTTTTTATAAATCACAAACATAGCATATGAGTAAAATAATATTATTTTTAACACTCTCATTAATGGTTTACACTGATGAAATTTAGACACATGTTTATCAAAAATATCTCTTCTTATTACATTTATTTAACCATGGAAGCCATATATACAACAATTACTTCTAATACGTAAAGTTAAAATGAAACAAACAATTAAAATAGGATTATCTCAAAATACAAATAAACACGACATCATTGTACTAAAAATTATAATAGAAACATGAACGACCAAACACGATGACAATATAATATTAATATTTTTTCACGCACACTTGATAACAAAATATGAAAAATGTGAAACAAAAATATGAGTGACTAAAAATAGAAGTAAAGCATGATTTGAATATTTTAGTGTTCTTTTATATGTAGAGTCTATTAAGTAACCCATCAATAAAGTCAATTATACTATTGATTTATCATAAGTTTAACATTGTTAGTCACACATTCATCAACAACTTCTTTTCTTATTACATTTATTTAACCATGAAATTTATGTATATAACAATTACTTTTAATAAGTAAAGTTCAAAATGAAACAAACAATTAAAATACAATGTAACGCCAAGATACTCTTTTTATAAATATAATAAAAAGGGTAAAATGGTCATTTTACCTTGGAAGGGTAAATTGGTCTTTTTGACAGAAAAGTATTTGGTTTGAAATAATATTTTGAGTTTTGGACTTAAAATGTTATAAAAACTGAATTTGGGTCGTTTTACCGAAAAAGGGTGTTTTGGTCATTTGACCATGTGAAAGACCAAATATGAAAAATATTGTTGGTTGTGGCAAAAATGTAAGAAATGAAAGTTTTATTGTAATAAAACTTGATTTTGTGGCCAAAGTTCAAGAAAATGAACTTAAGGACCAAAAATGTAAAAATTTGAAGTATAAATAGAAGAGAGTTGACTCTCTCTTTGACTGAACATTGTGCAGCAACGGGAGAAGGTTTGGAGATACGATTTCTGCAGGAGATCATGAAATTGAAGCAAGAACTAAGAACAATTGTTGGAGTGGGTGATTTCCAAGCAATTAAGGTAAGTAGATTGCTCTTTTTGTCTAGTTCTTGAAGAAGTTCTAAATGGGTTTTATAGAAACTGAAATTTGTAAATTTCAGTTATGAATATGTGTTTAAATGGTTAGATACTTCCATTAAGTCATGCTAGTAAGAGCTTAAATCAAGAAAATGGAAGTAGGTTGTTATTTTGGATGAAATTGAAGATTTGGGGTTGTTAGAACTAAGAACCCTAATTCTTCATTTTGATTGATTTAGTTGTTTTGAATGGTTGAAAACCTTGTTAAAGTATAAGGTTTTAGCCTAGAAACAACCCCCAATCGATTAAGGACTGAATTAAGGACTTAATGGGCCAAAACTGCGTGCTACAGTGCACAAATCGCGGCTGGACAGGAGACCTGGGCAGGCGCCAGGCGCAGTGCGCCCATGTCTGGGCGGGGTGCGCCCCTCAGGCAGGGACTTCAAAACGCTAACTTTTGCTTGGCTTGTCCGTTTTAGCTCAAATTTGGACCATAGGCTCGTTATGGTCTGAAAAGTTTGGGAAAATTTTTATAACGAGTTTTCGACCCCTCGGGGGCACTGTAGATCGATTCGAATGCCTCGGTGAATAGTAAAATTCATAAAAAGTTAGTAAACGGAAAGTTTATTAACTAGGCATTGTTTGTAATGATAATGTATTGAACTCTAGTGTATTAGAGTCAATTTAGATGATTATTAACCTATTATCATTTGGTATATAAATGGATAAATAGGTATGGGACAAAATGGTTGTGGTGCACGCAAAGGCAAGAAACAACCGAAATTGAAACGCAGCTAGTATCCAGGTGAGTAATCTCACTGACATCACATATGATATGTGTTGATTGGACTGTTACAGGTTGAAACAGGTTTGGGGGACGAAAATGATGATCTAAAGTTATGGTGAAAAGGCAATATCGGATAAGCCGTGAGTCAATGAAATGACAAGAACGGAGCCGTGAGCCACAAATGATTTCTGGATTTTTATATCCAATGGGTGCGGCCTATATGGCTATGATTTCTGGATTGTATATCCAACCGGTGCGGCCTTCGGGCTATGTCTCCGATGTGGCCTTCGGGCTATGACTCCGGTGCGGCCTTCGGGCTATGTCTCCGATGTGGCCTTCGGGCGATGACTCCGGTGCGGCTTTCGGGCTATGTCTCCGATGAGGCCTTAGGGCTATGATTTGGTGCGGCCTTTTTGGCTATGATTTTGTTACAGGTACATGGTGTAGCCTTTTGACTATGATATCGGGTTATTAAACCCAGCTGGTGCGGCCTGCGGGCTATGAATTATATATTGATAATGTTTTGGTGCAGCTTATATAGCTATGACACAGAGTGCGGCTTAATTAGCCAGGATATACGGTACGGTCCGATGTGACTAAGAGATATGGGACAGAAATAGTTGTATATGTTTATATGTGCAAATAACTGACGTGGATTGATAATTGCAGGTTATCATGTTATAGTCTGTAAGGCTATAATTTGGGATGTGAAATCCTAAGAGATATTTGGCCAGCCAGTAGGGCTAGGAGTTTGGATTCGATATCCAGACAAATACATGATTGTATTTTATACGTGTTATTTGCAGGAATGATTACTCACTGAGCTTTATAGCTCACGATATTTGTTACTGTCCCTGCAGGTTAGCATGATACTGATAGGGGACAAGATAGAGTCCGTGACTTTGAAGTGGGACTCGTAGATGCTGTCAGTAGCAGCCCGGCTTTAAAGGAGTTATGGTATTTTATACTCTCCTTGATACACTTGTACCCGTTTTTATTAAAATGTACCCCTTTGTTATGGTTTTATGTATTGAAACCTTGGTTTTAAATGAAAAATTTTTCAGGGGTGTTTTTGTTTTAAAAGCCGGGTGTTACAAGTTGGTATCAGAGCCGTGGTTTAAGTGAACTAGGTGTCTATAGAGTAGATTCCTGGACTTAAACCCTGAGACAGTAGACACGATGTACCGTTAGGTGTATATAAGTTGTGATTATACATATATAACCTAACTATTGCTGACTTCTAACGTATAAGAAGTATGAGCAGCGTATCGTATTTGGAGGAATTTAGGGCGTGCAGCTTTGAGAGGCGAACCAGCCCTTTTCCAAGGCTCCATCGAACGAGGGGCAAAGGGACGAATAGCAGAAAATCCACATGATGATCAATGTTAGCTGATGTGGTCAGATAAAGGAATCGGTTGCTCACCTTGGCTGATATTCAAGGTGAAAGAAAAGTAGCTGAGACTACAAGAAAAAGCAGAAAATGAGTAGTGGACACTTCGGGAGAAGTTACCACAGACTGGGTCCAACCTTGAAGGGAAGGGACCAAAACAGAACAGTTATGTAATGTAAGAAGTGCAGGAAAAGCACTCAGAACATTGTAGAGTTGAGTCTCTACTGTTTAGTAGATGAAATTACAGAAAAAGGGAGCATGTTGCTCGAGTTTATTGTGTGGGACGGAAGTGGTTCCAGCGTGGAACTATAGATCACTTCCTTATGAAATACTCACATGCTAAATGTGGAGTAACGGGTGGTGAACCCAGGAAAGAAAGAAGAAATGAATGGTTAAAAAGGACCAGTGGTGCCTTGATTATTCCAGCAAATTATGGAAGAAAATCGTGAGGAGATCAATATGATCTCCGATCTAATTGTTCTGAATATAACTTGTGTATGTTATATTTGATCCAAGAAGCTATGCTTGGGATCGATGACTTGATGTCTTGTTGGAATATTTCATCAACGTTTTTAGATGAAATTGTGGAAATAGCTATGGTAGATAGCAAGAATGTTCTAGATATTGAACACCTGGAAGGTAGTTTGCCTAAGATTTACGGGACCATTTTCCCTAAAAATCTGAAGCCGATAACTACCAGCGAATCTGAAGCAATTGTGCTTATGAATTGGTTAGCAATGAATTATGCTAACGTGAATTACAGAAATAAGAACAGTATGGTTCTTAAAACAGAAGTGGAACAGATGAAAACCTACGGTAAATGACCGTTGTTGAGAATACCGGTTATTTTCCTTTGCTTAAACTCAGAAAAGAGTTAGTAAAGGAATGATGTTGTAGTTGGCATACGTGGTATGGGCCAAGTTAAATAAAGCAGTGATAGTAGTGTACTACTTTAATTAAATTTTTGGATGTTTCTTTTGAAAAGAACTTCCAAGATTTCTGCCAAATTGGCAAGAAGAGCTTATGATTAAGCTGATCTTGGGAGCCGTTCCTGTTATCTAGGCTCTGTGTTGATTGGCCTCTGCAGAGATGGCAGAGTGGTAAAACAATTGGAAGAAATTGTTTTTTGAATTGGGATCTCATATGGCCGAAAGTGTCATCGTGTGGAGCCCTATCTGTTTGAAAAGAAGAAAGATAAGTAATGTGTATGTAAATTGACTATTGAGAATATGATATTCTCGAAACCAGATTGAATATGAGGTACATTGTACCAGATACTGGAGTTACTACACTGAGTTAAGTGATATGTTAAATTCTCCAAGTATGAAAATTTGGCTAAAAGAAGTTACATATTCTTTAGGCATGTTAACAATGCCAGAGATGATAAAGTAGAACCAGTGGAAAGAATGATACCGTGATAAAACTGGAACCTCCTGAGGAATCGGACTGACATTGTAGTTCCTTGGATTTGGCGGGTTACCATAGGAGAGTTGTAGAAAACTGCTCCTTGATTGCTGGTCAGTTGACTCAGGTTGACTAATAAAAGTGTAAAGTCTGAGTGGTAGAAAGACCACAGATATGTTGTAAAGGTTTGGCATAAACCTTGTGTGAACCTCTAACGTTAGCAATGATGCTAAGCAGAGAAGATGAATTGGATCGTTGAAATGTATCCAACTTTGATTGTGGATGCATGATGTTGCAATAGCAACTATGATTTTGGTATTAAGCTTTTGAGACACTATCTATATGGTGTAAGGCTTACCGTGTATAAGGATCGTAAAAGTTTGAAAGACTTAATTGATCAAAAAGAAGCTATATATGAAATAGCAAAGATAGATGGGTTACTTAGAGATTTCGGGTATGAAATCTTGTACCATCTCAGAAAGGCGTATGTGATTATAGATGCCTTGAATTAGAAAGAGTATATTTTGAAAGGTACAACCACATGCGTGAGTGTGGCGAATTGATTACCTGAGTTGATTCAGGTAGTACAAGAAGAAATGTGCAGGTTTAAAAACGTGAAAAATGAATGATTAGCTATTGAAAGAAGCTAGTTAGAAACTCTCGGCGATTGAAAACCCTTGGTGGTTGTGTATGTGAGTTTCAAAGCAAAACGAGATATGAAAAATTACCCTTAAAAAGATGTATAATTGGGTAGATATGCAAAATGCCCGGGTCAATACCAAACTGTGTAGGATGATGTAACCTACGCATTGGTGGCCGGGACTAAAGAAAGACATTGAAAGACATGTGAAAAGTGTTTGGCTAGTGTGTAACTACAGTCAAATCATTAGAAACATACGGAAAAATTTGGCCGTTGTAGGTCCCAAAGAAGAAATGGGACGATATTGTTATAGACTTTGTAGTAAAGTCTTTGCAAGTACCGCATGGGTATGACACCATATGGGTAATTGCAGGTTAATTGATGAAATCAGTGTACATTTATACTGACTAAGGAAGAAATTAAGAGTGGAAAGGTAGTGAAAAACTACAAAGATAAAGAAAATTGTTGACGTGCACTACAGGTGGCGACTGTATCGGATCGAGATACTAGAATTATTTGCTGAATTTAGCATTAATTCTTAGAATTATTAGCTCAAAAGTACTAGTAAGTACTGTGTGCGAATCGCAGATGGATTGACGAGGTGAGATAATGATGCAGACCTTAGGAGTTATGCCTGAAATTGCACAGCAGACCCTAGTGGAAGATGAGAAGATCGCCTATCTTTGGTAGAACCCGTAGATAATGATAGTTTTAGTACCAGCATTTAGATAACTCGTTTAATGCATAGAATAGAATACCGTATTATCCTTCGATTTATAGGATTGAAGATGTGGAACAGCCGTTGACTAGATCCTAGATGATGATACAAGTTAAAAAGAAGACTTGATAAATACGAGAAAATTGAAAAATGGCTAAGAAGCAGTAACGGTAGTACATGAACCATAGAGTAAAACCGTTGCAATTCCAGATGAGGAATGTCGGGGTAATCAAAAGATCCTACGGAAAGACTAAAAATCTGTTTGGGACAAAAAGAAGGTTAAGTCCTCATTTATTGGACCTTTTCATATGTTCCACAGAGTAAGAATTTTGGTGTACTGAACGAAGTTTTGTGATGAACTTCAAGAAAATTGTAATGTTTTCTATGGGTCTCATGGTTCTGAGAACATAGATTGATAAATGCTAACGAATCCCTCATGTTGAAATGAGGAAGATAAGTGATTAAGGTGCCCGGGACAACCGGAGGAGGGATATGCGAGTGGTGATATAACCACAAGATAAGAAAACTAGTATGGTTAAGTGCTTAGGCAATACCATAAAGGTTTCCATATGATATGGGAAACCGGAATTACAACGAGAAAGAAATACCCTCGCTTGATAGTATGATTTCGGGGACGAAATCTTTTGAAGGAGGGGAGAATTTGTAACGCCAAGATACTCTTTTTATAAATATAATAAAAAGGGTAAAATGGTCATTTTACCTTGGAAGGGTAAATTGGTCTTTTTGACAGAAAAGTATTTGGTTTGAAATAATATTTTGAGTTTTGGACTTAAAATGTTATAAAAACTGAATTTGGGTCGTTTTACCGAAAAAGGGTGTTTTGGTCATTTGACCATGTGAAAGACCAAATATGAAAAATATTGTTGGTTGTGGCAAAAATGTAAGAAATGAAAGTTTTATTGTAATAAAACTTGATTTTGTGGCCAAAGTTCAAGAAAATGAACTTAAGGACCAAAAATGTAAAAATTTGAAGTATAAATAGAAGAGAGTTGACTCTCTCTTTGACTGAACATTGTGCAGCAACGGGAGAAGGTTTGGAGATACGATTTCTGCAGGAGATCATGAAATTGAAGCAAGAACTAAGAACAATTGTTGGAGTGGGTGATTTCCAAGCAATTAAGGTAAGTAGATTGCTCTTTTTGTCTAGTTCTTGAAGAAGTTCTAAATGGGTTTAAATGGTTAGATACTTCCATTAAGTCATGCTAGTAAGAGCTTAAATCAAGAAAATGGAAGTAGGTTGTTATTTTGGATGAAATTGAAGATTTGGGGTTGTTAGAACTAAGAACCCTAATTCTTCATTTTGATTGATTTAGTTGTTTTGAATGGTTGAAAACCTTGTTAAAGTATAAGGTTTTAGCCTAGAAACAAACCCCAATCGATTAAGGACTGAATTAAGGACTTAATGGGCCAAAACTGCGTGCTACAGTGCACAAATCGCGGCTGGACAGGAGACCTGGGCAGGCGCCAGGCGCAGTGCGCCCATGTCTGGGCGGGGTGCGCCCCTCAGGCAGGGACTTCAAAACGCTAACTTTTGCTTGGCTTGTCCGTTTTAGCTCAAATTTGGACCATAGGCTCGTTATGGTCTGAAAAGTTTGGGAAAATTTTTATAACGAGTTTTCGACCCCTCGGGGGCACTGTAGATCGATTCGAATGCCTCGGTGAATAGTAAAATTCATAAAAAGTTAGTAAACGGAAAGTTTATTAACTAGGCATTGTTTGTAATGATAATGTATTGAACTCTAGTGTATTAGAGTCAATTTAGATGATTATTAACCTATTATCATTTGGTATATAAATGGATAAATAAGTATGGGACAAAATGGTTGTGGTGCACGCTGTTGAATAATGTTTTTATGTTTTTATGTGACCATCACTGAAATAAGTCGAAATGTTTTCTAACAAATATTATCAGTATTTCAGGTTGCGTGAATTCAAGATCAAAAACAAGAATGAATCAAGACCCGAGAAACTTTGAGAAAACATTCAAACCTGAGGAAGTAACGCTACAAACCAAAGAGCAAAAATACAAAATATCACACTGCTACAGCAATCACGACGCGACAGACCCTATGGTCGCGACGTGAAGAGAAGAGCAAAGACAGAAGTCCAGATCGCTACAGCGATCGCGACGCGACGGACATCCTTGTCGCGACGCGAAGACCTCCGACGCGAAGAGCTCCAACGTGACACCACCAACTTTCTAATCGCGAGACTACCAACCCAACGCACTATCCTTCGCGACGCGACCAAAAGCAACGCGACCAAAAGGAAACGCGACGAAAAGCTCGACATACCAGCGAAGACGCACTGACCCGACAAAAAGCGCACCGACCACCAGCCGAGCACCTTCGCGACGCGACGGCGCTTCCGGTCGCGACGCGAACGCTGTTCTTCAGCAACTATAAATTAGAACCAAATCTCTTGCCATTTTTTACAACACACAACACACCCAATTAACCAAGCATTATATACTCATATACTCTCCAAGAAACCCACGACCAAATAGCTCAAAACTCTGAAATTTCTGCATTTGGCAACAAGAATCAAACCGCAAAACATCAAGAAACAAAACCTCTACCCGACACCAAACTTCAAACCTCTAAAAACCTCTACCCGACACCAAACTCCAAACCTCTAAACAACCTCTACCCGACACCAAAAATCACCAAAACCTCATCTTACCGTGAAGAACAAGAAATCGACACATCAAGAAAACCCGAGCAAAGAACAAGAATCGAAGCTTCAAAGAAAATCGTCATATTCATCTGCTATCGATAAGTTCTTTTGAAATTATCCGTGTTATTATTGATTTATTGAAACTGTTATAAATCAACTGTACCAAACATCCAAGACATAAAAATTGAACCGTGACAACGAAAACACATGTGGACTGTATTTAACCGAGACATTTAACTTCTAACTTCTAACCTTTTTATTTATTGTAAAAACACGTTATCGTTGATAATGGCGTTTATTACATCTAACATCTAACTCCTAATTTCTAACCTTTTTATTTATTGTAAAAACACGTTATCGTTGATAATGGCGTTTATTACATCTAACCTTCAACTTCTAACTTTTACTTTATTTACCGCTTTCTGTCTATTTAAATACTGTCTAGTTTAGATTTACCGCAACTCTTATTTATTCCGCATATTATAGATAAAATACATATCTGTCACACAGTAATCGGCTTAAAAACCCTTATTCGTGGAGATCGATTATCGTATTTTCAACAAAAATGTCTTCCGTAAACTACTCAAACATAAATTCTGTATCTATTGCTAACAGTATAGGTTCATGTACTCGAGCACCCATTCTTATTCCCGAAGAATATAAATCATGGGTAGGTCGTATGAATCTTCATCTCAACTCTATAAGTGAAGATGTGTGGAAATGTGTAGACGGATCTCTACCAGAGAACATGACCTCTCTTACGAGTAACTTGGATATACTGAATGAAAGGAAGAAACTTGAACTTCAAGCCAAAAAGGAACTTGTGTCTGGAATACCCCACAGTATTCTAAGCCAAATGAATGATATAATCCTTTTAACTGCAAACCAAATTTGGCAAACTTTGAAAAATCGTTTTGAAGGAAATGAGAGAATAATTGGAAACAAGAAAACATCGGTTTTAAACGAATTTGACAACTTCAAAATGTTTTCACATGAGACCATCCATGATGCTCATGACAGATTCAATCTCATTACCATCAAAATGAATAATTTAGGCATCAAAAAGTCACAGCATGAAATAAACCTCAAATTTTTAAACAACCTTTATGAAAGCTGGAAAATGGTAAAACTCATCATTCAGGGAAATCCGGCAATTCATACTGAATCTTTGTACAATCTGTACGGAGAATTACAATCGTATGAATCCTCGATTGACCCACCAACGTCTACTTCTTTTGGAGGACCGCTTGCTCTGTTGTCAACATCCTCTCAAAACCAAACACATTTTCCTGATCAAAGTCAAATTGATCAAAACCAAGCTTTCTTAAGTAATCCTTGTGACTTGTCTGATCCAAATAATGAAGCTGACTACCAACAATTGTGTGCCTTGGTAGCAAACACTAATCTCGAAAGATTTTTGCCACATCATAGACCAAATTTTCAACAAAGATCCACTTTTGGACAAAACTTTCAGAATCGTGGATTTCAAAATAATCACAACTCTTATAATCAAAACAATGGTTTTCAAAATAACCAAAGTTCCGGATCTCAGCAAAATTACTCAAAACCATCTCAACAGAAACAAACTCAAACATCTGAAAGACCACCCGTTAAGAGCCAAAAGGCTGACAATAGCGATGATGATGATGACGTAATCATTTGTCACAAATGCAAAGGACTAAATCATTATGCCCGAGATTGTCGAGCCAAAGTCAAGGTCAAAGACTCAGCTTACTATGCTCAAAAAGCCAAAGAGCTGAAGAAACAAGAAAAGAAAGCAAAGCAAAAAGCTTTGATGGCATTCTACGAACCTAGCGTGGAACACTGGCCAACTTCTGATGATGAAACAGATACTGAACCAGCTCAGTCAAACTTCTGCTTCATGGCTGACAATGAACCAACCACAAGAGCTCCATATGTCATCGATCAGGTATGGTCTATGATCTCAGATCTCGGTCTTTCAAGAACACCATTTGAGTCCCACATGACTAAGATTGAGAACAGTCTAAAAGCTGATCTCAGACTGTATCATGACACAATAGTCAAATCTGACATCTACAAATCTGAATTACAAACCTTGCAACTCAGATTTGGAGAATCAACAAGGACTAGAGACAAACTTGAAAGAGACATTGAACGAAAATCTGAAGAAAATAATCACGTCCTAGAACAATTAAATGAAGCTCTAAAACAAAAAAGGGACTTAGAAATAAAAAATCAATCTGTTATTTCATCTGAAATAAAAGATACCTTAGAAAAAGAAGTCCTTCAGTTAAAACAAAAAATTCAAGATTTAACTGACAAAAACACTAGTTTAATTCTAAAACTAGATGATTCTTCAAAGCAAATAAAATTTCTTGAATCCGAAAATCAAAGATTTCAAGGAAAACTGGATTCTATCAATATTGCCAGAAAATTGAGTGATGATGTTTTCACTAAAGCAAACAACTTAGGAACTGGCAAAATTGATACGAACTATAAACCAGGAATTGGAAGAGAATCTTTTGAAAATGAAATGACTGAAAATGAAAATGGGAAAATTAGTGAAAACTCTAAATCTCCTCAACCAGATTTTTTCTCATCTGCCTATGAGGACGATTCAGATGATGAAACAGTAATCAACTGTAGCCCAGATGATACTTTTTTCAATAAGTCATACAAAAGAGTTGTAAAATCTGAATCAGACTCTGCTAGTTCAGTAACTCATCAATTGAGATCTACTAAACTAACAAAGAATGATGGCACGATCAAACTTGAAAATTTCTTAAATGGAGAAAATTCTGTTCATCAAAATGGTAGTACTTTTGTTCCAACAGTCTTTCCCTCTTTAAACTCAACCTTTATTGAAAAGAACAATCTGGGACAAAAGTATTCAAAGAAACAACAGACAAATAAACAACCCATTCAAGCTGTCTTTAAACCAAAAGAACAAAGCAGGCCCATTGTTTTCAAAGAAAAATCTTTGAAACCAAGCGCTGTGCCACAAAAACAGACCTTTAATCCAAAACAAAAACCGTTTCAAAAACCAATTCAAAATCGCTTTCAAGAGATAAACTTTAATCTCTCAAGGAACTTTTAGAAACCATCATATCACCAAATTCCATTCCATCATCAAAGTGTTTTCCAAAACCATTCAGATCCAAGATACAAAGAAAGGTTATCAAACAGAACTTCACATATAGGATACTCTTCAAAAAATCAGAAATCATTTCAAATGACAGGTTTTCAAAGACAAATCTTAAATTGGGAAATTCTAATAAGTCAAATCAAGCCTCAACCACTTCGTCCAATTAACAGAAACCATAATGATTTCAGATTATCAAAAACCATTAACAAATCAGGACCCACCATGGTTTGGGTACCTAAAATTTCTGTCTAATTGCAGGCACTTTATGCTGGAGAGCCCAAGGATGGCACATGGTATATCGATAGTGGTTGCTCCAAGAATATGACAGGAAACCAAAGTTTTCTACGAGACTTCAAACCCACAGAATCCAAACAAGATGTCACTTTTGGAAATAACATGACTGCAAGAATCAAAGGTTATGGAAACATAACAAATGGTCACTTCACCATCAAGAAAGTAGCCTACGTTGACGGCCTGAAACACAACCTAATCAGCGTATCACAACTTTGTGACAACAATCATGAAGTTCTTTTCACCAAACAACGAAGCACAATCATGGACGCCAAAACCAAAGCCATTCTAGTTAATTCTGATCGTTTAGGCAACATGTATCCACTAGATATGGACCTTATCTATGGAAAACCTGACATCTGTCTCTTATCCAAAGCTTCAGCTGATATTAGCTGGTTGTGGCATCGTCGTCTTTCCCATCTCAACTTCGTCTACATCAACAAGTTGATTGCAAATGATCTTGTTCGCGGACTGCCACTTCTGAAACTTGATAATGAAACTCTTTGTGCAGCTTGTGAAGGAGGAAAACTGTCCAAATCCTCTCATAAAAGCATTTCAGAATCTAGTGTATCCGAACCACTAGAATTACTGCACATTGATCTTTGTGGCCCTGCAAAAACCCAAAGCATAAAAGGGAAGAAATACATCCTTGTTATTATTGATGATTACTCACGCTTTACTTGGGTTTTCTTTTTAAGGCTAAAATCAGAAGCACCTGAAGAAATAATCAACTTCATCAAACAAATTGAATTAAAGCTCAAACGACCCGTTCGAAGAATCCGAAGTGATAATGGTTTAGAGTTCAAAAACATAACTCTAGACTCATTTCTCAAAAACAAAGGCATCGAACACAACTTCTCAGCCCCTTACACTCCTCAACAAAACGGCGTTGTTGAAAGAAAGAACCGAACTCTGTGCGAAGCTGCAAGATCAATGCTTATCTTTGCTGATCTACCACAATACTTCTGGGCAGAAGCAATAGCCACAGCTTGCTACACTCAAAATCGTTCTTTAATCCATAAACAACTTCATAAAACACCATATGAAGTCATTAACAACCGAAAACCAAACATCAAATTCTTTCATATTTTTGGTTGTCGATGCTTCATAAAGAATAACAAAGATCACCTTTCAAAATTTGAATCAAGATCAGACGAAGGAATTTTCCTTGGTTACTCCTTTACCTCAGCTGCTTATCGAGTACTGAATAAACGTACTAGAGTAATTGAAGAAAGTACCGATATTCATTTCGATGAATTTTATGTCAGAAAATTGGATCGTAAACATTTTGGTTCTAAAATGATCGATAATATTTTTCAAAATCCAATTCAACAAATGCCTTCTACGGACATAGAAATTGATCTTGATTTACTTTTTGAACAACCCAAAACCGCTTATAATTCTGAATTTCTAACATCTTCTACCATTCCTACAGGTAACTCCGATGCAGAAACTTCACAATCAAACCAAGAAAATACAGATCAAGTCGAGGGGGAATTACCAACACTAAATTCCTCTTTGAACATTCCCAATCCACCTGTCCAAAATGATCCCAGTGCATCATCTATGGGGGAACCTTCTTCACCCCATTCTCACCCTATAATCCAAAAAGACATATCTGACAACAACCAAAATCTATTCCCAACAGAATCACCTGACCAAGAAGAAGAATGGGACATAGAAACAACAATCGAAATACCTGAAAAAACTCGCCTAAACAAATGGACCAGGAATCATCCTGCAAACCAAATCATAGGAGATCCCAATTCTGGTATTCAAACAAGAGCCGCTACCTCAAATGAATGTTTATACGGAGCATTCTTATCCATGACTGAACCCAAAACCATCCATTCAGCTCTCAAAGATCCAGACTGGGTCAAAGCCATGCAAGAAGAACTAGCTGAATTCGAAAGAAACCAAGTATGGGATCTTGTTCCTACTCCTCCCGATGTTACTGTAGTAGGTTCAAGATGGGTTTTCAGAAACAAAACTGATGATCAAGGCATAGTTTGTCGAAACAAAGCAAGACTTGTCGTCAAGGGCTATTCACAACAAGAAGGAATCGACTACGATGAAACTTATGCTCCAGTTGCAAGACTCGAAGCCATTCGTATCTTTCTAGCATATGCAGCACACAAGAACTTCAAAGTATTCCAAATGGATGTAAAATGTGCATTTTTACATGGAGAGATTGATCGTGATGTGTATATTCAACAACCTCCAGGTTTTGAAGATCCACAGTTCCCAAATCACAGTTTTAAGTTACAAAAAGCAGTTTATGGCTTAAAACAAGCACCTCGAGCCTGGTATTCAACATTGTCAACATTTCTAGAAGAATCAGGATTCAAAAGAGGTTCAATTGATCAAACTCTCTTTCGTAAAATTTTTAATAAACATCTGTTAATCGTTCAAATATATGTCGATGACATTATTTTCGGTTCTACTGATGAATCTTTGAGTATCAAGTTTGCAGATTTAATGAAGAGCAAATTTGAGATGAGCATGATAGGAGAAATGACTACTTTTCTTGGACTTCAAGTCAAACAATCATCAGATGGAATTTTCATCAATCAAGAAAATTATGTTAAAAATCTTCTAACTCGTTTTTCTCTTGACAAATCCAACACAGCAAAGACCCCAATGGCCCTTGGTTACAAATTAGATGCAGACTTAAATGGCAAGCCTGTTGATCAAAAGAAATATCGAGGAATGATAGGATCACTCCTATACCTCACAGCCAGCAGACCCGACATCATGTTTTCTACATGTGTCCGTGCCAGATACCAAGCCAATCCTATGGAATCTCATGCTATAGCTGTAAAAAGAATTTTCAAATATCTTAAAGGAACTCCATCTCTTGGCCTTTGGTATCCAGCTAACTCTGATTTTCAGCTTAACGCCTTCACCGACTCCGACTATGGAGGATGCAGACTAGACAGGAAAAGCACATCTGGTTCTTGTCAATTTCTAGGAGGCAGACTGGTAAGTTGGACTTCAAAGAAACAATCATGCGTGTCCACTTCAACCGCAGAAGCTGAATATGTAGCTGCTGCAAGCTGTTGTTCACAAGTCATGTGGATGCAAACTCAATTACGTGACTATGGCTACAAAGTCTCACAAATTCCAATATTTTGTGACTCAACCAGCGCGATTGCCATTTCTCACAATCCCGTGCACCATTCCATGACAAAGCACATCGACATTCGATATCATTTCCTCAAAGACAACATACAAAAAGGTCATATCGAATTGCACTTCATAAACACCGAAGATCAAATTGCTGATGTCTTTACTAAGGCTTTAGACGAAACCAAGTTTCAATACTTCCTAGGCCGTCTAGGAATGTTGAATCCAGATAACATCCATCCCTAATCTCTTACATTTTGTTTGTACAAAAGAGTGTTTACTTTCAGTCAAATAATCAAAATTTTCCAAAAACATTCAAATAACCAAAATTTTCCAAAAACATTCAAATAACCAAAATTTTCCAAAAACATTCAAATAACCAAAATTTTCCAAAAACATTCACATAATCAAAAATCACAAAAAAATTAGGATAAAGTTTTATCTTTTAAAGTCCTTATAAAACCATGTGATTAACACCTTCTTGACTAAATTTTCAGATACTTATGCTCGATGAATGTTCTCAGTCATATTGATTCTTAAATTAAAGTGAAGGTTCAAATCTCAAAAATTTTCGTTATGTACATTCTCCTATTCCCTTTGAATTTATTTCAAATATAACGATTTTATCAATTAAGGGACATAAGATCAGGAGATTCAGATGAAAACCAAACCCATGTGAGAATTTGTGCCTCGTCTTTAACTGCTAAGTGAAATTCATTTCTGTGAGCAAAGGTGTTTTCATTATGACTTATAGGATTTATACTCTTATACCGTGATGCTAGTCTCATTTTTGCTTAGATATCAAAATGACCAGGGACGATACGATCATTTCTTTATATATTAGATAAACTGTCTATTATATCACCTATCCCTATCCTCAATCAAGCCACATCAAGAAAAGATTTATCATCTTGCATAGCAAGTCTGACAAATGAAGAAACGACAAAGTCACATCCAACAAATGCTGTCAACAAATCACAATTGATAACCACATCAGATATCTTTTCCCAAATCAAGAAAAGATAAAGACAAAGGTGAAAACTTCACCAAAGAAAATGAAGATTTACAACAACAATCAATCAAGACAGACATCTCTCAAAATTTTCCAAACAAACAGATTCTCAAATGCTTTATCAAATATAGCTGTTAAAACCAAAGATTTACCGGGATACTGTAGCCTTCATAATTGAATAATCTTAGTTGCAAACTGCACTATGAATATTTCTAAACCCCTCTACATGTATTTCCCGACGGAGAGAGAGTGAACATCAATGGCATGAATGAAGAAACCCTCTGAGTAATGCCGAAACCAGTCTTATGTGATTGATTATCTAATATGAAGACCAAGTGACTAAAGTATATAGGTATAAATCCACATTAAGCATAAGTCAACACCTTCAAACTGAGAGATATCACTCATCTTTAGTGATTATACACCAGTTCTGCACCCAGAACAACCAAAACACCTCAGTCAAGTGTGAGCTATACCTTTGAGAGTTCATCTGAATCGACCTATTAAGATCACTTGTCGTCTTTATAAATGTTATAAAATCTTAAGGAATATTATGAAAGTACATATACAAAAAACCTTTTGATAATTGAACATGAAACCTTGATTCAGAAACAAATATTCTTGACAAACATTTTTCAAAACATAAGTAAAATCTAGTCACACTTTTTCAAAACAAGTGATATGGTTTTATAAATGTCTTATCCAAATTTCAAGAATTTTCAATCAAACATTTTTATCCTCATTTCATTAATGATCACATAGGGGGAAATTGTTGAATAATGTTTTTATGTTTTTATGTGACCATCACTGAAATAAGTCGAAATGTTTTCTAACAAATATTATCAGTATTTCAGGTTGCGTGAATTCAAGATCAAAAACAAGAATGAATCAAGACCCGAGAAACTTTGAGAAAACATTCAAACCTGAGGAAGTAACGCTACAAACCAAAGAGCAAAAATACAAAATATCACACTGCTACAACAATCACGACGCGACAGACCCTATGGTCGCGACGTGAAGAGAAGAGCAAAGACAGAAGTCCAGATCGCTACAGCGATCGCGACGCGACGGACATCCTTGTCGCGACGCGAAGACCTCCAACGCGAAGAGCTCCAACGTGACACCACCAACTTTCTAATCGCGAGACTACCAACCCAACACACTATCCTTCGCGACGCGACCAAAAGCAACGCGACCAAAAGGAAACGCGACGAAAAGCTCGACATACCAGCGAAGACGCACTGACCCGACAAAAAGCGCACCGACCACCAGCCGAGCACCTTCGTGACGCGACGGCGCTTCCGGTCGCGACGCGAACGCTGTTCTTCAGCAACTATAAATTAGAACCAAATCTCTTGCCATTTTTTACAACACACAACACACCCAATTAACCAAGCATTATATACTCATATACTCTCCAAGAAACCCACGACCAAATAGCTCAAAACTCTGAAATTTCTGCATTTGGCAACAAGAATCAAACCGCAAAACCTCAAGAAACAAAACCTCTACCCGACACCAAACTTCAAACCTCTAAAAACCTCTACCCGACACCAAACTCCAAACCTCTAAACAACCTCTACCCGACACCAAAAATCACCAAAACCTCATCTTACCGTGAAGAACAAGAAATCGACACATCAAGAAAACCCGAGCAAAGAACAAGAATCGAAGCTTCAAAGAAAATCGTCATATTCATCTGCTATCGATAAGTTCTTTTGAAATTATCCGTGTTATTATTGATTTATTGAAACTGTTATAAATCAACTGTACCAAACATCCAAGACATAAAAATTGAACCGTGACAACGAAAACACATGTGGACTGTATTTAACCGAGACATTTAACTTCTAACTTCTAACCTTTTTATTTATTGTAAAAACACGTTATCGTTGATAATGGCGTTTATTACATCTAACATCTAACTCCTAATTTCTAACCTTTTTATTTATTGTAAAAACACGTTATCGTTGATAATGGCGTTTATTACATCTAACCTTTAACTTCTAACTTTTACTTTATTTACCGCTTTCTGTCTATTTAAATACTGTCTAGTTTAGATTTACCGCAACTCTTATTTATTCCGCATATTATAGATAAAATACATATCTGTCACACAGTAATCGGCTTAAAAACCCTTATTCGTGGAGATCGATTATCGTATTTTCAACACACGCAAAGGCAAGAAACAACCGAAATTGAAACGCAGCTAGTATCCAGGTGAGTAATCTCACTGACATCACATATGATATGTGTTGATTGGACTGTTACAGGTTGAAACAGGTTTGGGGGACGAAAATGATGATCTAAAGTTATGGTGAAAAGGCAATATCGGATAAGCCGTGAGTCAATGAAATGACAAGAACGGAGCAGTGAGCCACAAATGATTTCTGGATTTTTATATCCAATGGGTGCGGCCTATATGGCTATGATTTCTGGATTGTATATCCAACCGGTGCGGCCTTCGGGCTATGTCTCCGATGTGGCCTTCGGGCTATGACTCCGGTGCGGCCTTCGGGCTATGTCTCCGATGTGGCCTTCGGGCGATGACTCCGGTGCGGCTTTCGGGCTATGTCTCCGATGAGGCCTTAGGGCTATGATTTGGTGCGGCCTTTTTGGCTATGATTTTGTTACAGGTACATGGTGCAGCCTTTTGACTATGATATCGGGTTATTAAACCCAGCTGGTGCGGCCTGCAGGCTATGAATTATATATTGATAATGTTTTGGTGCAGCTTATATAGCTATGACACAGAGTGCGGCTTAATTAGCCAGGATATACGGTGCGGTCCGATGTGACTAAGAGATATGGGACAGAAATAGTTGTATATGTTTATATGTGCAAATAACTGACGTGGATTGATAATTGCAGGTTATCATGTTATAGTCTGTAAGGCTATAATTTGGGATGTGAAATCCTAAGAGATATTTGGCCAGCCAGTAGGGCTAGGAGTTTGGATTCGATATCCAGACAAATACATGATTGTATTTTATACGTGTTATTTGCAGGAATGATTACTCACTGAGCTTTATAGCTCACGATATTTGTTACTGTCCCTGCAGGTTAGCATGATACTGATAGGGGACAAGATAGAGTCCGTGACTTTGAAGTGGGACTCGTAGATGCTGTCAGTAGCAGCCCGGCTTTAAAGGAGTTATGGTATTTTATACTCTCCTTGATACACGTGTACCCGTTTTTATTAAAATGTACCCCTTTGTTATGGTTTTATGTATTGAAACCTTGGTTTTAAATGAAAAATTTTTCAGGGGTGTTTTTGTTTTAAAAGCCGGGTGTTACATACAATTCTCTCAAAATACATATAAACACGATATCATTGTGCTAAAAACTAAAATAAAAACATAAAAAAACATAAACATAAATGTATGAATAGTATGGTTCTCTTTTTTTTTAGAGAAACATGACAACATAGTATCAATCATAAAAGTAGCAATCATAATATCAATCATGACAATCATAATGTGCAAAAAAACCTGACAACATAATATCAATCATAAGAATATGAATAGAAATGTTCTCTAAAAGTTTAGAAAAATGCATTATATACAAATAAATTACATAAAAAAATTTAACCCATATAACTTTACATATTTGCACCTTATTTTTCTTTTTCATGCACTCTACATAACAAAATCTAAAAAAAATGAAAAACGAATGTGTGAGTAACTAAAAAAAAAGAGAAGCAAGTATGATTTGAATATTTAGATGATCTTATATAAGCACAAACTAACTTTTTCAATTCTTCATAATTGAATAACAAATCTCTTCAAACACATGTATCTTTTTTGTGAACAAAACTTACTTATATACTACTAATATAAGTTACAATGTCTATGAATGACAAAAATAAAAAAGTCATTACTAATTAATAATCATAACTTAAAAACTCTTGAGTTGTAAATATTAAGTACATATAAATTAGAAAACTCTTTAGTTGTAGTGGAAGTTTCAAATGAATGTGGTGTTAGTATATGAGTTATCTTGAATCACATCATTTCAATGGCCTCTATTATAAGAGTTATATAGATATATAGATATAGATAGATATAGATTTATAACTTTCTTTCATTTTTTAAATTGTTTTTTATAATAGTCAATTAAAATTTAAAATCATGTATCCCGCGTTACAAAAAATTCTTGCATTTATGTACATGTAAATTTTATTTTCAAGATGCAACAATCACATGAGCAATGCAATATATCCCTTCATTAAAAATCTTATTGTTCAACTCTATTGTGAAATATGACATACAATGAGCCCTTAAATAAACAAATCATATCATAATAGAAGAAAAGTCATGAAGTCAGGATCTGTCACACTTGCAAGCCACCATTTCATAACACCACTGCCAAATTTTCACTTTTCTAAATACAACGTGAATAGGAGTAGTAAACATTTCATGTACACATTAAATGCATGATGTTTCCTTCACTTTATTACCATCTAACTTATCCATGATCAACATATGTCCTAACAATAATTTTTTTCAAACAGAGCTATATCAATGGAAGTACCGACAAAACTATAAAACAACTATTGGATAGTTTGTAATTCCGTATGCCCCATATTGCTACCCTTTATCCCTTCAAGATTTTTTAATTAAAATATACACTGCAACTTTGAAATTGATAATAAATTGCTTAGTTTTTTCAAGGATTGTTCGTTTCCATAGTCAAATTGGCAAGAATACTTCGTTTCCATAGTCATATTGGCAAGAATACGAGTCCTAAAAAGTCTCGAATTATGTATAATACCTCAAAGAACACACTACTAAATAATCTCTTTGTTGTAATTGAAGCTCGATTCGATCTTTAAGAAGCCTTCTTTTAGCATCTTCAACCATGATGGCGAGCCCTAATCAATTTAGAGAAAAATGGGAAATGCTGAAACAAAATCATTCAAATCGAGCCTACGGAGAATTGATAGAAAAAAATCGAGCCTTCATCGATAGTTGTCGGAAAAAAATCCATCCCCAATCAAATGGAGAAAGAGGGGAGAGATGAGGATGACGAACATGAATCGAAGAGGGGAGAGGTGAGGATGATGAACATGAATCGAATAGAGAAGAAGCTCGAAGAAACCCTGCATTTTCCAACTCTCCGCGTTTTTGTTTTCAATTCTTGGTGTAGCAAATTTTTGATTTCGCGTCATTTTTCTTATCTAAGGGGGGTGTTTGTTAACTCAATAAACAATTTTTCGGTATAAGTGTTTATTGACTTATATGGTGACAAAAAAGAGTGTTTAAAAAGTATTTGAATTTACTTATTTGGTAAAAAGAAGTTATAAGTTGATAAGTTAAAAAAATTTTGCATTAATTTATTTAAAAATTTGGTTTTTTTGTTCCAAGTAAAAGTGACATTACTTATATATTTTAACTTATTTACTTATATTGAAAAAGAGTTTTAAAAATAACTTATTAACATATTTATATTTGTTAAACTCACGTATTAACTTTTTTTTAAATCAATAAATCAATAAAGATTTTTCATAAACAATCTCAAAACACCCCTAAATAGAAAATGAAAAGGATAAAAAAAACGATTTTTAATGAAAAACAAACAATATTTTTTCAACGCGCCTTGAGACTCTTGACCCAAGAATTGTATATTCAAATTTCATGTATGATAGTATCTTTTTTCTATTCTTCTATCACAATATTATATTTCTTTGTTTTTTTTTCTTAGTGAGACATCTTATCTTGAAAATTTAACTTTAATATTGTATTTTGTTTTTTATATTATATATTTTTAAATATCTTATTCATTATTGCATTGAAGATAATTTTATAAATGAGTGACAACATTATTACGTCATCCTTGGTCCCACGATGATGTCAAGAGTCATTATACATAAATCCTTGGTCCCTTGACGTCTATATAAATCATGTGGCTGATCCGCTCTTTTTGCACTTACACCTCACACTTCACTCTCTCACTCCCCACCCACTTCTTACAATCGAAGCTCGTCGGCCTGAAGAAAGATGCGCTGTTCCGGCAAGGCGGTAGCAAAGGCTTCAAAAGATCCGGTGCCACCACGAGGCTCCATTATCAAACAAATTGTTAATGACATAGTCACCAGTTGTGGCGGCAACAACAGCAACGCCCAGGTGTTATAGTGCTTTAGCTTAGTTATGGTAGATTTGATCCGATGTGAATCCGGACATGTATGTACATATTGTTAAATAATTGTTAGGTATGCATGATAACTATTATTGATGTAACTAGATCTGAATGGTGAGGATTTTATCTGAGCTTTGATGTTGATCTAGTTCTTATAATATGAAGTATCAACCGTGCTCCGTTTCTTGTATTATAAGAAAATCGCGACCCTTTATATCGTCAAGTATATCTTTGAACAATGTTTCTTAACACTCTTAGATTTTGTTTTTGTGACGTTATTGATCGATCAAGATCAAGACACTAATAATGTTTTAATAGTTGGCCAAATTCTATAAAACTATCATCGTTTCAGTTTTTTAATCATGGAAAGAATTTTTGGCTAGTTTTAAGATTTTGTTTTTTATTTAGAACATGATAAGAATTTTTATTTTTTTTTACTATAGCTTTTTTTTTTTGGTTCAAAGTTTTAGTGGTTAAATAAATAAAAGAAAATTTGAAAATGGTTAAAACAAACAAATTTAAACTATGGTGGTTTAATGAAATTCAAATTTTTTTCCTTTAGAAAAATCAGAACATGTAAAGTTATATGGGTGATTCTATACATACCCCTTATAGTCTAGTTACACCCCTCGATTTGATTTTTTGTTTTTTTGTTGTTTTTTTTGTTTTTTTTTTGTCTATTTTGTTTGTTTGTTATCATTTTCATTTTCTTTTCTTTTATTAATATATTTTGATTTATTATTATTATTAGAAAAAACTGCAAAAATGGTCCCTGTGGTTTGCATTTTTTCAGGAAACTGGTCCACACCTTTTAAAAATTGGAACAATAGTCCTTTTCAGAAACTTAATACGTGGAAATGGTCCTGAATCTTGACAGACGTTACCACCCATCCGTTAAGGCTATCACGTGCCCTATACATGAGGGCAAAACCGTCAATTTTATTTGGGGACTATAGTTCGTATTAGCGCCATCCTAAAACCCAATTTATGTTCCCTAAGTGACAGTTGGCTATTCTACTTCTCCTTCTTCTCCAAACGTCTGGTATGCAAAAAACCCTAACTGCACGATCAAGGATAAGCAACATTTCGATTATTCAAGTGTAGATGGTGTACGTAATGTGGTCTATCAGACCAAAAGGGCAAGTGATTGAGACGTCTCGCATATATGGTGAGTTGCTCTGTTTCTGTAACTTTTTTGTAATTTCTGTTGTCGTAGAGTATAGGAGGCAAATGCATACATTTAACTTTGAGTGTCATTCAATGTTTTGTTGTAGATTCAAATCCCACAATGTTTAGCATAAAGCTACACCATGGTGGCAAGTTTAATAAGTTTCCAGAAATCAAATACGTTGAAGGCGAGGTACGCTATGTGGATTTGGTGGACTTAGATGAGTTCTCAGTACATGAACTTGATGCTGTAATGCTTGAACTCGGTTACTCCGTCCCCCCAGTGATTTACTACCATTTTAAAATTCCCAATGGTGACCTTCAGTTTGGTCTTCGAGCATTGGGGAATGATCAAGATGTATTAAATATGGGTCAATACATTGCAGAAAACAAGCTTATTGAAGTATACACAGAACATGGGAAGACAAATCTGTTGACTTATTTTATGTCTCCAAAACCACATGGAAAAGTTATAATTGAGGAAATACAAGAAGATGATCTTGGTAATGGGGAAAAGACAAACCATTCACGACCCATTGAAGTGCAACAACATGTAGGAGAGTACATGTCATTGATTCTTTATGGTGGTGGTAGTGAACAATTGTCACCAGAATATAGAAGAAGGAGATTGGGGATGTCCACAACAGGTGAGAGTTCTTGCAGCAAGAAAATTTGTTTAGAATATTTGTCAGAAGAAGGAGAGTTGGGAAGTCAACATCAGAATATAGAAGTTGATGCAGTTGAAAGTGAAGGGAACAAAGATCATGGAGATGAAAATGATGAACAGAACAATGATGATGGAGATGAAACATATAAAGTACACAATGATCATGGAGATGAAAATGATGAACGGAACAATGATGATGGAGATGAAACAGATGAAGTGAACAATGATCATGGAGATGAAAACCAAGGCAATCTAGTAAACTCTGAATCAGAAGACGATAGTGACATTATTGTAGATGATGAGAACAACATCCCAGATGTTGAGGTTGATATGAGGGACTTTAGGGTCGAAATTGATAGTGATATTTGTTTTACTGGAGGAGAAGAGGTACACAACATCCCAGATGGTTCCAATGAAGACATAGAAGTCATAAACAACGATGAGTGGGACTCTTTGGATGATGGGTATGATGAAGAAAATAAAAGAAGGTGTATTATGAAACGGTTGGGTAAACAGAAAACATGCAGTCATGGTGAAGTACATGAGGTTAGTTTCTATGTTGGTCAGAAATTTAAAACTAAGAAAGAGTTAAAGGATAAAATTGACCTTCATGCACTTGAAACGAGAAGGAATATTGGCTTTAAAAAAAACGACAATATAAGGCTTACAGCAGTGTGTAAAGGAGTGGTCCCTGTCATCAATAAAGGAGAAGTTAGTAGTTCAACAACCACTTCTAAAAGTAAGGGTAAAAATGTAAACTCCCAAAAGGTTCCCTGTAGTTGGTTCATACATGCTTCACGAGAAAACCCTGATTCAGACTGGTTTATAAAGACTTTAAATCACACACACATGTGCTTACAAACTAGAAAACTTAGGGCTTGTACTGCTACTTTCATATCAAAGCAGATCTTAGACCAGGTAGAGGCAAATCCAACCGTCCCTTTGAGAGCTCTACAGGATCAGTTTCAAAAGAAGTACGACGTGGGTGTTTCAATGGACAAGGTGTTCAGGGCAAAAGCAAAGGCAACAAAACTTGTTATTGGTGACTACACAAAACAATACGAGGTTTTGAGGGATTATGTTCTCGAACTTCAGTCAACAAACGAAGATACAACAGTGAAGATAGATGTGTTTTCTGAGCCAAACCATGCTTCCCCAACTAGACAATTTAGAAGAATATATGTATGTTTAGGCCCTCTGAAGAAAGGTTTTAAGGCTGGTCTTAGGGATCTATTAGGGTTGGATGGTGCGTTTATGAAAGGCCCATTTCCTGGTCAGGTTCTTGCAGCAGTAGGATTGGATTCAAATAATGGTATCTACCCATTAGCTTATGCCATCGTTGAAAGTGAGAACACAGCCAGCTGGAAGTGGTTTTTGGAAAACCTTGGAGAGGACTTGGATCTACATTCAAACTCAAATTTTACATTTATCACCGATAGGCAAAAGGTAGCACAACATTATTTTGGAAGTGTTTTTCCATTTCTTTAAGTTTTCTAACTAATTTATGGTTACTTGTAGGGTGTTATGCCTGCAATTGCCCAACTGTTTCCATGTGCTGAACATAGGTACTGTCTCAGACATATACATGACAACATGAAGAAGACGTGGAAACAAAATGAGTACAAGGAGTATTTATGGAAGTGTGCAACAGCAACCACTAAACCTGAATTTGAAAACTTCATGAGGGAATTCAGTTTTTATGATAGAAAAGCATGTGAATGGCTTAAGCAAATTCCTGCACAACATTGGGCACGAAGCCATTTTTCAGGTACAATTAATAATACATCTAGTTTATGTTAGATTAGATTATATTTGTTCTGAAAATGTTTGATCTCTTTTTAAAATAGGAAGAGCAGTATCGGATGTTTTGATCAACAATATGTGTGAAGTTTTTAATGGAAAGATAGTTGTGGGGAGAGACAAGCCTATCATAGGCTGCTTAGAGTTCATAAGAGAGTATCTCATGAAACGGATATGCAATGTCATGAAGGTGATGGAAAAGGTTAAAGGCCCTTTGACACCAACAGCAACAAGCATCCTTGAAGGTCAAAAAAAACAAGCTTCACAATATTATGCTAGATGGAATGGGGGAGACAAGTATCAGGTTGCTGGGGTTTGGCAAGATCAACATGTGGTTGATGTTAAGAACAGTACGTGTACTTGCAGAAAATGGGAGTTAGTCGGCATTCCTTGCAAACATGCCATCGCCACTCTTAATGAAATGTCAAAAAATTCTGAGGATGAGCTTGATATTTACAAGTGGGTGCACAAGGTTTATTGGTTAGAAACATGGCAGAAGGCATACTCATTTAAGGTCGAGCCAATAAAAGGGAGACCCATGTGGCCCAAGAGTATGTGTCCAACAAAGCTTATTCCTCCTCCACATCACAAGCAAGTGGGAAGGCCCAAGAGAAAGAGGAGACAGAGTGAGGGTGAAAGATTAAGTACCAGTCAAAGGGTAAGTCAAAATTCTACACAAGAAGAAGGTTCTCATGTTAGTGTTGGTGGAGTACAGAAGCTAACAAGGAGGCATTTAAGTGTTACCTGTTCAAAATGCAAGAATAAGGGACACAACTCGAGGACATGCAAGGGGCAAGGTGGGAGTCAGGCTAGGAACTAATTACCTAACAAAGTTGGTTGTCTTTTTGGATGCAGGAGTTCTCTTTTGGTGTAACAAACAATATTTATGTTAGAAACTGCCATGAAATTGGTTTTCTTTTGCTGTAACAAACTAATTACCTAAGAAGTATGGTTATCTTAGGTTGACTTTGTTCATGTATGGTTTGGGAATGTTGATGTTGTTAGGTATAATAGTTAAATGTAATGTGAACCTTTTGTTGATGTTGTTATCTTAACTTTGACTTTGTCCTTCTTTGATTAAATGAAAGTCGAATGCCATGTATGATTTTAATGCAACTGCCATGAAATTGGTTTTCTTTTGCTGTAACAAACTTTTGTTGACCTATCTTACTAACAAATGCAACAAATTTGGTCTCATCTTTCACAAATGCATCAATTGACACTAACTATTTCATTACCAACAGTTTTTGATTACATATATCATCCGATTGAAAATACAACAAAATCCATTAAACTTGTTACATATATCATCCGATTGAAAATACAACAAAATCCATTAAACTTGTCTTAACTACTACAGTCATCAAAACACCAACTAAATACAACACATTACCAATACACACCCAGTTTCACTGTTATCCCTACCCCAACCCCATAAACACTGCTATGAATATTACCCAGCTACACACTAAATACATCTTGAACTTGAATGCTTCATCCTTCAACGCTCTGCATGCTGCTTCCAAGCTGTTGATCTTTCTTAGCAACCCAGGTATGATTGCTTTCGACCTAGCACACATTGGCGTATCAACCCATCCGACAAACCCACAAACGGAATCCTTCAAAATGCAAACCATTATGTTTGCTAGGATTAGAAAAATTAATGGAAATAACGAACGAGAATGATATTTTACCTTGGTAGGGCAAGCATAAAATCTTCTCCCAGGATTGACATCGGTCCATGACGTTTTCACAACTGCAATTCTTCCACAGAAACACAACGCCATTAAAGACGAATCGAAAGCTCAAGAATCGAAAGCTCAAGAAGAAAACAACGGGAAGAATGACTTTGGGGAAGGAGGCGTAGCCCTTTTAAAAGGTTAATTCAATTTTGAATCTGCAAATATAGTCCCCAATTGAAAATGACAGTTTTGCCCTCATGTATAGGGCACGTGATAGCCTTAACGGATGGGTGGTAACGTCTGTCAAGATTCAGGACCATTTCCACGTATTAAGTTTCTGAAAAGGACTATTGTTCCAATTTTTAAAAGGTGTGGACCAGTTTCCTGAAAAAATGCAAACCACAGGGACCATTTTTGCAGTTTTTTCTTATTATTATTATTAGAAAAAACTGCAAATATGGTCCCTGTGGTTTACACTTTTTCAGGAAACTGGTCCAAACGTTTAAAAAATTGTAGAAAATGTCCTTTTCAGCAATTTTCCCTGTGGAATTGGTCCCTGAAAAACTTGAAATGACTATTTTGCCCTTTTAATTTCCTTTTACATTTTTAATATCATTTTTAATTGTTTTATTAATTAAAAAAGAAAATATCCCAACCCTTCTCTCTTTATTTCCCACCTCTCTCTCTATATGTCTCGCCCATCTCCTATTTTTTTCTTTCCGATTGTAAACCCACCGCCATCATCACCAGGAACCCAGTCACCACCACCTCCTCTACTTTTCTTCAAACTAGCACCACCACTGTGTGCGTGTTCTTGTATGCAATAAAATTAAATCCCACCCTCTCTTTCTCCCTCTCTTTGCAACCATTACAGTGTGCGTGTTCTTGTCTGCAATACAAAGAAAAAACGGGAAAAGGAAAACCATGGTTATGGCCGATCTTCTTCATCCCCAATTCGTAGATAGAACCCATCAGCAATTCTGCTCCCGAACGATTGGTTTTGGGTAAAATCAAGAGCAAACGTAATAACCTGAGAGACGAAAGGATTGATTGCAAAGAAGCTGAAGCAGTAGCCATTAGAGTGTGTGCGACCCCCGTCAAGACAGTCTCGGCGATTGAAAGGAATTTCGACAGTGGGTATAGATTCAAACCCACCGTGATTAGTTTTATCCAGTGGATGCAGTCCGTGAGGAACACAATTGAATGGTGGTGTAGCAGCATTGACCGATGACTGGTTCACCATCAGGCCCTAACCCTAATCTTCACAATAATTGACGTCAACTCACCAATCTTAATACAGTCGCCATCCTTGAGAGCAGAAGGAACATTAGGCAAAATCAGTTCCCCATTCAAGATTGTACCGTTGGAAGAATTGAGATCAGCGAGATTCCATTTGCTCCACTGATTATCGAATTGGATGGAAATGTGGTTGGAGGAGATAACGTCGGAATCGAAGTAGGATAAGGTGGATTCAGGTAACTTATCCCCGACGGAGGTGATTGTGGTGATCTTGGTCGTGGTGGAGGAGGTTTTAATGGAGTGAGGGTAGGGGAGACGGGAGCGAAGGTTTCTGATGGGGTGGAGAGAGTAAGAAGAGGAGGAGGCGAGTGGAAGGTGGTTGAGATTGCGGTGGGATTTGGTGGCGGAGGAAAATGCAGAGAAGGCAAACGGCGGCCATTGTTGCAGGTAGTGGGTGTGTTGGCTTTTAGAAGATATATGGTGATAACATGGATGTTAATTTGGATTGTACCGTAAAATGGACGGAGGAAATTATTTGCATTTGGAAGGGATGTTAATTTGGAGAGAGATGAATTTTTTTTTATTTTTTTAATTATTAAAAAATGTAAATGGGTAAAAAGAAAAATAAAAAATAAATTTAAAGGGCAAAATAGTCTTTTCAAGTTTTCCAGGACCAATTCCACCGATAAAGTTTCTGAAAAGGACGTTTTCTCCAATTTTTTAAACGTTTGGACCAGTTTCCTGAAAAAATGTAAACCACAGGGACTATTTTTGCAGTTTTTTCTTATTATTATTATTGGAAAAACAATCATAATGAATTTAACTTTTATAATTTTTACGTTTTAATAACAATAAACAATAGTTTTTTTAAGTAATTACAACACAACGAACAACGTTTATAATTTTATAAAATTATGTCAAATTATATCAAACCGGTTACGTCAAATTTGACCAAATGTCGAATTACTGAATTTAGCATTTATAATTTTTACGTTTTAGTAACAATAAAACAATAATTTTTTTTAAGTAATTACGACACAACGAACGACGTTTATAATTTTATAAAATTATGTCAACTTATATCAAAATGGTTGAACGAATGTATGAAAAATAACAATATAAATAATAATATCAATGCAAAGTTTGGTCCAATATTACAATTGCACGGTGCGTTATATGGATAACGAACATAAATATTTAGTCGAGCACTATACAATGTTTTCTATTCAGCAGAATGTTCTGAGCACGCACAATCCTGGACAAACGGATATGGTGTACAACTGGGTCGACGGATCAAAAATGACGATTTCCGACTAATAATAACGTTAATTTCAATTACCTACAAACGATATAAACCCGAAAGATTTTATAAATAATAAATTATACGTACAACTAATTAGTTTATAAACGACTGAATAAATTCGAACGACAAAAAAGAAAACATTGGATTATCAATAAATACGAACGATTATAATTTTATAAATGGTAATAATAATAATAATAATAATAATAATAATAATAATAATAAGAGAAATTGTATTAATTCCTAATTTTTGTTCCTAACTTTATTCCTAACCATTTGAAAAGATGACAAGTGTAAACTTTAATAAAATTAATAATATTTTAATCCACTTGTCATCTTTTCAAATGGTTAGGAATAAAGTTAGGAACAAAAATTAGGAACCAATACAATTTCTCTAATAATAATAATAATAAATGAAAAGACAACAAAAGACAAAATAGGGATAAAACAAATTTGATAGTCAAATAGGGAGAGTATAAAATAATATGAGAGTATTAATAGCACGATCCAAGTTATATTAAAAGAATTTCTTTCAACTTTTTTATAAAATTTGACCTTATTATACTATTTGTAAATGTTAATATGTTATACGAATGAAGATGGAACATGTTCCACTTGATAATAAAGCAAGTTTATGCTTTTTGACCATATCATTATGCAGTTATGTTGATTATCATTTTTCAAAACCGTTGATATTTTAATATTATAATTTTCATATCCATAATACGTATAGATTAGCCCACACACATATCTGTGTGAATTATTCACACAGACCTACATACATATATATACATATCTGTATATACATTTATGTAATGTTAGTAATATTATTGGTATTGTTTATAGTGATTATATATTAATGTTTTCTAGAACTAGAACTATAGCGTTGTCTTGACTATTTTATCATTTATGTAATGTTAGTAATATTATTGGTATTGTTTATAGTGATTATATATTAATGTTTTCTAGAACTAGAACTATAGCGTTGTCTTGACTATTTTATTAATGGAAGAGTAGTTTAAAATTTTTTTACTTTAACTCTTAGGTGTTGATTTGTGATTACTGTTAGTATGAATCGATTGGAGAGAGGGGAGACTTCAACATATTAGTTTAAAATTTTTTTACTTTAACTCTTAGGTGTTTATTTGTGATTATTGTTAGTATGAACTGATTGATTTGTAAATATATATGGAACCCAAGAGTGTCTTGTAGAGAGAAGGGAGACTTTTTTACTTTAACTCTTAGGTGTTGATTTGTGATTATTGTTAGTATGAACCGATTGATTTGTAAATATATGTGGAGCCCAATAGTGTCTTGTGGAGAGAGGGAAGACTCCAACATATATACAAACTTATAGAACCGTGTCGCACCAATGTGGGATACACTAACACTCCCCCCTCAGAGACGTAGGCTCGATGAGGTTATAGGGGTGCGGGACACTGGCTCTGATACCATGTAAATATATGTGGAGCTCAAGAGTGTCTCTCCAAAAGAGCTCTTGTGGAGAGAGGGGAGACTTCAACATATATATAAACTTATAGAACCGTGTCACACCAATGTGGGATACACTAACATGATTGACATTATAAGAGTAATTTATTGGAATTTGTAGTCCATGGGGGTAATAACAATGAGTTATAGAAACAATTATATCAAACAAAAACCTAGAAATATTTGCATAGAATAAAAAATTTGAATAGTTAAATTTACAATCTTTTTTAAAGTTTAATCCGCAGCACCTATTCTTGGATCGCCAAACCAGATAAAACGGTTGGGGATTATACGGCTTAAAATCATGCTTTCCCTATCCCGCTAAGGCCCTCCAGTGTGTCCCACGTCGGGGTGGTGCGAGGTGTACGAGCTCAAGGGGAACACCGCCCCCTAGTGAGATGTGCTCTCACTTTTGGCCTCGCGCAGTGTCCAGGCGTTGCACGACGAAATTTGCATGTATTTTCCAAACTTGTACAATATGCATAATGAGTTGTACCAAATGTGAGGGGAAGTGAGATGTACCATTTCCAAGGGTGAGGGGAGGAGTGACGGGTGCTGATGTGGAAGAAAAAAAAGTGAGAGCCCGTATCGGGCATACCGGATGGCCTAAGCCTTGCAAAGAAGTTTGAGTAACCTTATGAAATAACCGTAGAACTTAATTATTATTTAATAATATGAATTGTACCTTAAATCACTAATTTTTATAAAACAATTCAAAAGTTTTATGAAATATTTTTATAAAATCTTACTACACGGTTACCTAAGTAATACTCCCTCCGTCCCATAATGATAGTCCATGTTTCCTTTTTAGTTTGTCCCAAAATGTTAGCCCACTTCTAAATATAAATGACATCTTTACCAAAATACCCCTAACTTTAATTGTAACATCCAACACATCTAGTGCCGGCATTAAATGCAAAGAAAGGGTAAAACAGTCATTTTGTGGGAAAAAGTAAGACGCATTTAATGTTTTGTTAATCTGTGTGTTTTTTTGTCTGTGGACTATCATTTTAAGACGAAAGGAGTATTAAAGAGTAATCCCTTTGCTACAAATTCATTGAGTCTTATGAGCATTATGACTTATTCGTGGGGTTGTGACTCATATAAAAGACAAACACACATGCGTCAAATAGAATATTATTTATTTATTTACTTCGACGTTAGCAAGAGGTCTTGATAATTTTTATATCAATTGAATTTTTGTAAAACCCTTCTTAAATTGCGATACAGTAACATCCGGAGAATTGTACACCGTTTTTTATAGTAACCCTTTTTATATAATTTTTCTTCCTAACTTTATTCCTAACCATTTGAAATGATGACAAGTGGAACAAAAATTAGGAATAAAGTTAGGAATAACTTTACACATGTCATCTTTTCAAATGGTTAGGAATAAAGTTAGGAACAAAAATTAGGAAGCAATACAATTTCTCTTTTTTATATAATAATAATAATAATAATAATAATAATAATCATAATCATAATCATAATCATAATAATAATACAATGGTATATATGTATATCCATTTAACAATTTACAAGTTCTATCACGAGACAATAACAAACTATACAAGGTCCCCACCGGGTATCATCATCACTCATTTTTATTTTTTTTTCAAAATGCAATACTACACATTCACTTGTCTTTTAGTTTAAGTTACCCCTTTATTCTTACTATTTTGTCTCAAACCTTAACTGGATCAATGAATCGTAAGCTACAAGAGTTTAGTGAATAATAAACACAACATACACAATAAGGAAAAACTCAATAAGGCCAATATAATGGAATAACAAACATAAGATTACATTAACACACATATACTAGGTAGTAAGAAAGCTCATCCTTCTTATATCACCGATCTCCACAATATTATTATTGTGATTAGTAACTCAATACTCCATTTTTTCCTCCTTACAAGTTGAGAAGCACCTATTGTACCATAGACACCTTTTGTGTTGTTAAAAATAAAAGACGTCTCACATGTCTTTAGACACCTCACGTGTAATTAAATGGTTAAAAACGCCTCATACATCTATTTAGAAAGCTAGGATTCTGCAACAAAGATTAAAGCTTTATTTTTTCAGTTCCATTTGATATAGCTGGGCTAATCGATTTGGAAGTTAGTATCTGATAATGAACTTTAAGTCCATCTTTCTCGTGTTCTTCTATACATGATTTTTTTTCCAATTCCATCTTTACTTGATTGTAATTTAAGATGAAGATCAAAGCTTTTCTTTCAATTGAAAGATCAAGGCTTTTCTACCGATTCGATTTCACAATGAAGGTTAGGTTCCGATGATCAATTTTATGTTCCATATTTATGTGTATTCTTAAGTACAAGTTCTTTTGTATATGGTTTTTTTTCAGTTCCATTTTTTGGGTTCCATCCTCGGTTGATAGAATTTGAAATTTAATACAGGTCGTAACTCATCTGGTAATGAATTTTTTTGTCAACTGTGTATATTATTGGATGTGTATGTCGCAGTCTTTGTGTTTCATTGATGAAATCAATTAAAAAGCAATTTGGTATATTTGCTTTATGTTTTGTGATCCACAACTCAATGGCACAAAAATGAATAGAAAGTTTGTTTGGAGAAAGTCAAATGGTTATCTACCAGGAAAGATGACATCATTGATACCATTTTCATTCATGTCTCTAGCTTATCTTATTCTTGGTCTTTTTTGTTTCTTATATTTGTGCAACATTGGAAAGATATAATCCAGTTGCATTACTACATCACAATGGTTATTGGGCCAGGATTGTGTGAGATGGCTCTTTGGTATTTTGAGTATGCAAATTTTAATGTAATAAAAAGTCAATTAATTTGAATTACCCTTTGGGTTGTGTAAAGACATGCTTTTTTGATGAATCTTTGCTCATATGGGGTTAAACCTTTTACAAATTGTTTTAACAACATCATAAGTAATTTAAAAGATTGAAATTTTATTAATTGAGAATTGGTTAGATCAGTTTTATTACCATATTTCTTTAATGATTTTTGTTGAACAGTTGAGATGCAACTTTATTCGATCAAATTATGATATGTGATGGACAATTAGTGGGTGTAATGAGTTGGAAATTAATTTATAACCTCTTCAATATGAGATGTTCTTCAACTTAACGCCATTAGTGCTATGAGAAGCAAGATCTCCTTTTGTAAATATTTATATGAGAAGCAAGATCTCCTTTCGTAAATAAGTTTATAACATCATTCATCATTGAGATGTATTCTTTATTTTGGATGTCTCATACAGATCAAAGTTAAATTTATATTAGTTTCTATAAATATTTCATCCAATATGGTTTTATTATATCAGGTTCTTATCTAGGATGTTCAAATTGTTATGTTGTCCTTTGAGCCATATAGTCTCGTCCCGATCTGGTTAGGGTCATTTTAAACAATTATACACCATATACTAGCTTTTTCGTAACGTCCCAAATTCCTGAGTAAAATTTTTATTTTTAAAAGCTGTTCGAATACATAAAACGAGTTAGAAACCATTTGTTCCAAGTTCAGTATTTAATACATTTAAAACCATAAATATTAAATCAATTACAAAACATTAACCAACGGAAGACTTTGAACACCAAAATGTCGGATGCGATACAATCGTGCGCTCCAATCCTTTATTTTGAAAAATATCTGAAAAATATTTAGGGTGAAAGAGTAAGCACAAAGCTTAGTGAGTTTCCCAAGATACCACACATTCCATCACATTCATACACATAAGGCACACACAACATCTAGGAACGACTTGCCAAGCATCGCCCTTCTATCATTCAACACCTTTGTGGTGTCCAGAACGACCTGTCAAGCATCGTCCTTTTATCATTCAGCACCTTTGTGGTGCCCGGTGCGATAGGTCAAGCATCGTGATATCAACAAAGTTGTTAGAACGAATCATACAACTACACAAAAGCACAAGAATTCCTACTTTACCCAATGTAATACCTCACCTTACAATACCGAGTTACCTATGCATGTAACTTCACACATAGTATAGTGAGAAAACTCACCTGATCCGCAACCTCAAGCCACACGCTTCTGAAATCCTTACACGCTAAACAGCTTGAACTCCTAACTTATCACAAAGTTGTAAATCAACAATCCAGAAGACCCAAAACCGATCCTACAGTCCAAATCTCTAATCCATCCAAGTTGACCCAAAAGTCAACTGGTCAAAGTCAAATGTCAAAGTTAACAGCCAGATTGTGCCGCTATCTCCCTAAGATAGCGTCCTATCTATGAATTTTCCCAAAACTTCATTAAGCACTTAATTTATTAAGTCAGGGGCTAATACTCTCGAGAACTCGTCCAAATAGTCTGAAATTCCATAAAAATCCTAACTTTCTTAACATGCATGTCCCATGCATGTCAAATCTCATACTTAGGTCCAAAAGAGAAACAATCCATGCTTAAACACTCAAGAGAACTTGAATTACTCCCATAATCAGCTCAAAAGCCCCAAAGATGGTCATAGGGACATAAAGTTCTGATATTTATCATTTTAATCCATAGATAACACAATAAAGGTACCATTTCTCCATTTCATATCATCAAATGTAACTCATACAACAAGATCTATCTTTGAACACAAAATAGGTAGAATATTTACACTTACAAAGGTCCAGAAATGGAGATCTTGCTGATTCCCACAAGTAGAAAAGCTTCCTTGCATCAACACCACATTATTCTTTTTCAAGAAATCATCCAGGGAGGGTTATGGAGCTTGAACTCACCAAAGGAGGCTAGGATTTAGGAAGAGAGGGTTTTAGGGGTTACAAAGGGTGGAAATGATGGTTACCTAGAGTTTAGAGCCCTTAAATTGGCCCAAAACCCATGATCTAGGGTTTTGTGTAAACAACGACAGATAACGTCGCTATATCTTAATATAGCGTCGCTATCTCTTAAGATAGCGTCGGTATCTTCACGACTCCTGAAACGCGTTTTTTTCAAGATATTGGCACTACATCCATAGATAGCGTCGCTATCTCCCAGTTTTCCCAAAAGTCAACTTCTTTAAATTCCAACTTAGTCATTCCGGGAATAGGGTCTTGTATTTTCACTTACATGTAGTGTCAAAAGACAAGTTTTCTTAAAATTTTATTTGGTTTTTAGGAAATTAGTGAAGGGTTTTGCACAAACAATGAACTACAAAACTCCAAGTCAAATGATTCCAAAGTCTTGTCCAACTGGGCCTTTGATTGAATTGATTCTTATAACATTTATCTTAACAATCATAAGGGACACAATTCCTGAATCCAAACACTTTGGATGTATCAATATTCATGTTATTACTAATCATGCATTCACACATTCATACAACATTTCAAGGATATTTCAACCAACATGTGTTCAAAGAAAATTGACAATTTTATTAAAACAAAATCCTTGACCAATGTAATATATGATAGACAATGTCATATGCATCTAATAGCTAATAACAATGTTTTAATATCTAACTAAACTTCAAAACTGCACGAGCTAGAAATCCGATCCAAATGTGCTCCTATACGCCAGAGTCCCGTACCTTACTGATTCCCTGCATATAAACCAAAATTTGACTATCACATTATGTATCAAGGAATTATGGAACAGGAGTTTTGAGGTTTTTAGATATACCTGAGCTTTCAAAAGATTTTGACCTTGGAGCGTATTCCAATTTTCCGCGACTGTATCTGATTCTATGGATTCCCAGTTTAAGACATGTCCAGACGATCTGGATCATTTTTTGCTGCGTCTTTTCACTGGACTTAATCCAGAAGTAGCTGAACCATTGGAGCTATGCCTATCCAAGAGTGACTCGTATAAAGTCAACAGTGGACGCATTTCCATAAAGGTCTTTTTCTGGTCTTCCTTTCTATACGTCTGAATGAACAGATTGTACTTACTAGTCAGTGAGGCGAGTAGAATGTTAACACTCATCTAATGACTCATGGAATAACCAAGTTTTTACAATTCGCCTATGTAAGCTTCAATATAAAGAACATGCGAATCGATGCTACTTCCTTCTTTTAGCTTGCACTATGCAAGTCGTTTGAAGATCCTAGATCGTTCATCTTCAACTGGTTTTTGGAACTTTTCCTCAACCGACTGCATTAACTCATATGGCCCCAAGGATTCAAAATCCTTGTGGAACTCGGGGTCAATGGTCAATAGCATGAGGTCACGAATCTTTTCGGATTTATCAACCAAGAAGTTATGCTTATCACAAGAACTCTTTATGATGACTTGCTCCGGTGGAACCGGGATCGGATACTCGGTGAGATGAAGCTTGCCAGCAATGACGAGAACCAGTCCTCCAATTGCGAAGCCATTCCTTACAGTTAAGGCCAATCAGCCTTTCCATATTTGGCAGGTGCATTCTGATGCTCTCAGAAATGGGTGAAGGAGGAGAGGGAGGAGAATAGACACTTGATTCAGACATCTACAATAAACAGAATTTATTAGTTTAATTAATCATTTTAAATAATTACCCAATTTATCATTTATTAATGCTAGGACCCAAAATACCCCAACTATGATGTGAAAAGGGATGTCGTAATCATAACATAAAGGTCATTAAGGTGGATAATACACTTATCAATTTCATCTTATGAAATTTGTAGATCTGTTGAGACACATTGAACTATTCAATGACATGTTTAGTCTCGGATGTGCCCCACTGTTTGTGACTGGGATGCCGAGGATCACAAATCGGGTGTGAATAACCATGCAAGTCAGCTTGGTACTCTCGAAGTCAATTACCATCTCTAATTGATGTGTCGGTTAACCACACACGCTCCATCAATAATGGTAAAATCGAGAAACCCATTGCAACTCTTTGTGAACCCCTATTGGTGTGCCGGTTAACCACACACGCTCCACCTATGTTTCACAAAGTGCAATGTGCAACTTCATGAATTAGCAACTAATTCACATTTTTTTACCTAAAGTAACTAGATTGGGATTTTGTTCAAGGTTCTAGTACTTTCAATTATAGCATTATACTTTTAAGAGGCTTAGCGGTTCTATCAAACCCGTTCGGCTAACGACACTAGACTGACCAGGAGAGCGGTGGGTGAGAGTGGACACCCATTAGACTGCCATTTTATAGGCAGTCGCCTTATACCCTCTTTATAGGACAGTTTTATGAATGAGGCCTACTAACGGTAAGACTAACCAGTTTTATCTTACATATAAATATTAACTTTTAATCATATATATAAGATATATTTTAATCTTATTAAAATATTTTAGAATTAATTTATTATTAATTTTCGCAAATTAATACCTATTTTTTGGAAAATTTAAATTAATTCTTTAAGTGATTTAATTGGTCTTTTAATTAAACAATTTAATTAAACTAATTAAATCAAGTATGGGGAAACACAAAATTAATCAAATTAATTTCCTAACCTTTCCCTTTAATTTCGAAATTTAGCATGCATGGGAAAGGGTTCCAGTTGTTCAATTAAGCAGCAATTACCAAAAATAACAACCTACTTCCAAACAAGGCATGCAAATCACAAAAAGGGAAGGGAAGCTAGGGTTTCTAAACCCTAGCCGCCAACTAAGGTTCTTGGCCTCCCAAGGGTTATTTTAAAAAACCCTTAGTTCAAACAAAACAGTTTATATCAAATTCACAAGAAAACAAACCTGTCTCTGATACCACTGAAGTGTTTTGCACAAACAATGAACTACAAAATTCCTAAGTTCACATGCAACCCAAAATAAGATCTATGTTTTCTTCTATGAACATATAATAATAAACCTAAAGGCCAACAATAATTTCTAAAGTGTAAAATAGAAGAACCAACCTTTGATTTTTGATCCAGAAGCTAGCAGCACAAGTGTCCTGCCTCAAATGGAGTCACACCCAAGCAATAGAGGAGAGAAGACAGCAGAGTAACACTAGAGAGATGTGGGAGGCGCATGTTTTAGGGTTCTAGGGGGCTCCTTTTATAGCCTCCTAGGGTTACAGCTGAAACCCTAGAGGAGCCTCCAATGTGGGCAAGCGTGTTGACCACTTGGACCAAGGCCTCTAAACCCTAATTAGGGTTTTCGCCAATATAGAGGTGGCCTCCATATTTCACGCCAACTTTGGCCCCTGGTCCACTGGTCTGCCAGTTATTCAACTATTAAATAAATACAAACCACTCCCTGCATTTCTAATTAATTAATTTAATCTCCAAATTAAATCCAATTGATTCTAGATTAATTTCCAATTAATTATTAAAGTTTCTAATTAATATATTAACACTTAAATATATTAATAAACTATTTATTTATTTCTATTGATTTATTAAACAATTAATAAATCAACCTTTGTCTCTACCGACTTCTACATCAATCCTCCTGCTATGAGGGTAACCCAAATAGACTTTGCTTCAATTAACAAGATAAATACAAATATAAAGTCATGGCTTACACACCTAATCCAACAGTCTCCCACTTGGATAAGTCTATGACTTTAATTTATCTTATGATTAATAAACAACCTGCAGCTTCTTAGAAACCACTGCCGAACTCTGACCCAGTCAGTTCTGTGCATAGATAAGTGATCATATGATCCTTCGTCCAACAAGATATTTTCAGACACGAGACATGGATTGAGATAAATCTCTGTCTGATACTGTGTTTCCCGATCTCCGATTCTGCTTATGACTTTAAGACTTCTAATTGAACACATCAATTTACTCCAGGCAGGCCAGCACTTTAGTCAACTTCAAAATCATCGAGAGGCCTACAAATATCTGTTTCCCATCAGGGTCAAAGAACGAATAAGCTTCGACTCATATGCTTGTGTCTTTTACTTGTCAAAATCATACACAACAATGCGTTTTATAACATCGAGTTACCGATGCGTTTACGCATTAGCAATACACAACCAACTCGCAAATTTCAACTCATATGTCTCTGCTTCGAGATCATAAGATATTATCGTCTCAATATTGCTCGTGATGTAATCCATGAAGCAATCTATTGAGCGCGGGTTTATCCAATACTCAAATCTCTATTTCTAAGTACTCGTGAACGTTGTAGCAGTCTTACTGCAATGTCTAACTCTTTAGACAATCTATAAACCAATTCACGATAGTCTTTGTTCATACTTACTCCCTAAAAGTATGAGCGACTGTCGACCTTTGAATAATCAAATTATTCGGGAAGTGAAACATGCAAAATGAAACTTAAAATCTGACTGGTATCTACTCTTGCTTATTACCAAGTCTGATTCTACATAAAACTATTATCGGTTTCTAGATTTCTTTTAAACTTTTAATTCATGTTATATATCTATGTCTATATGACCTTTCACTCTTTCTTTGTATCCAAACGTCATACATTGATACACTTTATCCAATCGGGCATTCCTCCAATGATATTTCAATTTTGGTCATATACTGTCATTCTCACCTACATCTCCATTCTGTGTACTGTGACTTTCCATGGTTCTTGGGATCTTCAGTCCACATGAATGCACCCTAAGACTATTTCGAGGTGTTAAGATGTGCCGGTGAACCACACGCGCTCCATCAGAATACCAACGAAACTCTTTAACCATTAAGTCCTTTTACTTATTTGAAACTCTTTTTAAATTACTATTACCATTCACCCAATGATTTCTTACATATATACAGAATCCATTAAGTATTCCCAACCAGGTCATATCCTAAATCTGACTTACTATGCTTTAAGCATTAAGTCATCAGGACATGTTCATGACACTTCTGATCGATCCAAGAAGCTCGTGGAATCCAATCTAGTCTTATTCCAAACCCTTTTGGAATCTTAGGATTAGTTGTATTTGTGTCATGATTTTCAATAACTATTTCCTTTCGAAGACTTTTCTCATGCATCTTGTATCTTACCAAGATCATGCTTACTATGGCTAGGTCTATATTGATGATAACATCTATCTGATAGATGTCTATGTATTATGTGAGTATGTTGCACCTTCTTTATATCTCTCATGCCAAATCGTCACATATTGCAATGATAGAAAACCCCTTTTCCGGGCTACGCATCTTGAATCTCATCAAGATCATCTTGGCAGAGTTTCGATCTATCTCATAGACGTTTACAACCACCTGAGTATGCCGTATCTCTATTGAGTCTTTTGTAGCGATCCGTCTCTTAACACCAAGTCATTACACTTTGTAATGAAAAGAGACGTTTCCTAGAAACAGTATTCAACCCACATAGGGGGTAGTAGGAAACAGCGATACTCCCACTGGCTTTGACACGGTTATGGACTATTCACAAAATCCAGAACTTTTGGCACTTTTTGAGAATCCAAACCTTTCTGACATCATAATGAAAATCTTTCAGCCCTTTCTCAAGATCCAATCCTTTGGCATATTTTGAGAATCTGAATATCCTTTCATGCGAGATGCCCATGGGGTGTGAACCCGGGCTTATGTACCTTTGTATTTGCATACTTTTTGTGAGTCCCTATTAGTGTGCCGGTGATCCATACGCGCTCCACTAACGACTTACAATGTGCCATACTGTATCTTTTCGGATTTCATATTCTATTGAGAGTGCTTCTCTCAAAATCAATTACTTGACTCTGAGTATCATCTTACTCAACCAGATGTTCTGAAGGTACGTTCTGTCCATGTTGCTTTCTTTTGATGATTCAATTACTCCCACTGGTTTTTAGACCAGGTGTAAAATCAATCAAACTGCCACATAGACTATATCTCGTTCTAAGGTTCTCTTAATTTGCAGCAACCGAGCTCACTAATGCTTCCAAGTAGTCGGATTGTTAATCCGTACCAACACTAGTGTTTTACCACCAATTGATATGTCACCCTGATCATAATTATTTATGATGGTGATCAGTACTACTGGTCAAGAGAAGATTATGTCAGTGTTGAAATAGAAATCTGATTTCTGCTCCAAGCCTAGTGATGACTAAAGGTTCTTTCACTTGGCAAATCCTGAGCTCATTCAGGACTGTCCCAACTCCCACTGTTTCCTTAGAGCATGAGTTCTTTCTAAAAGAGCTATTCTTTTATAGATATAGCGGGATAGCCAGTGAAGCGACATTGCTGATCAGGTTCATGCTAGTCATGAGGTTTATACGAACACTATAAGACCCTGAACTTTCTATGTGTAAGTAGGATAATCCTAGCTTCACATTTCAGACAATGTTTTCAAGACCTACTTAGTCTAAAGTGTGGTTGAAATATGGTTTTATGGTCTGACTGGTTTGGTATTTAATTTATCGGAAACTAATTGACAATGTATCTCATACATCGAGGATCGAACTGTTTCGACCAATGCTCCATCATTTTCCCTAAGACACATTATAACCATTAATGTTCTTGGAAGAGAATGAACTGTGAAACATTTTCCCAGTTTATGTTGTCACTCAGGTTCTGTGGATCTTGTACTTCCTTTGAAGTCCTTGAACTGTTCAAGGTTTCAATTCAATCGTTTATTCTGATAAGCGAAGCCATATTTGTCATACCGATTGACAAATATTGTGAAGTACAAACAATTTTGTTCTATTCGAAGATTCGAGCAATACACAGCAACTGATGTGTCTGTTGCTCCTAATCTTAATGTCTTTTACATCTCTATGTAATTTTATGACTTTGTTATTTCTGTTCAAGACTTGCAATCATCACTTGACTCTAAGTCAACTGATTCCAAAATCCTATCCTCTGGATCTTTGGGTGATTCATTTCTTGCCACATGTGCTGTATAAAGAACTTAATCATCATCTGACTCTAAGTCAAATGATTCCAAAGTCCTGTCCAACTGGATCTTTGGGTGATTCTTTTCTTGACACATTAAGAGCTCAATTCATCATGTGACTCCAAGTCAAATAATTCCAAAGTCTTGTCCAACTGGGCCTTTGGTTGAATTGATTCTTATAACATTTATCTTAACAATCATAAGGGACACAATTCCTGAATCCAAACACTTTGGATGTATCAACATTCATGTTATTACTAATCATGCATTCACCCATTCATACAACATTTCAAGGATATTTCAAACAACAGGTGTTAAAAGAAAATTGTCAATTTTATTAAAACAAAATCCTTGACCAATGTAATATATGATAGACAATGTCATATGCATCTAATAGCTAATAACAATGTTTTAATATCTAACTAAACTTCAAAACTGCACGAGCTGGAAATCCGATCCAAATGTGCTCCTATGCGCCAGAGTCCCGTACCTTACTGATTCCCTGCATATAAACCAAAATGTGACTATCACATTATGTATCAAGGAATTATGGAACAGGAGTTTTGAGGTTTTTAGATATACCTGAGCTTTCAAAAGATTTTGACCTTGGAGCGTATTCCAATTTTCCGTGACTGTATCCGATTCTGTGGATTCCCAGTTTAAGACATGTACAGACGATCTGGATCGTTTCTTGCTGCGTCTTTTCACTGGACTTAAACCAGAAGTAGCTGAACCATTGAAGTTATGCCTATCCAAGAGTGACTCGTATAAAGTCAATAGTGGACGCATTTCCATAAAGGTCTTTTTCTGGTCTTCCTTTCTATACGTCTGAATGAACAGATCGTACTTACTAGTCAGCGAGGCGAGTAGAATGTTAACACTCATCTCCTGACTTATGGAATAACCAAGTTTGTACAATTCGCCTATGTAAGCTTCAATCTGAAGAACATGCTAATCGATGCTACTTCCTTCTTTTAGCTTGCATTCTGCAAGTCGTTTGAAGATCCTAGCCCGTTCCTCTTCAACTGGTTTTTGGAACTTTTCCTCAACCGACTACATTAACTCATATGGCCCCAAGGATTCAAAATCCTTGTGGAACTCGGGGTCAATGGTCAATAGCATGAGGTCACGAATCTTTTCGAATTTATCAACCAAGAAGCTATGCAGTCAATCGCGCCGCTATACCGGTGGTATAGCGGTGGTATCGCCGTTCGCGCTTCCAAGAAAAATAGCGATACTATTTAACGGTTGCTTATCGCGGTTCCGCTATTTGCGCCGATAAATACCGCATTTTACCGAGAAAATAGACCGGTATACCGGTAAAAAAACCGCTATAGCAATTTGAACCAGCTATTAAAAATTTTGAAAATTTACACAAGGGTTCAACCAAAGGGCACTCCCAATGACCAAGCCAATTTAAACCAGGTTTAAACCCAATCACACTCAGCTCAGTGGTTGATACTCTTGACCAAGCTTCCTATTTATAATCAGAGGGCACTGTCAATGTTTTATTTTTAAGCGATGTGGGATAGCTTGTATTGCTTAACAGTTCGGACTTCATCCCACTTTCACTTCATCCCGACTTCATCCCACCTTCCGATTGCATGTTCCAAGTTCTGATTTCAGGTATCGATTGCAGGTTCAAGTATCGACTTCATCCCACCTTCATCCCGACTTCATCCTACCTTCCGATTGCAAGTTCAAGTATCGATTCCAAGTTACGATTGCAGGCTACGATTGCAAGTTCGATTCTGGAAACGAATTGCAGGTTACGATTGCAGGCTATCTTAATTTACTTCATCCCGTCTTCTCCGATTCCAAGTTCGATTCTGGAAACGAATTGCAGGTTACGATTGCAGGCTATCTTAATTGACTTCAAGTTCGTCTTCTCCGATTCCAAGTTCGACTTCAAGTTCGTCTTCTCCGACTGTATATTCAATTCTTAATTGACTTCATTCAATTTGTTAATCAATTCGTTCAATTCGTTCATAGTTAGTTCAGAAGTTCGTGTTTTGGAATCCGATTATGTAATCGATAATCAATTTGTTCAATTTGCTCACGGGAATTCGATTTCGTTTGATATATCAATTTGTCGAGTTCAATGTCGATTTACAGGTTCGTTCAACAGCTTTCTTTTGGCTTGTTTCGATTGCAGCTTTCAATTCAACAACTTTCGTTCACTAAACAAGCAATCAAGCAATCGATTGAATTGGTTTAATAGTTATCGCGACTTTTTCTACCAGAATGTTGTGTTCTTGGATTGAACCCATGTCGACACTATGAGGAGAGGTGCTAGGGCTAAAGATTCTGAAATCGAAAGACTCAAAAAGTTCTGCAAGTCAGAAGACAGAACCAACAGAACCAATCGTGCTTATTTGTGTGGTGTTGTCAAGGGAAGTGTGCCCGACTTCATTGCAGGTCTGATACGTGTTTGGGATACTTGCTTTGTTTACAAATACTGACTTCAAGTTCTAGATTCAATTCCAAGTTCAGGGTAGAAGTTCAAGTTTTGATAATTAAAGGTTCTCATGTTTGTATTCAAATTTGTACATAGTTAGTAAACCTGATTATGTAATAAGTTCTCGTGTTTGTAGTGAATGAGTAAATTTGATTTTGTATGGTGAAACAATGTGTAGTGAATGAGTAAATTTGATGCAATTTGTTATAAGGCTTACTTACTTTGGATTGAACAATATGAGAATTGAAGTTTGTATTCATGCACACCAAGTGTTTGATAAATTGCTTAAGAGAATCTCAAGATTAGATATACATCAATGCTCTAAGTCTATAAAATATAAAATTTATATAACATAAAAAAACGCTATATCACCGCTATACCACCGCGAGAACCGCGAATTCAAATATCGGTGAGTGACCGCTATTTGATTTTCGACCGCGTTAACTGCATAGCCAAGAAGTTATGCTTATCACAAGAACTCTTTATGATGACTTGCTCCGGTGGAACCGGGATCAGATACTCGGTGAGATGAAGCTTGCCAGCAATGACGAGAACCAGTCCTCCAATTGCGAAGCCATTCCTTACAGTTAAGGCCAATCAGCCTTTCCATATTTGGCAGGTGCATTCTGATGCTCTCAGAAATGGGTGAAGGAGGAGAGGGAGGAAAATAGACACTTGATTCAGACATCTACAATAAATAGAATTTATTAGTTTAATTAATCCTTTTAAATAATTACCCAATTTATCATTTATTAAGGCTAGGACCCAAAATACCCCAACTATGATGTGAAGAGGGATGTCGTAATCACAACATAAAGGTCATTAAGGTAGATAATATACTTATCAATTTCATCTTATGAAATTCGTAGATCTGTTGAGACACATTGAACTATTCAATGGCAAGTTTAGTCTCGGATGTGCCCCACTGTTTGTGACTGGGATGCCGAGGATCACAAACCGGGTGTGAATAACCATGCAAGTCAGCTTTGTACTCTCGAAGTCAATTACCATCTCTAATTGATGTGCCGGTTAACCACACACGCTCCATCAATAATGGTAAAATCGAGAAACCCATTGCAACTCTTTGTGAACCCCTATTGGTGTGCCGGTTAACCATACACGCTCCACCAATGTTTTACAAAGTGTAATGTGCAACTTCATGTATTAGCAACTAATTCACATTTTTGACCTAAAGTAACTAGATTGGGATTTTGTTCAAGGTTCTAGTACTTTCAATTATAGCATTATACTTTTAAGAGGCTTAGCGGTTCTATCAAACCCGTTCGGCTAACGACACTAGACTGACCAGGAGAGCGGTGGGTGAGAGTGGACACCCATTAGACTACCATTTTATAGGTAGTCGCCTTATACCCTCTTTATAGGACAATTTTATGAATGAGGCCTACTAACGGTAAGACTAACCAGTTTTATCTTACATATAAATATTAAATTTTAATCATATATATAAGATATATTTTAATCTTATTAAAATATTTTAGAATTAATTTATTATTAATTTTCGCAAATTAATACCTATTTTTTGGAAAATTTAAATTAATTCTTTAAGTGATTTAATTGGTCTTTTAATTAAACAATTTAATTAAACTAATTAAATCAAGTATGGGGAAACAAAAAATTAATCAAATTAATTTCCTAACCTTTCCCTTTAATTTCGAAATTTAGCATGCATGGGAAAGGGTTCCAGTTATTCAATTAATCAGCAATTACCAAAAATAACAACCTACTTCCAAACAAGGCATGCAAATCATAGAAAGGGAAGGGAAGCTAGGGTTTTCTAAACCCTAGCCGCCAACTAAGGTTCTTGGCCTCCCAAGGGTTATTTTCGAAAACACTTAGGTCAAACAAAACATTTTATATCAAATTCACAAGAAAACAAACCTGTCTCTGATACCACTGGAGGGTTTTGCACAAACAATGAACTACGAAATTCCTAAGTTCACATGCAACCCTAAATAAGATCGATGTTTTCTTTTATGAACATATAATAATAAACCTAAAGGCCAACAATAATTTCTAAAGTGTAAAACAGAAGAACCAACCTTTGATTTTTGATCCAGAAGCTAGCAGCACAAGTGTCCTGCCTCAAATGGAGTCACACCCAAGCAATGGAGGAGAGAAGACAGCAGAGTAACACTAGAGAGATGTGGGAGGCACATGTTTTAGGGTTCCAGGGGGCTCCTTTTATAGCCTCCTAGCGTTACAGCTGAAACCCTAGAGGAGCTTCCAATGTGGGCAAGCCTGTTGACCACTTGGACCAAGGCCTCTAAACCCTAATTAGGGTTTTCGCCAATATGGAGGTGGCCTCCATATTTCACGCCAACTTTGGCCCCTGGTTAATAACATATAGCTACCTGTATTAAGCTCATAGCAAACGTAAAAAAAAAGAGCCCCTTACTCCATTCCTTATAGTCGAAAATTCATTTTTGATCAAGTTATGTTATTATACCTCAAGTTGGTCCACTGATAATAGTTAGAAGTCGACGTTTCAACGAAATATAGAGTTTTAAATTTGACTTATATATTATGATGTCGATTCATTAAGATAATATTAATATCCTTGTCTAGAGATATTTGAAAATTTACTGGACCATATGAAGCAGTGGTTTTTTATAGAGACGATAAAATGTCCGAATGAGTTTGGGTCATGTTGAGTTTAGTTCTTGTTAACAAGTACAGAGAGAAATACAAAGAGTTTAGAGATAAAAGGCTGAATTTCTAATATTTCTTTCTTTCACTGGAAGAGTACATTTATAGCTATTACAAGACAATATAAAACATACACCACTACCTTAGTGGGAGGAACATTACAGAAAACATGGAGCAGGTTTAAGGGCACTACTTATTAAAATACATATCTTTTAACACTCCCCCTCACGTTGAATAATGGGATTTCCAAAATTCAACTGGATCAAACACCCTTTTAGGATTTTTCCGTTGACAGCTTTTGTCAGAATGTCAGCTAATTGGTCTTCTGATCGAACAAAAGGTAATTCAATGATTCCAGCTTCCAATTTTTCCTTGATAAAATGTCTGTCAACTTCTACGTGTTTCGTTCGGTCATGTTGTACAGGATTTTCTGATATTTGAATAGCAGCTTTGTTATCACACATAATTTTACTTGTTTCCTTTTGGATAAAACCAATTTCAGTTAATAGCTTCCGTATCCATAGAACTTCAGCTACTCCTCGTGCTATTCCCCTGAACTCTGCTTCGGATAAAGAAACTACTTTTTGTTTTTTACTTTTCCATGTAACCAGATTTCCTCCAACTAAGGTAAAATATCCAGAGGTTGACCTTCGATTTCCTTTGTCTCCTGCCCAGTCTGCATCAGTGTAGAGTTGGATTTTTAAATGCCCGTTTGTTTTAAACAAAACTCCATGGTTGGCTGTTCCTTTGAGATATCTGAGAATTCTCCAGACTGCCTCCATATGAGAAACCTGGGGTTGATGCATGAATTGGCTAACCACCCCCACAGCATATGATATATCAGGACGAGTATGTGAGAGATATATCAATTTCCCCACAATTCGTTGATATCTTTCCTTGTCTGTTGATTTCGCCTCGGTTTCTATACATAGCTTTTGATTTATCATCATGGGAGTCTCTGCTGGTTTGCAATCAATCATTCCAGTTTCTGCTAATAGATCTAAAACATATTTGTTCTGGCAGATAAAAATCCCTTGTTTTGATCTTAAAACTTCAATTCCAAGAAAGTATTTTAGTCTCCCTAGGTCTTTCATTTCGAACTCTTGAAACAAATTCTTCCTTAGTTTTGTCATTTCCTCCTCATCGTTTCCTGTAATTATCATATCATCAACATATATAATTAAACAGGTTATAAGGTTATTTCTTCGTTTAAGAAACAAAGTATGATCAGAGTTACTTTGTTTGAAACCATATTTTCTCATAGCTACAGTGAATCTCCCAAACCAAGCTCTGGGGGATTGTTTTAATCCGTAGAGGGATTTTTTAAGGCGACAAACTTCTCCTGGTTTAAAGTTCTCCGTGAAACCAGGGGGACTTCCATATAAACTTCTTCTTTTAGTTCTCCATGTAAAAAAGCATTTTTTACGTCAAACTGGTGTAATGGCCATCCTTCATTTGCAGCAATGGAAAAAAGGACCCTAATTGTATCAATTTTTGCAACCGGAGAGAAAGTTTTAGCATAATCAATACCATAGGTTTGAGTGTAACCTTTGGCTACCAATCTTGCTTTATATCTCTCAATAGTACCATCGGGCTTATGTTTTACTGTAAAGACCCATCGATATCCTACCGGTCTCTTTCCAACTGGAATAACACATTTTTCCCATGTGTCATTTTTTAGTAGGGCTTTCATTTCATTTTCCATTGCGTCTTTCCAGTTCTTCATCTTCAAGGCTTGGTCTATGCTAGTTGGAGTTTCTTCAGAGTATAATGAGGCAACAAAGGCCCTTGCTTCTTGAGTTAAGTTTCCTTTTGCTATATTAGCCATATGATATCTTGAACTTCGAGGTTCTCTTTCTGGAGAGTATCTTTTTGGAGGAATCCCTCTGTTACTTCTTGGTGGTAACACATATCTCTCAGTTGATTGTACATGTACTGGTTCTTCTTGTTCTGTGTTAGTTTCATGATCATCGATAACATCTGGAGAATCAGACATATATGGAGATTGAGTATTACTTACCTTGGATGTTAGGTTCGGAGATTGATCAGGGATGGCACTAGAGTTAGGATTGTTTGATTGTGTGGATTGTGTGGACGTGTCACGTGATTCTTCTTGAGTGGACTCTTCTTGAGTATTGTGATTTTCTTTTGGTGTTATCTGAACATAGTCTAACCAACTTAGTGCGTCTGTATATTCTTTCTCCTCCTGACCACTATGTTGGGAGGTATAGTAATATTCCGTTTCAAGAAAGTCACAGTTCATAGTAGTGAACATATGACGGGTTTTTGGGTTATAGCATCTGTATCCCTTTTGGTGCATTCCATATCCGACAAATACACATTTCTCAGCACATGGGTCAAGTTTATTTCGTTGAGATTTGGGTATATGGACAAAAACGGTACATCCAAAAATCCTTGGTTCAAGTATAAGAAAAGAGGGAATTTTAATAAATTCGGATAGGGTTTGTAGTGGTGTTTTAAACTTGAGGATCTTGGTTGGTAGCCGGTTTATGAGATATGCTGCTGTGGCAAGGGCTTCAGGCCAAAAAAATTTTGGAACTTTTGATTCAATTAAAAGAGCTCTAGTTATTTCTAATAAAAAACGGTTTTTTCGTTCAGCCACACCATTTTGTTCAGGAGTATGTGGACATGTGGTTTGATGTATTATTCCTTTTGACTCACAGAATTGTTTCATGGCTATGTTAACAAATTCCCCTCCATTGTCTGACCGAAGAATTTGGATAGTTTTTTGAAATTGGGTTTGGATCATGGTATGAAACATAGTGAATTTGTTGAAAACTTCTGACTTATTTTTTAAGAAATAAATCCAGGTCATACGAGTGCAATCATCCACAAATGATACAAAAAAAGAAGATTTTGTCCTCCAGATATTGGAGAGGGACCCCATACATCAGAATGAATCAGTGAGAAAGGAACATCAACCCTGGTGTTATTTGGTTTAAAGGTTTGTCTATGGCTTTTAGCTAACACGCATGTTTCACACAGTGAGATAATTTTTGAGGAAAACAACTTAGGAAATAGAGTATGTAAATAACCCGTAGAAGGATGACCCAATCTTCTATGCCATATCCAAGCTTCTCTTTCTGTTGTTCCATGAGCTAACATTGCAGTCCCATTTTGGGTCACCTCATCCACATAGTACAATCCCTGTCTCTCAATGCCACGCCCAATAATCGCTCTCGTCCTGATATCCTGTAAGATACAAAAAGTGGGTTGCATTAGAACTGAGCAATTTAGTTCTTTTGTAACGTGGCTTATTGATAAAAGGTTTTGTGACAAGGAAGGAACATAGAGGCAATTAGATAGTTTTAGTGTAGGAGAAATCTCGATCATTCCTCCTTTTTTAACTTCCATTTTTCCACCATCTGCTGTTTGTATATACGTTCTTCGAGGTTCGGTCAATGAAATAAGATCAGATAGTTCATGAGTCATAGTGTCTGTAGCTCCGCTGTCAAGTATCCATGTTTTATCTTGTTTATTATCACAAGAAAAAACCACGTTTGCATTTCCTCCAATTTGTGGGTTTTTTCTGCAATTTTTTAACTCGTTTCCAAAAAAGGAATTATAGAATAAATCGTGGAGTTATTGTTTGACACTTCCTTTTCTCCAGGGTCAATTTTGAAATTTTCCCAACTTGAAATTGGGTTTAACGCTGGGAACGTGCTCAGTGGGAACCCATCATAATTCTTTTTCCCTAAAAAATCTTCACCCCTTCCATCGATTCTTCTCGCTGCAACAGCACCAAAAACGATCGCCGCCGCCGGGTTTTTTTCTTGGCCTGCACCTGACCCGCTACCACCGAGCCTTCCGCTGCCGGAGAAAGCTTCGCCCGGACTCCCGTTAGCAAAGTTCGCCGAAGCCGAAGCCGAAGCCTGTTGCGAGTTGCCGGAGCTGCGCTGCTGTTGCGAGTTCGCCGGAGCTGTGGCGGCAGCGGCTCTTCCAGGTTCGGATCCTCTGTTCTTGCTCCCCCTTTTTTCATCGGTCCACCAGTCGGGATATCCGACTAGTTTGAAGCACTGTTCTTTGGTGTGTTTTTTCATCCCGCAATATTCACATTTCAGGTGAGTTTTATCTTCTTTGTTGAGTAGTTCATTTCTTTTCTTTGAGAAATCTGATCTATGGTTTTGTTTGGCTATGAATACTCCTCCGGTAGATTCGGTTTCGTTTGAGACGGTTCCCAAGATATGTTGGTGAGCCGCCTCCTTTCGGACAGAATTTGATGTATTAGTTTCTGACATTTTTGGTGGTGGATGATGAGCTAATTGAGGATCTTAAGCTCTGATACCATGTTAACAAGTACAGAGAGAAATACAAAGAGTTTAGAGATAAAAGGCTGAATTTCTAATATTTATTTCTTTCACTGGAAGAGTACATTTATAGCTATTACAAGACAATATAAAACATACACCACTACCTTAGTGGGAGTAACATTACAGAAAACATGGAGCAGGTTTAAGGGCACTACTTATTAAAATACATATCTTTTAACAGTTCCAACACTATTTTGTCTAGTCATTGGATTAATTTAGAGATAATTATATATACCACAAAATTTATATTATAATAATTCGGATCTATCTAAACGATTTAAAATTTTGTAACATTGTAAATACATTTTAGGGTGCCTTTCCACTCGTTTGACATGTTTCTTTTATGGTTAATTATTTTTGTGTCTCTAATTTGATTTTACATTAAGTTAAAAAAAAAAATATTACCTAGAAGGCGTTTGGACATTACAAAAAAAGCATAAAAACAAAAACAAAAACAAAATTTGCAGTCACGTTCTTTTGAATCTAGATTCTCAAGTTACATTATAGTTATTTTGGAGCCACTATACTATCTCCACTGTTAACACAATCAAGGTATATCCATTGTGGGACATTCTTTGGAGACAAAAGAAAATGAAAGAATACCTAAAGCTCTTATTATAGCATCAGGGAAAATGACTTATAAGGGTAATTATATTTTAAAACTGTTCAAAAAACACCATCCAAGTTTGGTCTGTTCAAAAAACATCATCCAAGTAAGACCTTTGTACAAAAAACACCATCCAAGTAAGGCTTTTATACAAAAAACACCAACGAACTACATGTTTTGTTCAAATTTTACCCGATGGTAACCGGCTCTTGCAGGTTAAAGGATGACTTGGCCTAATATTTAGTGGCATGACAGAATAACAGATGAACAGTTTAACCTGCAAGAGCCGGTTACCATCGGGTAACATTTAAACAAAACATGTAGTTCGTTGGTGTTTTTTGTACAAAGGCCTTACTTGGATGGTGTTTTTTGTACAAAGGCTTTACTTGGATGGTGTTTTTTGAACAAACCAAAATTGGATGGTATTTTTTGAACATTTTTGAAACATAATTACCCTTATAAGTCATTTTCCCTATAGCATCAATAATAGGGAAGTTCTTTTATTATTTTGTTTATATTATATTAATATCAAATCAACAAATCAACAGAACAAATAGAAGAGGTCGAACTATTTTATTATAGTAAGTTTTAAATGAAATTTATTTATTTCTATTAACAAGAAAAAAATAATATATAAAAAAATGATAAAAAGTTTGTGTGTATAGCTTATATATGATAAAGAAAACAAAAAACCATCACAATAATTTTTCTGATTTTGTCGAACTTATTTGGTCAAAAAAAAAAAAAAACTTTTCATTAAACTCTAGAATAGCTTTTGAAAAAGAAACTGGATGACGAAATTAACAGATTTGACTGTTAACTGATAACTAAACATAAAGCTTTTTAATATGAGTTGAAATATGTTGAGTAACTAGAGACATTTTTCTTATTTTTATAATTAATTGGTATAAAATATGATTAGTATTTAAGAATATAAATTATAATCGATTTTTTTTCTTAAATAATATAATTTCGTACGTTGCATTAAAAATGCATCGTGTATTCGTGTGCTATTTTTAGTCCGTTTGATCCGCTTTTCTTTATTAATTTGTTGTACCTATTTACTTATTGAATATAATACATAACCCATCTAATTAATTAACACACCTTATTTTGTATCTTTATTATAATCTTAAAAGATTATCACCAAAACTAGTGATGTAGTGGTCCATTACTCCTATAAAGACAAAGGCACATGGCATAACTAAATTATTGACCATTTAAGGCAGTACCAAGTAGTAATGAAAGTGACAAGCTTGTCTTCTTTAATCGATTATAAATTAGTGATTTTAAGCCCATCAGGCTGGAGGGAGTGGTTAGCATGTGCTGAACATGCTAAACTTGCCACGTCAGCTTAGCACATGCTGACCAAATTTGGTGGGAGTAGTCAACATGTGTTAACCATGCTAAAAGGTACAACTCTCATGCTAAAAGGTACAAGTGATGTTGCTATGGTTGTTAATGGCGAGCTCGTCGAAATTTTGGCGAGGAGCTGCTTGGCGAGGACGAAAGCGAAGCTGGCGGTGTGGCTTGGCATGCTCAGCGAGGAAGATGGCGAGGGGGATGGCGAGGCCACTCCCCCAAGCCTCATCGATTATAAATTAGTTCAAAAATGTCAATTAATATGACTTAAATATAACATGGACCACCGGACAAGCTAACCAAATGCATATCTTCATCTAGAAATATAACCACAATCCTACATCATATGACATAATCACCATGAATAAATATGTATTTGGGTTAATATTATTAAAGAGCATCTAATTTTAAATTTGTTCTTCCTATGTATTGTAAATTCTTTTAGATAATTTTATCAGTCAAGTTTAAAATTTGTTTTATTTGTATAAAAAAATGGGTTTCCTATTTGAATATAAATTTAACAATGACAATGTGACAATAAAATGACATGACTATACGTATTTCAAATGATTTACCAAAATAATAAACAACTTGCAATTTTGTTTCATTTGTTAGACGGGTCATCTCAATGTTAAATGCCAAGTGATCGCCACCATAATAGTACTTTATCATTGTTCAAGCTTTAATTCCACCATCTCCCAATTTGAGGTTTGCGTGACATAATTTCCTACCATTTATTTCGCTAGTCTCATGGAGTTCAGTGACTTATTTACTCATTATTATACCCAAAACATCTTTTGAAAGCATTTGTTAACCAAGCCTATTATTAGCTACCGCCTTCACCTAAGTAAAAGCCTAACTTCATCTGCTACCATTCCAGGGTACATCTTAAAGCTTACTTAATTTCATTGTTATCAAAAGTGTTGTTAAATAGACCCTAATCTAGATATCTAGGTATGAATATTCATAACCATTAGGTAATGTTATCTATTAGTCATCCAATGATTTTTAGAGAATTATTATATACACCAATAGAAAATTGTCAAATTATAGACTAGGGTGTAATTATAAAATATAATGGAGTGTCAAAAAAAATTCTTTCTGAATAATAGGAGTATGTCTAGAAACCATATGACCATGATTTTAGAGACTGTAGTTACGGTTCTGTCAGACATGAACTGTCAAATGAAGTTTCCTGTCACTTTTGGTCGAGACATTTTCAAAAAGTTTCCGTTTAGATTCTTGAACATATTTGGTAAATGTACTTTGGTTCCAAGTATATTCCTTTACAAAATACTCTTATAAAACATACACTTTCTACCGATGAGTACCACTTAAGAATCTCTTCACAAAACTAGTTTTTAATTGCATCATAGGTGCTGTTTGTTTTTGAAGATGTAAAAGGCCTGCAGTCTGCGGACCACATCTACAGACATCTGTAGAAAAAGATGTGAACCAAATGTCTACAGTCTGCAAAAAAGAAGACTGTTTGTTTTTTAAAGTCTGCAGATTATAAAATAAACTGAAATTTAAATAAACTAATTTTTTAAACATAAGAGTTTTCAACATTGATGTGACACCCCATTTTCACTGTTTGCAAATACCATGGGTTTTTTTTCGTATAAATACATGAATACAAAAATACGGTTTGTCAAAAACCGATAATTTACATGCTTAAAAACAGTGGGTGTTACAAATCCATATCAAAACTACCATAGTAAGCAAGAAAGGATTAAACCTTGAGTCCAAGACGGGAGCTAACTCGGGCTCCACTCCAGCTTTACTCCAACCAATTATACTTTAGAATTTTAACCTGGAATACATGGCAAAACATAAAATACGTAAGACAATAATGTCTCGTGAGTTACATGCGTTTTAGACTCAAACCTTTAACTTCTTTTCCAACTTTTATAAAACTTATAACATAAAACTTCTGTCAAAACTTTATAGTAATAACATACTATAACTTTTTACTTCTCGAAATCATTTCATAACATACTTTACAAAAATAACATCTTTCAAAACTTATAGTAATATCATACTATAACTCTTTACTTTTCAAATTCACTTCATAATATACTTTTCAAAAATAGTGGTTTTATAAGCTTGTTGGATTTTTATACTTAGGGCTTTAATCACCATAAGTGATACCCCAAGTCTCTATGGCTAGAAAGAACGGATCAATCCTCACCATAGAAGTGCTGAGGCAATCTACTTCGCGATGGGGCTTTTTCCCCAGTAGATCCCTTACCTAACCCGGGTAGGTTGGAACATAGTTCCCTTACTAACGCTGCTTGCTACAATTACCAGTCATATAAAATACTTGCTGCTTGCTTGAACTTTTCTTATATACATATAACTTGTGGCTAGGTGCCAAACTACATCACTTTATGTCTTTATGGCTAGATGCCAAATACATAACTTTCGTTTCACATAAACCATATGTTTAAAACATGTCTTTATAACATTTAGGCTTAATGCCAAATCATACTTTCCAAACATCTTGTGGTTATATGCCCTTTCATACTGGAAAACATATACAATTTGTAACCAAAACATACTTCTTAAACATTTTATGGCTATATGCCTATCCATACTTTCAAACATGTATAACTTGTATTCAAAACATACTTTCACATAGTTGGCTCATAGACCAACATGCTTTCACTTAATATAATTTGTAGTTCAAAACTTAGCTTCAAATATAGCATTATACTTTCACAACAATTTAAAAACAATACTCTTGCATATAATTTCACATATAGAAATTTTATAGAAAAATCTTGAAAATACTTACTTGCCATGTACCCCAAAATGGGTAAAAATACTGCATGTACTCACCTCATGTGTTGCTAGAAGATTGACTACACGTTCCTTGTATTTATACTCTTGATCCAAATCACTTGGCATAGACCTATATTTAACATGTTATACATTAACATTCCTGCTAACTGACTCTATAACTCATTAGAGTCCTTATAATTCTATCTTGGTCATAACAATAATATAACTTTTGAGTATTTAGCTTTATATGAGTCGTATTCAATACGTACACTGCTATAGTACCCTCGAGAGGTCGTATTCTCTATTAAAAATTTATTCCACCACTTTCAACCCATTATGGACTTGTATATAAAGTTTGAAGTCATTTGGACATGTCTAGCATCAATTTCAAACTTTAAAAGCCCCTGAATAAACACACGACTCGTGCAAAATTAAGCCTTGAGGGAGCACGACTCGTGCATGCATTAAATGACAACCTACTTTGAAGTGCAGGGGGAGCACGACTCGTGCCAAATAAGCACGACCCGTGCTCTTTCTGGGCAACTTCTTCTTGCTTCGGTTTTGCACTGTAGCTGTCCGATTTTTACACTATAACTTTTTGATTTGGCTTGTTAAGAACTTGATACTTGACTTAATACTTATGGAATCATTCCATGACTAAAACCTTCAGTTTATAACAAGTTTTAATCCATGAAATCATTCCAAATCCCAAAATGTGGAAATTAGGGTTCTTGAACCAAGAATCCCCAAATCCACGAAATCAACAAAACTCTTGGATTAATTGGTATGTTCTTAACACACCATCATGTGCAGAACATAAAAATCATATTGATCACTTGGAATCATAACTGAAATTGGAATTTCAGTTCATCCCGTAAAGAACAAAATTCAAGAATTGAAACTAGAACTTGATTTCTAACCTTATTTACTTGGAACTTCAATTCTTCCAAAGTATAAACTTGATTTCCACCTTTAATCTTCGAGCAAACCTTCAGAAATCGCACACAAGAATTCTCTCCCGATGCTTCTACACTTTTCCTGAACTTCTGGGAGATTTTTTCTCTCTTTTTATACCTCCAAATTTTACCATTTAAACCCTAAGGTTCCATTTCGTGGACTTTTGACATTGTTATCAAATTTTTACCACACATAGCTATTTTTCTTACATTTTTAGTCCAAACTAAATATAATTTCATTTTAAATTTTCTGAGTTTAGTCAAATGACAAAACTACCCTTTTATGGTAAAATGACCAAATTACCCTTTTATGGTAAAATGACCAAATTACCCTTTTCCACAAATTTTCTCCAAACTCTTGGAATTTTACTACATTTCCCACTATATTATTTTAAAACTTTTCAAAATATTTTGGTCTTTACCTTAAGTATTTTCTCGAATATAAATTCAAGATTTTTGGGTCGTTACAACTACCTCCCCCTTATTGGGATTCCGTCCTCGGAATCATCGCATATCTATTAATTTGAGGGATCACTTCTTCTTCTTCTTCAAAGGCTCTCGGCCCAAATTTGGTTCCTAATAAACACTTTCTTTTATTAACCCATGCTTATATTCTTCACTCTTGTATCTTTTCAATATTTTCTTCTTTAGTTGTGTTGAAAAATACGATAACTGATCTCCACGAATAAGGTTTTTAAGCCGTTTACTGTGTGACAGATATGTATTTTAGCTATAATATGCGGAATAAATAAGAGTTGCGGAATAAATATAAACTAAAACTAAGTTACTGAAAGCTGTAAATAAATAAAATAAAGCGGTAAATTTAATCTAGACAGTATTTAAATGGACAGAAAGCGGTAAATAAAGTAAATGTTAGAAGTTAGAGGTTAGATGTAATAAACGCCATTATCAATGATAAAGTGTTTTTACAATAAATAAAAATGTTAGAAGTTAGAAGTTAGAAGTTAGATGTCTCGGTTAAATACAGTCCACATATGTTTTCGTTGTCACGGTTCGATTTTTATGTCTTGGATATTTGGTACAGTTGATTTATAAAAGTTTGAATAAATCAATAATAACACAGATAATTTCAAAAGAACTTATCGATAGCAGATGAATATGGTGATTTTCTTTGAAGCTTCGATTCTTGTTCTTTGCTCGGGTTTTCTTGCTGAAATGGTATTTCTTCGGTTTTGTGTTGGTTTGGACGTGGGTTTTCTTGTGTGTGTGTATTGTAGTTGTATTAGTGCTGTATGGGTTTAGTGTCGGGTGGAGGTTTTGTTTGGTGTCGGGTAGAGTATGGGTGTAGCGGTTTTGTTTGGTGTTTGTTTGGACGTGGATTTTCTTTGGTTGAGAAGAGTTTTCTAGAGAGTTTTGGCAGGTTTTTTTGCTCTTTCGACGTGGGGTAATCTTGATGTATTGGTGCTTGAATGGGTATGGTGTGGTGTAAGGTTTTTCTGCACATTGAATGGCAAGAGGTGAGCTTCTTATTTATAGTTGCTGAACACAGTGTTCGCGTCGCGACCGGGCCTTCCGTCGCGTCGCGAGGGTGCGTATGTCGTGTTGCTTTTGGTCGGCCACTGGTTAGTGCGTTGTGTTGGTAGCCTCGCGGTTGAAAAGTTGGTGTTGTCGCGTTTGGGGCTTCGCGTCGCGACCAGTAACCCCGTCGTGTCGCGAGTGCTGTAGCATTCTGGACTTTTATGTTTTGCTCTTCTTCACGTCGCGACACATATCCTGTCTCGCGTTGAAGGCTTCGCGTCGCGACCAAGAGGGCCGTCGCGTCGCGATTGCTGTATAATCTGGAATACTGTGTTTTGCTTTTCTTCGTAGCATTACTTCCTCAGGTTTGGTTGTTTTCTCAAGGTTTCTCGGGTCTAGATTCATTCTTGTTTTTGATCTCGAATTCATGCAACCTGAAATAAACTGATAATATTTGTTAGATAAAAACAGTTCATCTTATTTCAGTGATGGTCACATACAAAAATATATTTTTCAACAATTTCCCCCTATGTGATCATTACTGAAATGAGAACAGATTAAAAGGTAAGGTTGAAAATTCTTGAAATTTGGATAAAACATTTATAAAACCATATCACTTGTTTTGAAAAAAAATGTGACTAGATTTTACTTATGTTTTGAAAAATGTTTGTCAAGAATATTTGTTTCTGAATCAAGGTTTCATGTTCAATGATCAAAGGGTTTTTGTATATGTACTTTCATAATATCCCTTAAGATTTTATAGCACTTATAAAGACGACAAGTGATCTTAATAGGTCGATTCAGATGAACGCTCATAGGTATAGCTCACACTTGACTGAGGTGTTTGTTTGTTCTGGGTGCAGAACTGGTGTATAATCACTAAAGATGAGTGATATCTCTCAGGTTGAAGGTGTTGACTTATGCTTAATGTGGATTTATACCTATATACTTTAGTCACTTGGTCTTCATATTAGATAATCAATCACATAAGACTGGTTTCGGCATTACTCAAGTCACTTGGTCTTCATATTTGACCTTTTAAACTTGTACAGTTTTTCTGTTGAAGTTGATCTATTATTTTAGTCAACTTCCATCTTCTCTACTCTTGTCATTCATATACGAATTCATATACTTCTCTTTTTTTTTACTCTGCATTTTACATGTATCTATTCATACATGTCTTGAATCTTTCTATTTTCACATCATATTATTTGTCAATGACCCAAATTATGAATTTACATTTTCACATACCTCTTAATCATTTCTTGTACATTACATGTACTACTTGCTCTACATATCTCGTATCACTCTATATTTATATTACTTTCACTTTTTGACATACTAACATTCTAAATATTTTTTTATCCTCTTTTATGAGATTTCGGTCTCATTTACTCATTACTTATTAGTATAAACATGTCTTTCTCTTTTCTTCAATTTTTCTGTACAATACCTTTATAAGTATACTTTTCTTTCCTTTTTGGATAATCACTAAAGATGAGTGATATCTCTCAGGTTGAAGGTGTTGACTTATGCTTAATGTGGATTTATACCTATATACTTTAGTCACTTGGTCTTCATATTAGATAATCAATCACATAAGACTGGTTTCGGCATTACTCAGAGGGTTTCTTCATTCATGCCATTGATGTTCACTCTCTCTCCGTCGGGAAATACATGTAGAGGGGTTTAGAAACATTCATAGTGCAGTTTTCAACTAAGAATATTCAATTATGATGGCTACAGTATCCCGGTAAGTCTTCGGTTTTGACAGCTATATTTGATAAAGCTTTTGAGAATTCGTTGTTTGAGAGATGTCTGTCTTTATGGATTGTTGTAATAACTCTTCTTTTGCTTTGGTGAAGTGTTCACCTTTGTTTTATCTTTCTTGATTTTCGCGAATACCTTTTGTGTAAAAGATATCTGATGTGGTTACCAGTTGTGATTTGTTGACATCATTTGTTGGATATGACTTTGCGTTTTGAGATTTTGAGTTTTCTTCTGGTTTTCTTGGATATGACTTTGTCGTTTCTTCAATTGTCAGATTCGTTATGCCAGATGATGAATCTTTTTCTTTGAAGTGGTTTGATTGAGGATATGGATAGGTGATATAATAGACAGTTTGTCTAATATATAAGGAAATGATTGTATCGTCCCTGGTCATTTTGATATCTAAGCAAAAATGAGACTAGCATCACGGTATAAGAGTATAAATCCTATAAGTCATAATGAAAACACCTTTGCTCACAGAAATGAATTTCACTTAGCAGTTGAAGACAAGGCACAAATTCTTACATGGGTTTGGTTTTCATCTGAATCTCCTGATCTTATGTCCCTTAATAGATAAAATCGTTATAATTGAAATAAATTCAAAGGGAATAGGAGAATGTACATAACGAAAATTTTGAGATTTGAACCTTCACTTTAATTTAAGAATCAATATGACTGAGAACATTCATCGAGCATAAGTATCTGAAAATTTAGTCAAGAAGATGTTAATCACATGGTTTTATAAAGAAAAAGATAAAACTTTATCCTATTTTTTTTTGTGATTTTTGATTATGTGGATGTTTTTTTTTTTTTTGAAAAATTTGGTTTGGGGGTGAGAATGGGGTAACGAGAGTTCCCCCATAAATGATGCACTGGGATCATTTTGGATAGGTAGATTGGGATTGTTTAAAGAGGAATTTGGTTTTGGTGGTTCTCCCATAAATGATGCATTGGGATCATTTGGACAGGTGGATTGGGGTGTTTTAGGAGGGTTCTGGTTTTGGTGGTTCCCCTATAAATGATGCATTGGGATCATTTTGGATAGGTGGATTGGGTGTGTTTAAAGAGGAATTTAGTGTTGGTGGTTCCCTCTTGACTGGATCCGCATCATTTTGGTTTGATTGTGAAGTTTCTGCATCGGAGGTAGTGTGGGTTTGAAGTCTCATAGAAAGCTCTGTTTTCCTGTCATATGCTTGGATCAGCCACTATTAATATACCATGTACCATCCTTGGGCTCTCCAGCACAAAGTGCCTGCAATTAGACAGAACGTTTAGGTACCCAAACCATGGTGGGTCCTGATTTGTTAATGGTTTTCGGTGATTTGAAATCATTATGGTTTCTGTTAATTGGACGAAGTGGTTGAGGCTTGATTTGACTTATCAGATTTTCCCAATTTAAGATTTGTTTTTGAAAACCTGTCATTTGGAAAGATTTCTGATTGTATGAAAGGTATCCTTTATGTAATGACTTGTCTGATAACCTTTCTTTGTTTTTGGGATGAGGATGGTTTTGAAAATTTTTTTGTTTTTGTGGCAAGGAGGCTGGTTTCAAAGGTTTCTTTTGGGTTTGTTTGAAAACTTTGGGTTTGCCTTGTTCCTTTTGAAGAGCAATTTGTTTAGATGTAACACCCGGCTTTTAAAACAAAAACACCCCTGAAATTTTTTTTTTTTTAAACAAAGGTTTCAATACATAAAACCATAATAAGGGGTATATTTTAATAAAAACGGGTACAAGTGTATCAAGGAGAGTATAAAATACCATAACTCCTTTAAAGCCGGGCTGCTACTGACAGCATCTATGAGTCCCACTTCAAAGTCACGGACTCTATCTTGTCCCCTACCAGTATCATGCTAACCTGCAGGGACAGTAATAAACGGTATGAGCTACAAAGCTCAGTGAGTAATCGTATCTGCAAATAACACGCATAAAAACACAATCATGTATTTGTCTGGATATCAAATCCAAACTCCTAGCCTTACTGGCTGACCAAATATCTTCTAGGATTTCACATCCTAATCTGTAGCCTTACCGGCTGAATCACAATAACCTGTAATTAGCAAGTCACGTCAGTTATTTGCACATATACTCATGTCTAACCAATTCTGTCCCATGTTTCTTAGTCACAATGGACTGCATCATATGTCATGGCTATATCAGCCGTATCATGTCATTTTCAATATATATATCATAGCCCGCAGGCCGCACCAGCTGGGTTCAATAACCCGATATCATAGCCAAAAGGCCGCACCATGTACCTGTAATATTATCATAGCCGTATAGGCCGCACCAGTTGGATATAGCATCCAATATCATAGCCACAAGTGGCCGCACCATCTATTAACAGTTTCTTTCACGATCAATTATGGCTCACGGGTTAGCCCGCTGTTGCCTTGGCTCACGGGTTAGCCCGCTGTTGCCTAGACTCACGGCTCCGTTCTTGTCATCGCAATGACTCACGGCTTATCCGGTCTTGTCTATATAGGTTTGACTCACAGCTCCGTTCTTGTCTATTACAGACTCACGGCTTATCTGGTATTGTCACACCATTTAAAATTGACTGACTCACAGCTCCGTTCTTGTCTATAGTAGACTCACGGCTTATCTGGTATTGTCATGTCATAGTGTATATATATATGTATTGACTCACAGCTCCGTTCTTGTCATCGCAATGACTCACGACTTATCTGGTATTGTCTTTTACATATATCTTCATACTTGTCATTTTCGTCCCTCGAAGCTGTTTCAACCTGTAACAGTTCAATCATCATATATCATATATGATATCAGTGAGATTACTCACCTGGATGCTAGCTGCATTTAAATCCCGGTTGTTTATTGCCTTTGCGTGCACCACAACCATTTATCCCGTACCTATTTATTCATTTATATACCAAATGATAATAGGTTAATAACCATTTTAGTTGACTCTACTACACAAGAGTCCTATACAATTCAATTGGGAACCATTTCCAAGTATTTCCAATCAATAACTATTGTTATATAATTTAATACACTTCCCGAAATACGCGTATTTTACTACAGTACTTTCGGGAGGTCGTATTCGTATTCCTATAATTTTCCATGAAGTTTTACAACATATTAAACCTATGTTTAAAATTTCAGGTAAATCGGACAAGCCTAGCACAAGAATCAAACTTGGAAAATTCACAGAAAACAATTTAGTTTCTGCCCAGGGCTCGCGTCGCGACGGACCCTATGGTCGCGTCGCGAAGACCATGCTTCTCGAGTCGCGAGGACCATGCTCCTCGAGTCGCGAAGGTCATGCCCTTCGAGTTGCGACGTCGCGACGACCATGCTGGTCGCGTCGCGAGGGCTGATCAGCAGACCAGAAACTCCGATTTTCAAGCTACAAAATCCCATTTTCTCATTTTAAGCTCTTAATACTCGACTTAATCGTTTGGGGTTTGTTCCTAGGCTAAAACCTTATACTTTAACAAGGTTTTCAACCATCCAAAACAACCAAATCAATCAAAATGAAGAATTAGGGTTCTTAGTTCTAACAACCCCAAACTTCAAATTCATCACTAATAGCAATCTACTTCCATTTTCTTGAGTTAAGTCCTTATTAGCATGACTTAATGGAAGCATTACATCAATTTAAACACATAATCATAACTGAAATTCATAAATTTCAGTTTCTATAAAAGTTCATCATGAACACACACAAAACTTAGGTTAGAATTCAATTTACTAACCTTTTATGCTTAGAAATCTTCAATTCCAAGCTAGGATTTCAACTTTCCACTTCAATTCTTCAAGAACTTGCTGAAATCGTATGAGAGAATTCCTTCCCGATGCTTCTCCATGTTCAGCCCCAATAGGAGAGTCAACTCTCCTATTTATACCTCAATTTTTTTACAAATTTGGTCCCTAAGTTTCATTTCTTGAACTTTGACCACAATAATCAAGTTTTATTACAATAAAACTTCCATTCTTTATACATTTGCCACAACCAACAATATTTTTCATATTTGGTCCTTCACATGGTCAAATGACCAAAATACCCTTTTATGGTAAAACGACCAAAAATCAGTTTTTATAACATTTTAAGTCCAAAACTCAAAATATTATTTCAAACTAAATTCTTTTCTGTCCAAAAGACCAATTTACCCTTCCAAGGTAAAATGACCAATTTACCCTTTTTATTATATTTACATAAAAAGAGTGTCTTGGCGTTACAAATTCTCCCCTCCTTCAAAAGATTTCGTCCCCGAAATCATACTATCAAGCGAGGGTATTTCTTTCTCGTTTCGTTTTCGGTCTTCCGCATCATCTCGGGATCTCTATGGTATTGCCTAAACACTTAACCATACTAGTCTTCTTATCTCGTGATTAGATCACAACTTGCATATCATTCCTCCGGTTGTCCCGGGTATCATAACTACTTATCTACCTTCATTTCAGCATGAGGTATTCGTTGAAATTCATCAATCAATGTTCTCCAGAAATATGACTCATGGAAAACATTATGAATGTATTGGAGTTCATCAAGAAACTTTAATCAATACATCACAATTCTTACTTTTTGGGATACCTGGAAAGGTCCAATATACAAGGACTCAACTTTCTTTTTTTGTCCCACCTCAATTTCTAGTCTTTCCAATGGATCTTTTGATTACCCCGACATTCCTCATCTGGAATTGCAACGGTTTTACTCTATGGTTCCTGTACTACCGTTACTGCTTCTTAGCCATTTTTCAATTTTCTCGTATTTATCAAGTCTTCTTTTTAACTTGTATCACCGTCTAGGATCTAGCCAACGGCTGTTCCACATCTTCAATCCTATAAATCGAAGGATAACACGGTATTCTATACTATGCATTATACGAGTCATCTAAATGCTGGTACTAAAACTATTATTATCTACGGGTTCTACCAAAGATAGGCGATCTTCTCATCTTCCACTAGGGTCTGCTGTGCAAATTTTCAAGCACATCTTCTAGAGTTTGCATCATTTTCTCGCCTCGTCTATCATTTCTGAAATTCCTATACAGTACTTACTAGTACTTTTGAACTATCAATTCTAGGAATTAATGCTAAATTCAGCAAATAATTCTAGTGTCTCAATCCGATATAGTCGCCACCTGTAGTGCACGTCAACAATTTTCTTTTTCTATGTAGTTTTTCACTACTTTCCGCTCTTAATTTCTTCCTTAATCAGTATACATTTGCACTGGTTTCATCAACCAATCTGCAATTACTTATATGGTGTCATACCCATATAGTATTTGCGGAGACTTTCTTATAAAATCTATAATAATATCGTCCTATTTCTTCTTTGGGACCAACAACGGCTAAATTTTCCGTATGTTTCTAATGATTTGACTGTAGTTGCACACAAGTCAAACACTTTTCACATGTCTTTCAATGTCTTTATTTAACCCCGGCCACCAATACATAGGTTATATCATCCTACACAGTTTGGTACTGCCCCGGGCATTCTGCATATCTACCCAAATATACATCTTTTAAGGGTAAAATTTTCATATCTCGCTTTGCTTTGAAACTCACATACACAACCACCAAGGGTTTTCAATCGCTGTGAGTTTCTAACTAGCTTCTTTCAATAGCTAATCATTCATTTACTTGTCACATTTTTCAGACTTACACACTTCTTTCTGTGCTACCCGAATCAACTCAGGTAATCAATTCGCCACACTCATGCATGTGGTTGTATCTTTCAAAAGATACTCTTTCTAATTCAAGACATCTATAATCACATCCGCCTTTCCAAGATGGTACAAGATTTCATAACCGAAATCTTTAAGTAACCCATCTATCTTTGCTATCTCCTGTTTAGCTTCTTTTTGATCAACTAAGTACTTCAAACTTATATGATCCATATAAACAGTAAGCTTTACACCACATCAGTAGTGTCACCAAAGCTTCAATGTCAAAGTCGTAATTGCTACTGCAATATCATGTATCCAAAGTCAACTCTGGATGCATTTCCATAATCCAGTTTATCTTCTCCGCTTAGCAATAATGCTAACACCGGAGTTTCACACAAGGTTTATTTCAACCTTTGAAAAGATATTTGTGGTCTTTCTACCACTCAAACTTTTCACTTTTCTTGTTAACTTTAGTCAACTAAACAGCAATCGAGGAGCAGTTTTCTACAACTCTCTTATAATAAACCGCCAATCCAAGGAACTACAATTTCAGTCAGATTCCTCAGGCGGTTCCAGTTTTATCACATCATAAATTCTACTGGATTTATTTTATCATCTTTGGCACTATTATCATGCCCAAAGAATTGAAACTTCTTTTAGCCAAACTTTCATACTTGGAGGATTTTATATATCACTTAACTTAGTGAATTAACTCCAATATCTGGTACAAATGTACCTCATATTCGATCTGGTTTAGAGAATATCAGATTCTCAGTAGTCAATGTACATACACATTAACTTATCTTTCTTCTTTTCAAACAGATAGGGCTCCACACGATGACACATTCGGCCATATGAGATCCCAATTCAAAAGCAATTTCTTTCAATTGTTTTACCACTCTGCCATCTCTGCAGAGGCCAATCAACACAGAGCCTAGATAACAGGAACGACTCCCAATACCAGCTTAATCATAAGCTCTTCTTGCCAATCAGGCAGAAATCTTGGAAGTTCTTTTCAAAAGAATCATCCAAAAATTTATTTAAAGTAGTACACTACTATCACCACTTTATTAAGCTTGGCCCATACCACGTATGCCAACTACAACATCATTCCTTTACTAACTCTTTTCCGAGTTTAAGCAAAGAAGCTAACCGGTATTCTCAACAACGGTCATTTACCATGAATTTTCATCCGCTCATTTCTGCTTTCTGAACCATCATGTTCATATTTCTACAATTCATGTTAGCATAATTCATTGCTAACCAATTCATAAGCACAATTGCTTCAGATTTGCTGGTAGTCATCGGCTTCAGATTCATAGGGAAAAATGGTCCCGTAAATCTTAGGCAGACTACTTTCCAGGTGTTCAATATCTTGAACATACTTGCTATCTACTATAGCTATTTCAAATATTTCATCCAAAATCATTGATGAAAAAGTCAAACAAGACGGCAAGTCATCGATCCAAAGCATAGCTTCATGGATCAAATATAACATACACGAGATATATTCAGAACAATTATATCGGAGATCATATAAGTCTCCTCATGAGCTTCTTCCACAATCCGCTGGAATGCTCAAGGTACCACGGGTCCTTTTTGACCATTCATTTCTTCTTTCTTTCCTCCTCGTTCTTTCCTGGGTTCATCACCCGTTACTTCACATTTAGCATGCGAGTATTTCATGAGAAAGTGTTCTATAGCTCCGCGCTAGACACAATTCCGATCTATCCAACAACTCGAGCAATCTGCTCCTATCATCTGCAATTTCAGCATGTAGAACGGTAGAGTCTCAACTCTGAAATGTTCTAAGTGCTTTTCCTGCACTTCTTACATCACATCATCTTTTCGTTTTGGTCTCTTCCCTTCAAGGCTAGACCTGAATCGTGTTAACTTCTTCTGATAAGTCCACCAATATTTTCTGCTTTTCTTGTAGTCTCAACTACTGTTCTTTCACCTTGAATATCAACCAAGGTGAGCAACCGATTTTTCTTTCTCTGACCACAGCAACTACTGTTGCTTGTCATGTGGATTTTCTGCTACTTGTCTCTTTGCCCCTCGTTCGATGAAGCCTTGGGAAAGGGCTGGTTCGCTTCTCAAAGCTGCACGCCCTAAATTCCTCAAAATACGATTCGCTGCTCATACTTCTTATACGTTAGAAGTCAGCAATAGTTAGGTTATATATGTATAATAACAACTTATATACACCTAACGGTACATCGTGTCTACTGTCTACAGGTTTAAGTCCAGGAATCTACTCTATAGACACCTAGTTCACTTAAACCACGGCTCTGATACCAACTTGTAACACCCGGCTTTTAAAACAAAAACACCCCTGAAATTTTTTTTTTTTTTAAACAAAGGTTTCAATACATAAAACCATAATAAGGGGTATATTTTAATAAAAACGGGTACAAGTGTATCAAGGAGAGTATAAAATACCATAACTCCTTTAAAGCCGGGCTGCTACTGACAGCATCTATGAGTCCCACTTCAAAGTCACGGACTCTATCTTGTCCCCTACCAGTATCATGCTAACCTGCAGGGACAGTAATAAACGGTATGAGCTACAAAGCTCAGTGAGTAATCGTATCTGCAAATAACACGCATAAAAACACAATCATGTATTTGTCTGGATATCAAATCCAAACTCCTAGCCTTACTGGCTGACCAAATATCTTCTAGGATTTCACATCCTAATCTGTAGCCTTACCGGCTGAATCACAATAACCTGTAATTAGCAAGTCACGTCAGTTATTTGCACATATACTCATGTCTAACCAATTCTGTCCCATGTTTCTTAGTCACAATGGACTGCATCATATGTCATGGCTATATCAGCCGTATCATGTCATTTTCAATATATATATCATAGCCCGCAGGCCGCACCAGCTGGGTTCAATAACCCGATATCATAGCCAAAAGGCCGCACCATGTACCTGTAATATTATCATAGCCGTATAGGCCGCACCAGTTGGATATAGCATCCAATATCATAGCCACAAGTGGCCGCACCATCTATTAACAGTTTCTTTCACGATCAATTATGGCTCACGGGTTAGCCCGCTGTTGCCTTGGCTCACGGGTTAGCCCGCTGTTGCCTAGACTCACGGCTCCGTTCTTGTCATCGCAATGACTCACGGCTTATCCGGTCTTGTCTATATAGGTTTGACTCACAGCTCCGTTCTTGTCTATTACAGACTCACGGCTTATCTGGTATTGTCACACCATTTAAAATTGACTGACTCACAGCTCCGTTCTTGTCTATAGTAGACTCACGGCTTATCTGGTATTGTCATGTCATAGTGTATATATATATGTATTGACTCACAGCTCCGTTCTTGTCATCGCAATGACTCACGGCTTATCTGGTATTGTCTTTTACATATATCTTCATACTTGTCATTTTCGTCCCTCGAAGCTGTTTCAACCTGTAACAGTTCAATCATCATATATCATATATGATATCAGTGAGATTACTCACCTGGATGCTAGCTGCATTTAAATCCCGGTTGTTTATTGCCTTTGCGTGCACCACAACCATTTATCCCGTACCTATTTATTCATTTATATACCAAATGATAATAGGTTAATAACCATTTTAGTTGACTCTACTACACAAGAGTCCTATACAATTCAATTGGGAACCATTTCCAAGTATTTCCAATCAATAACTATTGTTATATAATTTAATACACTTCCCGAAATACGCGTATTTTACTACAGTACTTTCGGGAGGTCGTATTCGTATTCCGATAATTTTCCATGAAGTTTTACAACATATTAAACCTATGTTTAAAATTTCAGGTAAATCGGACAAGCCTAGCACAAGAATCAAACTTGGAAAATTCACAGAAAACAATTTAGTTTCTGCCCAGGGCTCGCGTCGCGACGGACCCTATGGTCGCGTCGCGAAGACCATGCTTCTCGAGTCGCGAGGACCATGCTCCTCGAGTCGCGAAGGTCATGCCCTTCGAGTTGCGACGTCGCGACGACCATGCTGGTCGCGTCGCGAGGGCTGATCAGCAGACCAGAAACTCCGATTTTCAAGCTACAAAATCCCATTTTCTCATTTTAAGCTCTTAATACTCGACTTAATCGTTTGGGGTTTGTTCCTAGGCTAAAACCTTATACTTTAACAAGGTTTTCAACCATCCAAAACAACCAAATCAATCAAAATGAAGAATTAGGGTTCTTAGTTCTAACAACCCCAAACTTCAAATTCATCACTAATAGCAATCTACTTCCATTTTCTTGAGTTAAGTCCTTATTAGCATGACTTAATGGAAGCATTACATCAATTTAAACACATAATCATAACTGAAATTCATAAATTTCAGTTTCTATAAAAGTTCATCATGAACACACACAAAACTTAGGTTAGAATTCAATTTACTAACCTTTTATGCTTAGAAATCTTCAATTCCAAGCTAGGATTTCAACTTTCCACTTCAATTCTTCAAGAACTTGCTGAAATCGTATGAGAGAATTCCTTCCCGATGCTTCTCCATGTTCAGCCCCAATAGGAGAGTCAACTCTCCTATTTATACCTCAATTTTTTTACAAATTTGGTCCCTAAGTTTCATTTCTTGAACTTTGACCACAATAATCAAGTTTTATTACAATAAAACTTCCATTCTTTATACATTTGCCACAACCAACAATATTTTTCATATTTGGTCCTTCACATGGTCAAATGACCAAAATACCCTTTTATGGTAAAACGACCAAAAATCAGTTTTTATAACATTTTAAGTCCAAAACTCAAAATATTATTTCAAACTAAATTCTTTTCTGTCCAAAAGACCAATTTACCCTTCCAAGGTAAAATGACCAATTTACCCTTTTTATTATATTTACATAAAAAGAGTGTCTTGGCGTTACATTAGAGGTACTGCCTTTCTTGTAAAAGGAGTTTGCTCTATTCAAAAAGTCTTTAAGTTTGGAGTTTTGGTTGGTAATTTGGAATTGGTGGGTTGAAGACCTATTAGTGAAAGATCTTTTGGAAACACTGAAATCAGTATCATCTGGGTTACAGTTGATAACTGTTTCGTTGTCTGAATTTTCCTCATTAACAGATGTGGATAGATCTGTTAGAGTTGATTCAGAGTTTTCACTGTTTGTCCTGGTTTCTTGTTTGGCTTGTTCGATTTCGAAGGATTCACTTCCTAATCCAGGTCTGTAATTCGTATCGATTTTGCCAGATCCTAAGGATGTTGCTTTGATGAAAATATCATCACTTAGCTTTCTAGCAAGATTGATAGAATCCAGTTTTCCTTGAAATCTTTGATTCTCGGATTCAAGAAGTTTGATTTGTTTTGAAGAATCATCTAGTTTTAGAATCAAACTAGTGTTTTTGTCAGTTAAATCTTGAATTTTTAGTTTTAACTGAAGGACTTCTATTTCTAAGGCATCTTTTATTTCAGATGGAAAAACAGATTGATTTTTTATTTCTAAGTCCCTTTTTTGTTTTAGAGTTTCATTTAATTGATCTAAGACGTGATTATATTCTTCTGATTTTCGTTCGACGTCTCTTTCAAGTTTGTCTTTAGTCATTGTTGATTCTCCAAATCTGAGTTGCAAGGTTTGTAATTCAGATTTGTAGATATCAGATTTGACTATTGTGTCATGATATAGTTTGAGATCAGCTTTCAAACTGTTCTCAATCTTAGTCATGTGGGACTCAAATGGTGTTTTTGAAAGACCGATTTCTGAGATCATAGACCATACCTGATCGATGACATATGGAGCTCTTGAGTAGGTTGTGGAAGACATTTTTGGGTTGTTTTTTTTTTTTTTTTTTTTTGAAAATTTTTTTGTTTTGAAAGGATTTTGAACAAGTGATATTAAAATGAAATTTTTAAGGAAAACTTATTGGTTGGTTATAAAAACGCTACACAAATAAAGTTTTCGACAAAAATTTCAGACTAAATCACACGAGCTCTGATACCAATTGTTGAAAAATACGATAACTGATCTCCACGAATAAGGTTTTTAAGCCGTTTACTGTGTGACAGATATGTATTTTAGCTATAATATGCGGAATAAATAAGAGTTGCGGAATAAATATAAACTAAAACTAAGTTACTGAAAGCTGTAAATAAATAAAATAAAGCGGTAAATTTAATCTAGACAGTATTTAAATGGACAGAAAGCGGTAAATAAAGTAAATGTTAGAAGTTAGAGGTTAGATGTAATAAACGCCATTATCAATGATAAAGTGTTTTTACAATAAATAAAAAGGTTAGAAGTTAGAAGTTAGAAGTTAGATGTCTCGGTTAAATACAGTCCACATATGTTTTCGTTGTCACGGTTCGATTTTTATGTCTTGAATATTTGGTACAGTTGATTTATAAAAGTTTGAATAAATCAATAATAACACAGATAATTTCAAAAGAACTTATCGATAGCATATGAATATGGTGATTTTCTTTGAAGCTTCGATTCTTGTTCTTTGCTCGGGTTTTCTTGCTGAAATGGTATTTCTTCGGTTTTGTGTTGGTTTGGACGTGGGTTTGCTTGTGTGTGTGTATTGTAGTTGTATTAGTGCTGTATGGGTTTAGTGTCGGGTGGAGGTTTTGTTTGGTGTCGGGTAGAGTATGGGTGTAGCGGTTTTGTTTGGTGTTTGTTTGGACGTGGATTTTCTTTGGTTGAGAATAGTTTTCTAGAGAGTTTTGGCAGGTTTTTTTGCTTTTTCGACGTGGGGTAATCTTGATGTATTGGTGCTTGAATGGGTATGGTGTGGTGTAAGGTTTTTCTGCACATTGAATGGCAAGAGGTGAGCTTCTTATTTATAGTTGCTGAACACAGTGTTCGCGTCGCGACCGGGCCTTCCGTCGCGTCGCGAGGGTGCGTATGTCGTGTTGCTTTTGGTCGGCCACTGGTTAGTGCGTTGTGTTGGTAGCCTCGCGGTTGAAAAGTTGGTGTTGTCGCGTTTGGGGCTTCGCGTCGCGACCAGTAACCCCGTCGCGTCGCGAGTGCTGTAGCATTCTGGACTTTTATGTTTTGCTCTTCTTCACGTCGCGACACATATCCTGTCTCGCGTTGAAGGCTTCGCGTCGCGACCAAGAGGGCCGTCGCGTCGCGATTGCTGTACAATCTGGAATACTGTGTTTTGCTTTTCTTCGTAGCATTACTTCCTCAGGTTTGGTTGTTTTCTCAAGGTTTCTCGGGTCTAGATTCATTCTTGTTTTTGATCTCGAATTCACGCAACCTGAAATAAACTGATAATATTTGTTAGATAAAAACAGTTCATCTTATTTCAGTGATGGTCACATACAAAAATATATTTTTCAACAATTTCCCCCTATGTGATCATTACTGAAATGAGAACAGATTAAAAGGTAAGGTTGAAAATTCTTGAAATTTGGATAAAACATTTATAAAACCATATCACTTGTTTTGAAAAAAAATGTGACTAGATTTTACTTATGTTTTGAAAAATGTTTGTCAAGAATATTTGTTTCTGAATCAAGGTTTCATGTTCAATGATCAAAGGGTTTTTGTATATGTACTTTCATAATATCCCTTAAGATTTTATAGCACTTATAAAGACGACAAGTGATCTTAATAGGTCGATTCAGATGAACGCTCATAGGTATAGCTCACACTTGACTGAGGTGTTTGTTTGTTCTGGGTGCAGAACTGGTGTATAATCACTAAAGATGAGTGATATCTCTCAGGTTGAAGGTGTTGACTTATGCTTAATGTGGATTTATACCTATATACTTTAGTCACTTGGCCTTCATATTAGATAATCAATCACATAAGACTGGTTTCGGCATTACTCAAGTCACTTGGTCTTCATATTTGACCTTTTAAACTTGTACAGTTTTTCTGTTGAAGTTGATCTATTATTTTAGTCAACTTCCATCTTCTCTACTCTTGTCATTCATATACGAATTCATATACTTCTCTTTTTTTTTACTCTGCATTTTACATGTATCTATTCATACATGTCTTGAATCTTTCTATTTTCACATCATATTATTTGTCAATGACCCAAATTATGAATTTACATTTTCACATACCTCTTAATCATTTCTTGTACATTACATGTACTACTTGCTCTACATATCTCGTATCACTCTATATTTATATTACTTTCACTTTTTGACATACTAACATTCTAAATATTTTTTTATCCTCTTTTATGAGATTTCGGTCTCATTTACTCATTACTTATTAGTATAAACATGTCTTTCTCTTTTCTTCAATTTTTCTGTACAATACCTTTATAAGTATACTTTTCTTTCCTTTTTGGATACTCCACGTACCCTTCTCATATTAATACTTTATGTTTTTATACTTTCTTGAAATTTATATTTCTTGCACTAGTGCTTAGTTAGCACCTGATCTTCGGCTTACTCTTTCCTCACTGTATTTAAATTGTTTACCATGATTGATTCGAAATTTGTTTTTCTTCAATTCACTTATGGGACTTCATACATGTTGCGTACGATAATTCATATTCCCATACTTACTACACTTTTCATAATATTACTATCTTGTGGTGTATTTATGTTTCACAAACCACATTCATTCAATTCTCGACATATATTTACAAGTTCTTAGTTGCATAATATCCATATATATATATATATATATATATATATATATGTATATATATATATATATATATATATATATATATATATATATATATATATATATATATATATATATATATATATATATATATATATATATATATATATATATATACATGATTCTCTTTTGGTTTAAGAACTCAACTAGGTATTTTAAACATTTTCGTCCCATGACGAATTCTTGACATAACCCTCAATCATCATTATCATTCGTTACTCTTTCCTGTTGTAGCTAATGCCAACAAAATATTTTTCTTAGTTTTACATCTTTTACCATTTCTGTTATGTGTTATAAGGCTACATGCCTAACACATTACGTTATTCTTTCATTTATACTCCACTTCTTTACACTATATATTTCTTTACAACATTATATATTTCATATTTCTTATAAAACTTCCTTCTTATGTATCTCTAGGTGATACACAACTACCATTTAATTTCTCGTCATCTTTCGTTCTTTTGTATTTCGAGGAAATATGCCCAATACATTATTTTACTCTTTTGCTTTATACCTTATAGTATTCTAATTAGAATACTATTTCATGACCACCTTATACTCTTATACATTGTATATATATATATCAAAACTTACTCATGCTTTTATATTTATAAACACGTATAAACATATATACACTTCTTTGTATTTCATGGTTACCAGCCATGTACTAACCATTTCTCAAAATCTTTGGAGGATTTTAGCCATTATTCTCATTCGGAAGTAGTAACTTCCTGTCTGTTTATTATAGTTCTTACATTATCTTTAACTCTTAGTCTACTACTTGTTTAGATATTTACTATTTTTCTTTACTTCATATCATTTATGACTTTTAGTCATTTTGCTCACATGTCTTTGGTTTTTCTTCAGTTAACATATTTCATTATACTCTTTTATTATTGGTATTTCTTCTTATACTTCCTTCATTCGGTTACGGAATTTAAATTCCTAATAACCAACATCTTCTCATTATTTTTCCAAATTCTCATCATCAGGTACTAGACCTGGTACAACTTATCTTAATATTTTATTTGTCCTGGGACAACTTTTAATATTCTTCTTTTAAGAAATAAATTATCGATTTACAATTCGAACTGCTTTCCCATACTTGTCGAGTAAGCATGCTCTACTTTCAAGTTTTAGGTTTATTAACTCTTATCTTTGACTAAATTCTAACTTCTGTTATGAAAAAGTTCCTTGAAGACAACCAAGAATCTTCATAATCACCTTTCATGTTGCAATGCCTGGCATAACCTACAAATGGTTACAATCTGCCACTGGTTTATATTAAATAATATTCTTTGCGGATATCGATCCACATTTACTTATTGTGACGTTACTTCTATTCGGGTACATCATATACAAGCATCTTCATTTGAATACCACTTCTTTTACAGGCCGATTCACGCCAACAACTTCCAAGTTTATATGTAAATATAGCATTCAACTTACCACCTCAATATGGTTTTCATATGTTTATGCTGTAATAAACAAGGCATAATATCATTTCTTTACTTGAATTTCTTTCTTTTCGACTATGCACAACGAAGTTATCGGGCTTTTGTACCGATCATTCCTCATTCTTCATCTTCATTTACTCTTCACTTATCTTGCTGCTTGTCACTTTACTTGACTCACCACTTACTTGCATTAAACTTTTCTTTACTACTCTTTTATTATTACAAATTTTATGTACTAATAATACATTCTACTCATAATTTTCATCCTTCCTGTAAGAGTCTTACAACTCTCATATAGGTAATCAATACCCATAATTCTTCTTTTATTTTCTCTTATTCATACTTCCTCTCGCCTCTGCAGGCATACATTTTATTATCTTTCAATCCGTTCAGGAATATTAATTATCACATTATTTCTTTTACTTTACCATACTAAGTGATATATATCTACTGCATTATCTTTTAATACTTATAATCTTACTTGTTCTTATTACATAGGCATATAACTCCTATGTTATCCTTACTACTTTCTTCAAAACCCTTACCCACCAGATTACCACAATTCCTTTACGATTCCACCAGTCTCAATACATATCCTGTGATTATGATAATACGGGCCCATATTACCATAATCACCTATACATATTGATTCTGCTGTTACCACAAGGTTTCATGGGACACTGGTTCCTTTAACATATAACACCATCATAAGTACATTGTGACCACTACTAGAAATCTTACTACTTTATAAATATAGCCTTTAATAAATTTAGACGGTTATGGAAAATATTATATAATTTTCCTAACGGTCAAATTTTTGCTCACTTTAAACGTTAACTTAACACTTCTTAGTGTTATATATCTACATATTTTAAAAAATGCATAATGTCTTAATCATTTAAGACATCATATAGCATACTTTCATAAACTAACATTTCTATAGCATGAGTTTAAGCCTAGGAGTGGAACAAGCCAATCCTAATTCGCTTAAACTATGGCTCTGATACCAACTTGTGACACCCCATTTTCACTGTTTGCAAATACCATGGTTTTTTTTCGTATAAATACATGAATACAAAAATACGGTTTGTCAAAAACCGATAATTTACATGCTTAAAAACAGTGGGTGTTACAAATCCATATCAAAACTACCATAGTAAGCAAGAAAGGATTAAACCTTGAGTCCAAGACGGGAGCTAACTCGGGCTCCACTCCAGCTTTACTCCAACCAATTATACTTTAGAATTTTAACCTGGAATACATGGCAAAACATAAAATACGTAAGACAATAATGTCTCGTGAGTTACATGAGTTTTAGACTCAAACCTTTAACTTCTTTTCCAACTTTTATAAACTTATAACATAAAACTTCTGTCAAAACTTTATAGTAATAACATACTATAACTTTTTACTTCTCGAAATCATTTCATAACATACTTTACAAAAATAACATCTTTCAAAACTTATAGTAATATCATACTATAACTCTTTACTTTTCAAATTCACTTCATAATATACTTTTCAAAAATAGCTTCTTTCTTACTTTCTTTGACTGGTTTTATAAGCTTGCTGGATTTTTATACTTAGGGCTTTAATCACCATAAGTGATACCCCAAGTCTCTATGGCTAGAAAGAACGGATCAATCCTCACCATAGAAGTGCTGAGGCAATCTACTTCGCGATGGGGCTTTTTCCCCAGTAGATCCCTTACCTAACCCGGGTAGGTTGGAACATAGTTCCCTTACTAACGCTGCTTGCTACAATTACCAGTCATATAAAATACTTGCTGCTTGCTTGAACTTTTCTTATATACATATAACTTGTGGCTAGGTGCCAAACTACATCACTTTATGTCTTTATGGCTAGATGCCAAATACATAACTTTCGTTTCACATAAACCATATGTTTAAAACATGTCTTTATAACATTTAGGCTTAATGCCAAATCATACTTTCCAAACATCTTGTGGTTATATGCCCTTTCATACTAGAAAACATATACAATTTGTAACCAAAACATACTTCTTAAACATTTTATGGCTATATGCCAATCCATACTTTCAAACATGTATAACTTGTATTCAAAACATACTTTCACATAGTTGGCTCATAGACCAACATGCTTTCACTTAATATAATTTGTAGTTCAAAACTTAGCTTCAAATATAGCATTATACTTTCACAACAATTTAAAAACAATACTCTTGCATATAATTTCACATATAGAAATTTTATAGAAAAATCTTGAAAATACTTACTTGCCATGTACCACAGAATGGGTAAAAATACTGCATGTACTCACCTCATGTGTTGCTAGAAGATTGACTACACGTTCCTTGTATTTATACTCTTGATCCAAATCACTTGGCATAGACCTATATTTAACATGTTATACATTAACATTCCTGCTAACTGACTCTATAACTCATTAGAGTCCTTATAATTCTATCTTGGGCATAACAATAATATAACTTTTGAGTATTTAGCTTTATATGAGTCGTATTCAATACGTACACTGCTATAGTACCCTCGAGAGGTCGTATTATCTATTAAAAATTTATTCCACCACTTTCAACCCATTATGGACTTGTATATAAAGTTTGAAGTCATTTGGACATGTCTAGCATCAATTTCAAACTTTAAAAGCCCCTGAATAAACACACGACTCGTGCAAAATTAAGCCTTGAGGGAGCACGACTCGTGCATGCATTAAATGACAACCTACTTTGAAGTGCAGGGGGAGCACGACTCGTGCCAAATAAGCACGACCCGTGCTCTTTCTGGGCAACTTCTTCTTGCTTCGGTTTTGCACTGTAGCAGTCCGATTTTTACACTATAACTTTTTGATTTGGCTTGTTAAGAACTTGATACTTGACTTAATACTTATGGAATCATTCCATGACTAAAACCTTCAGTTTATAACAAGTTTTAATCCATGAAATCATTCCAAATCCCAAAATGTAGAAATTAGGGTTCTTGAACCAAGAATCCCCAAATCCACGAAATCAACAAAACTCTAGGATTAATTGGTATGTTCTTAACACACCATCATGTGCAGAACATAAAAATCATATTGATCACTTGGAATCATAACTGAAATTGGAATTTCAGTTCATCCCGTGAAGAACAAAATTCAAGAATTGAAACTAGAACTTGATTTCTAACCTTATTTACTTGGAACTTCAATTCTTCCAAAGTATAAACTTGATTTCCACCTTTAATCTTCGAGCAAACCTTCAGAAATCGCACACAAGAATTCTCTCCCGATGCTTCTACACTTTTCCTGAACTTCTGGGAGATTTTTTCTCTCTTTTTATACCTCCAAATTTTACCATTTAAACCCTAAGGTTCCATTTCGTGGACTTTTGACATTGTTATCAAATTTTTACCACACATAGCTATTTTTCTTACATTTTTAGTCCAAACTAAATATAATTTCATTTTAAATTTTCTGAGTTTAGTCAAATGACCAAACTACCCTTTTATGGTAAAATGACCAAATTACCCTTTTATGGTAAAATGACCAAATTACCCTTTTCCACAAATTTTCTCCAAACTCTTGGAATTTTACTACATTTCCCACTATATTATTTTAAAACTTTTCAAAATATTTTGGTCTTTACCTTAAGTATTTTCTCGAATATAAATTCAAGATTTTTGGGTCGTTACAATTGAAATTTAAACAATTCTAGTTTTAGAACATCGAAATATAAATCATACAACCATAGTAACAATATTTTTTTTAAAAGTATTCATTCCCTATTTTGCATTAATTGCTCTGCAATTTTCATCATATAAATTAACCACATAATCCGAGTCCGCTAGACTACCATGTTCTTGAACATCGTCTTCATAATCACCAATGCACACACGGTTATTATCAAGCAGCATATCGGGTTAATCATATTGAGTAAAGAGCTCAGCAAAAATACCAAGAAAAACCTCAACAATATCAACAACAATTTCAGCAATAAACACCAATGGAAAATTAAAACATACTAACAGGTAAAATCAGATCTATTTCAATGAAATTGAAATAAAAGTTTGAGGCCAAACTGCATATGAAATCTAACTAATATAAAAACAAAATTAAGGCAAAGAACATAGATACATGAATCAAAACTAATATAAAAACACAATTGAGGCAAAAAAACAGTGTGAACTGAACTACTACGAATATAATTTCTTCATGGATACATGAATCAAAACTAATATAAAAACAAAATTGTGCAAAGAACATAGAATAAATAGTAATATAATGAAACACTAAACATAAAGTCGATATCTAAGAATTGGATTGCGATTTAGGCTAATAAAATTAAATCTTAGTTTAATGTTCTTATGATTAGAAATGGAGAATGATAAACTCTGTTTTCAATCTATACAACTTAATTCGTGCAAATCCATTCCCAGTAAAGAAAGCTACCAAAACTCACATCCTAATCTAAAATTGAAAATCTAAAAGTCTACCCTCAAATTACTAAAAGAATAAACTATTTGAGCTCCATAAAAATCCACGAATTTTTAAACGGTTGTTAGGATATTGGATTTCCTATTTTCTTGTGCTTCTTTTGTTTCAACAATATCAGCGGCATATCGTGTATACCTGCAACAGTGGTGGCGACACAGTGGTATTTCTACAGCAGCGGTGGGAGAAAGAAATGACGCTGGAGGAAGAAGGAACGATGACGTGTAAGAGGAAGAAAGGATCAGTGACGTCGGAGGAAGGGAGCAGCAGCGGCGCGCTAGAGGGAGGATGGAGGACGGCAGGAGAAACTCGCTTAATCGAGAACGGGGGAGAAGGGTTTTACCTTGTTCAATTTTGTTTAGGGCTGAAATGTTTTTGTTTTTTTGTTTTTTTTGAAGAGGTCAAAAGAGGCTTGGACATCACTTCTGGCAAAAGAGGATGTGCACTGTGGGCTGCAAAAAAACAAACGGTCTGCCAATAAAAACGTTTGTGCGCGTCTGCGAGGCTGCAGACAAGGGAGCTTAGAAGTGCTTTTTAGAAAAAAAACAAACAGCTTCATAGTAAGGAAGGTATAAACATACGTGTAATTACTTGAAGGATAAGTTTCATCTTTTTTAGTTAAACTTCACGCCTTTAAAAAGTGAAAAATCCTCACCAAACACTTCAACCTCCACATAATAACATTATTTGTTTAACATAGTTAAACTTATCCTTTTAAGGTCTGTGGGTTGCGAAAAAACAAACGGTTTGCCAATAAAAACGTTTGTGCGCGTCTGCGAGGCTGTAGACAAGGGAACTTAGAAGTGCTTTTTAGAAAAAAACAAACAGCTTCGTAGTAAGGAAGGTATAAACATACGTGTAATTACTTGAAGGATAAGTTTCATCTTTTCTAGTTAAACTTCACGCCTTTAAAAAGTGAAAAATCCTCACCAAACACTTCAACCTCCACATAATAACATTATTTGTTTAACATAGTTACCAATAGAGTTTTTGTGGATTTATGTGTAAATGAACAAGTATATTAACTATATTGGTAGTTACATATGAACGTATGGGGGTCACATATAAAGAAAAATAATACAGTGAATGAATGATATTTACATATGCAAGTATGACTATTAACTAATAAGATGAGCCAATGGCCTCTTGGTCAAGTGTTAAGGCGTCGTCTTCTAATCTTGAGGTTGAGGGTTCAATCCCCACTAGGGGGCATAAGTGGATTTAAGGTGATTAGAGTAGGAATAGGAGTAGAATAGATTTGTCATTAAAAAAAACTAATCAAGATGAATAATATATAAAATGATTTTTTATTTATTAAATAAGAAAAGTTTATTACTTATAGAAATGATAAACTTTATTTATTTCTTACCTAAGAGAGTTTAAAGAGTATATTAGGCTAATTAATTAATGGGTTAATAACATAAACGCCACTGTAGTTTGTCCAAAATTTCAATTTAACCAGTATATCTTCGTAAGTGCAGTTCTTCGGCCATGTTGTGAATGTATAGGGTGTCCAAGTGAATCCACTAAATTTTGAATGTGACGGGGGGTAAGAAGTGTTCCGAGTCTGCAACATACAATCATGACTTTTATTTTTTATAGTGGCCGCGATAGATCTTTTTGAAAATATAACTGATTTTTACGATTTTTTTTTGAAAGTATGAGTGGTTCTTTTAGAACAAAAAAATATAATGCTTAAACCGGCTTTTCGCCAAACTACAGTGGTTTTTATGTTTTTACTTTATTTTATGCTAGTTTAAATGGATTGATGGATTATAAGCCCACAAATGAAAACCAAGTATAAAAGGAAGGCTTTTAAAGGATTATGAAAACATATAAAGAAAACCCCATCTAGTCTCCCATCTCCTTTGTTGTCGTCGAACAAACACCCCTCAAACACATTTTTTGAGATTTTTGTTCCAAAAACAAGAAAAAAAGCTTGGTTGATTGACTATGAAGACTAGCATTCATTGGTGTTTGCTCATGTGGTGTGGATACCACTAGAAGTGAGAAACGTTTTCTATCATAAGTTTTTACACCAAATGATGATTATCATCATATTAAGGTAATTTGATTACCTTATAGTTGATATGGTTAACGTAGTTGATTCAATTGGATCCGACCTTTGAGATTTTTTATGAACCCATTTTTAGTGTCCATTGCATTTAGATTGTCTGTAAATTGTTCCTAAGCAACTCATAATTCCCGGCTATGGTATGAAATATCAACTTTTGAATATTTAAATTACATTTTGATTTTTCTTAGTTGTTCTTGAACCATCAATCATGATGGGTTCTTTGAAACTATTGAAAATTTCAATCTTTTTAATATCATTGATATTTAAATTATTTAATGGTTTGATCCAACAATTATGATATTTTGTATTTATATATTTTTTATAAAATCTCATACATGATTTTATTAAGCAAACCATTAATTTTGCTTCTATATTTTTGATGTTATTTTTAGTGTATTTGCTTTTATGTCATTTTGGACTTTGTGGTTGTTTGTTTGGATCACTTTTTACGTAATTAGTTATGATATGACAACTGCCATTGTTAGTAAAATCTAATGAGATTAGTTTTTTCATTTTGCATATATGTTTTTTTCTTTGTAAAATTACTAGAACATGTATTTCTATTTTATTGTAAAACCAAAGAAGACAGAAAAATTGAAAGACCTAAGATCCAATTAGCGAAAACACTTTAACCCGAGACAGCCCAACCTCGAAGGCCTAGTCTTGGCAGCCCAATCCAGCCCCTCATTGGCCCATCCTTGGTCAACCTGGTGGAGTTTTTGGCCCATTTGGTGGCCCTTCTCGTCTCATCTTGCTGTTGCTGAACCACTAAAACTTGAAGAAAATTTTATGGTCCTAGTTTGTAACCATTAAATGTTGATTGGTTCATAAAAACCAAGCATAGATTGGGCTTTGCGATGCATGTCTATTTTATTTTATTTTTATATTAAAAATTATATCTGTGATTCTTGATTGTATCCATGTTATATTGTCAAAAAATAAAAGAAAACATAATATAAAGTTTTTCTAAAGTAATAAATTTATTAGATAAACTTAAAAATCTTTAAAAGTTTTACTTTTTTTTTCACATTTTAAATTATTATTTTGGTTAAAATTGGTTTTGTCATAACATTGAACCGTTTTAAAGTTGATTTTAACGAAATCTTGTAACAATTTTTTTATATGCAAGTTTTTTTTTGACATAATTTTTTTACAATATTGATTTTACAAATGAATACATTTTCTCTCAAATTTAATACGATCGTTAGAATAATTGAAATTGTATTATAATATTGCTATATCCATTCCATATGAATTATTGAGATGAGTTAGGCTGTTAGGTATGATGAGTTGATTAACAGGGTAAAGATGGAAATATGATATAAGCTAAGTGCAACAGTGCACGTAGTGACGCTACCATATGTTGGTAGCAACGCGATAATGAAACCATCACCCTGATGGCCTAGTTGATAAGGCTTTGGACTCTTTCTCTTCCCCGATAAAGAGGTTCCAAGTTCTAATCTCACTCCCTCCCTTTCCTCATAGGGAGTGATAGGTTTCAATCAAGGGATGGCCACTGGCCACCTCTCTACCCTCGTAGGTGATTGACCCGGACCACCCTGCTGCCAGGTGTGCGTGGGCCCCAAGGTTGCTTCATCAGGGTCATCCAAAGGATGGGTCGGGTGGGGTCCTCGGTTATAAAAAAAAAAAAAAAAAGCAACGCGATAATGAGGCGACAGTTCTAGCGCCGTGAGTGATAGTTTGTTATCACATTTCTATATTAGTTTTTCTATTTCCCACAAAGGTTTATATCTTAAACCAATTCTCTAAAGTTCACATATTAAGACATTGATTGCTGAATATATTGCCATAAGAACCATATACAATACTGGTACTCGCCGAAGTAATCATTTAGTTGAAAAACACCGCATACTCTCTCTCATTGATCATTAATAACCTCAAATGTTTAGTTTATTAAGACACAGTTACACTTCATATCTTTCCATATGAACCATATACGTAAATGAAACTTGTCAAAGAGTTTGGAACTCCAACAAACACTCTCCATTGTTTCACTAGAAAGTAAGCATTTCGCTGGAAAACAACTTATACTCACACTCTATCATCACTAAAAACAAACCCTTATGTTTATATGCTTGCTACTTCAGCCATCACCATTGGAGATCACAAGGGGAAAACAGGGAATAACAACGTGTCCCATTTACAATCGTTCCTTTCACAACCCCATCTCTTTTTCCTTCTTGTTTACATGGTGTGGATTCCTAATAAAACTAGGTTAGGTTACATAAGTCATTAATCAACATTAAAACCCTATAAGTTAAAAGAATGTTTTTCAATACACACCAAATATGAAAATTCGCTTCTTATATTGTATAATGCGAAAATTGTTCTAATTTTTTTAACTAGACGTTTTATGAAGCCTAGTTCATTAGTTTCTAATTTAGTTAAAGAATTGCCATGGACTTTCTCTTAATAATTGGAAATTAGCATCTATTTGGATTTTTATAATATAAAAAGACCTAACTCTCAATACCACAACATTATTCATCGTATTTTCATATTTTCTTTAAAATGTTAGTTCAAAAAAATATTTGAACTCTAAAATTGCCTAATTAGATCATCCTACTGGAGCTTGTCAAATTTATGTCTCAATTAAATTTCCTTCGAAAATATTTACGCTTATAGGTCCAAACATATGCAAGTGTTGCAAATAAAACTTGTAAAATTGACCTAATAGACAAGTGGTATTTTCTTGTGAGCAGTCAGAATAATTGGAATAAATTGGTTTACTTGGAATAAATTGGTGTTTATTCCAAATATCGTATTCCTAGAATAATTGGAATAAATTGGTGTTTATTCCAAATATCGTATTTGGAATAAATTTATTCAAATTTGGAATAAATTGGTGTTTCAGAAGACTAAGGTGTCGTGTTTTCAAAACTATTTGGCGGTGGAAGGCGTTTGGTTAGCGACTGGGGTGCAAATTATGTTTATTACGGTGTATGCTCCTCAAGTGTTGGTAGAGAAAAGGTTGTTATGGCACGCTATTGGGGTTCGTCTTCGTAGTTGGGATGGTCCGGTGGTGGTTATGGGTGATTTTAATGAAGTTAGGATTGCTTCTGAGAGGTTTGGGTCCGAGTTTGTTCATCATATGTCCCAAACCTCCTAACTCCAAACTCGCCATACACTTCCTCCAAGCAACCCATGATATTTTTCTTTCCCCCAAATCAACACCAATAAAAAAATTATTCCTCAAAGATTCCAAAACATTTTCAACACCTACAGGAATACGATACAAGGACAAATAATATGTGGGCAAACTACCTAAGACCGCCTTGATGAGCGCCAGACAAGTGTAGACAAGTGGTATCCTAATGCTTTACAAATAATGCCAGAATAATTGGAATAAATTGGTTTACTTGGAATAAATTGGTGTTTACTTGAAATCAACAATAATTGGTGAGGTCTTTGCAAATAATGCGTATCCTAATGCTTTACTTGGGTGCTTCAAAGATTTTTGATCCATTGTTAATACTAGAGCTATTTGTCAAGGTGAAGGTTTTCTTGAGGTTAAGCCGATTTATCTTGGGGGTCTGTGGGTGTTTCTTGATTTTGAAACTACTGGATCCAGGGACGCGTTTTTGAATCACGATGCTTTTAACACATGGTTTTCTACTCTTAAACCTTGGCATAATGATTTCGTTGTTAAAGAGATGTTTCTATGGATTGAGGTGGAAGGAGTGCCATTGTTAGCTTGGTGTTATGATACGTTCAAGAATATTGTTAGTAAGTGGGGTGAGATGATTTTTTATGATGACTCTGATGGTTCTAATAGACATACTATGAGGGTGGGGGTCAAGACCGAGCATGGTCCCTTGGTGTTAAAATCGGTGTCTGTCATCCTTGGCGGGGCAGCCTACTGTGTGCGGATTAGGGAACTTTGTTCGTGGACACCATCTTTCATTCAGGGTATCATGGAGGAGAATAGGGGTAACTCGGAGTACGACGAACGTGAAGGAAGTGATGCTAATTCTTTTCATGACGATGACGAGGTGCTAAGGGATGAGTCCGGGGATAAAGTAGATACAGACACCATTTTCATGAACGAGTAGAATAAAATTACCGAAAAAACGGTAAACGAAAATGTAAAATCGAAACAAGATATTTAACGTGGTTCCGTCATGGGATCACGACCTACGTCCACGGGCAAACGAGAGAGAGTATTTTATTAACACCGAGAAAACACTACAATCATACAATGCTAAACTACACTTGTATTCTGATTGCTCACAAGAAAATATCACTCTTACTTGTGGCATTATTTGTATTTGGAATAAATTTATTCCAATTTAGTCCTTGGTTAGAAATTTTAAAATCTATAGTGTAATGCCCGGTTTCTCAAATTTAGGATATACCAAATTATTTTAGTCAAACACAAAATCATTTATGGTATAACCCAAAATAGTAACAAGTTTACAAGTTCTATCAAAACATAGTTTAAGTTATACACTAAAGTACATAGCTATTACACCAAAAACCGGTTCATTACACTATTCAACAAAACTACAATACAAGTCAAAGTCCAAGTCCATGTGTAGCTATCCATCCATGTTTCGCTTCCCGCGGTCGCCGCTACCAGAACCTAACACAAATCACAGTAACAAATAATTTATGAGCTTTGAAAGCTCAGTGAGTAATTTAAGGTTAGTCGGATAGCATCATTCATCATCTCATTTGATTATATCTCAATGGACTATCTCAGTCCATGGTGTGTCTTACACACTATTCCTCTTTCTTCAATATACTCAATATTTGGTTATATTCAACCAAATCAGACTTAGCTTACTTCTTATATGTAAACAACATCATAATAAGACATAATCATCTAATAATTTAACTACTCACCTGTTGTCGGGTTACTCTGTGGAACTCCTGAACCACGTGTGTCGTGCTCTTGTCTAGCCTTAGCTGTATCACAATATCTCGGGTCAACTCAATATTCAACAATCTCAATCATACTCAATATCGATAACAATCAAGAATTTGAATCATAAGAGAGGGTTACAATCAAAAGATAGCAATAATATCCTAATTGTAACTTCCAATTTCACAAATTTAACTCATATAGCCCTAGTAACATAATACAAACACTTCACTAGCTTAGGTCTCGAATTATAACTCTCTTACACACACAATTCCAAGTAAACTCGCTCTAATTCATGCTAGTTGCAGGTGGTTCATCAAAACCACAAGGAACCATCTCAATTCCAATTATTCAACCGTCAAAACAAGATAAAAAATCAAAGAGGATTACCTTTCAAGCTCAAGGAACTAATCTCTAGCTTCAATTCGTGAAAGATAGGCTCAAATCTCGACTTAGAAGGTTTAGAGATGGTTTTCTAGGGTTTTGAGAGGTTTAAGACGAAAAGGGTTTTAACCCCAAATGAAGCAAAGTCGTATTTTTAAAACAGATCTGTGCGATTACACGGCCCGTGTAACTTACGGTATACACTTAGAGTTTGGTCTGCAGAACTACACGACTTGTGTTCATATTACACGACCCGTGCTGCACACTTTACACGACCCGTGTTAACAAGACACGACCCGTGTAACTCTCGGTATGCTCAAAATAATCAAAAGGGACTCCTACACGACCCGTGTAACTCCAACACGACCCGTGTAACCTCTTTTTAGCATTTTTCAAATTCAAACTTCTTCCAAATGGGATTCTAACTACCCAAACTCATGCAACAATCTAACAAATCCTAATTACACTAAAATTAACTCAAAATCTCTCAAATTTAATAACACGGTATTACACATAGCCCTTTTGATAGAGAAAGGGGTTGATTTGTTGGCTAGGTGTAAGCGGCGTGTAGGGGATGGGAGAAACATTTCCTTTTGGAATGATCTGTGGTGTGGTGATGTATGTTTGCGTGACAAGTTTAACCGTGTGTTTGCTTTGGATTTACATAACAATTGCTCAGTGGCAAAGAGAGTAAATTTTCTTAGTTGGGGCTCGTTTTTACGTCGTGTGCCGACTGATGGGGCCGAGTTAGATCAGTTTCAAGCCTTGACGGTGCTAGTGGATAAGGTGGTGATTTCGAATAAGGAGGATGGTTGGGATTGGGATGTAATGAACTTCAATTAGTCAAGTTTAAATCTACAAATTATTCCTCCATTACCATCTTAATGAACTTCAATTAGGGACAAATTGGTTGGATGTAATGAAATGACAAAGAAATGATAAAGATGGTAATTATATAAACAAAGTAATGGACAAATTCATTAATATTTCCTTGTAATGTTTTATACTCTCTTATATTAAAATAAACCAATAATCCATATTATTTGTTAGGTATGAAGAGAAAAATGAATGGAATGAAACTACATGATCTGTACAAAAATGCCTCTCTTAACAGAAATACATATTCACTACTAGAAAATTTAGTTTTACCGACAAAATGTTTCCGACGAAAAATGTTTGTCGGTATTTTCCTTCACAATTCCGACAAATCAATGACAAAACCTCAATACCTAGAACTTCCGACGAAATACCCACGAAATTGGATATATGAACATTTTCGTCGGAAATGCGTCGGTAATTTCCGACAAAACACCGACGGAAAGTTAATTCATATTTAAAATTAAAGGTTTGTAGGAATTCCGTAGGAAATGAAAAGCGGGAAATGAAAAGCGGGAAACTGAAAATTTCTCCTACCTTTTCTTTTTACCTTTCCCACCTTTTCTTTTAAATATTATAGAAAATTTGCGACAAAACAGCGACGGAAAATTCAAAATCAACACTTCGTCGGAATTTCGTCGGAAATTGAAAGAGCGGGAATCAGAATTCTTTCCCCCATTTTCTTTTTTATTTTCCCATATTTTTGGTTTTCCCACATTTTTTTGGTTTTCCCACAATTTTTAATATTATAGAAAATTATATTATTAATATAAAAAAGTAATTTATATTATTATTATTCAAAATATAATTATTATTACTATTATTTTTATTATTATTTATTTTTGTTAGGTTTTTTTAATTATATTTTTATCAATATTTGGTTTATTATAATTCATTATATTATATTTTTAAAAATTTGTGTATATATATATATATATATATATATATATATATATATATATATATATATATATATGTGTGTGTGTGTGTGTGTGTGTATTTATATGTATGTGTATATACAAGAATTTGTATATGTATGTGTATATATGTCTATATGCGTATAAATGTATGTGTGTATGTATATGTATGCATGTGTATTGTATTTATATGTTTAGATGTATTTATGTGTTTAAGGTTTAGAATTTAATGTTTATAGTTCAGTGTTTAAGGTTTAACATTTAAGGTTTAAGGTATGCATCAGTTTGTGGTTCGGTGTTTAAAGTTTCAGGTTTGGGTATATGTATATGTATGTATATATGTATGTGTAAGTATGTGAGTATAGAGTTCATGGTTTCATGATTAAGGTTTAAAGCTTATGTGTACGTGCATATACGTTTATATTCATGAGTATGAATGTATTTATAGTCCAATGTTTAAGGTTTCGGGTTTGGGTGCATGTATATGTATGTGTAAACATGTGAGTATAGGGTTAAGGGTTTCATAATTAAGGTTTATAGCATATGTGTACATGCATGAGTATGTATGTATGTATATATGTATGTGTATATATGTATGTATGTATATATGTATGTATGTGTGTATATGTATGCATGTGCATTGTATATATCAGCATGTGGGTATACGGTTTAGGGTTTAGTATTTTGTATGCATTTTTGTATATATGTATATGTATGGATATGTATATGTATGTATGTGTATGTGTATGTATATATAGGTATATATAATTGTATGTGCTTGAGTTTCATGATTAAGGTTTAGAGCTTATGTGTACGTGTATGTATGTATCTATGTATGTATGTATCTATGTATGTATATATGTATTTATATGACAATTTCTTTGAATGAGACTAAATGTCGTATTTAATCGGATCAAATAGCGATTTCAATATGTATGTATATATGTATTTATATGACAATTTCTTTGAATGAGACTGAATGTCGTATTTAATCAGGATCAAATAGCGATTTCAATATAAATAATAAACATTAATAATAATAATAATAATAATAATATTTATAAAATTAATAATGTTTAAAAAAATATTAAATAATAATAATAATAATAATAATAATAATAATAATAATAATAATAATATGTATGTATATGAGTTTAGTTGGGGAAAATGTTTAAAATTTTAATTTTTTTAATTCCGTCGGAAATCCGTAGGAATGAAACCCTTTTTTCCGACAAAATACCTACAAAATCCAATTACCATTTCCCCTCTTTAAACCCTACCCGGTTCTCTTGTTGCGCACACTCGCTTCCCGTTTCTCTTCTTGCCTTCTCGACAAACGGCGCTGAAAGCACACTCGACAAACGGCTCTGCAGGTCTGATGTCCCCTTCTCGTTTTTCTTGCTACAGAATCTTGATGCCGGCGGTATAAAGCTCCACCGGAGTACCGTATCTCTTCTTCCCTTGAACGATAAAAGCTCCACCGGACAACCGCTGCAGCCGGCCAGCCCTCCACTTCACGTCTTTACCTTCCGGCAACGAGCAATAAGCAATCGAACCAAAAGGTAATTCAAACTCGATTTCAGTTTCTGAGTTTCGATTTCAAACTCGATTTCAGCTTTCTGAGTTTCGATTTCAGAGTTTCGATTTCAGAGTTTCGATTTCAGACTTGATTTTAGACTCGATCTCAGTTGATATTTCAGACTCGATTTCAGACTTGATTTCAGACTTGATTTCAGACTTGATTTTAGACTCGATTTCAGCTTTCTGAGTTTCGATTTCAGACTCGATTTCAGCTTTCTGAGTTTCGATTTCAGAGTTTCGATTTCGAATCTTCCTTTTCTGGAAGCAGGTATCAAGCTTTTGCTCTTTGTTCAATACCAGATTACCTGGGTATTTTGGTTTAAGCTATAACAGTGTTAACGATTTCAGACTCGATTTCAATTTCTGAGTTCTGAGTTTTGTAATGGATGTACACTGTAATGGATATACGTGCATATACGTTTATGTTTTCATGTAATGGTTCGTGCAATCCATTACAGGGTTCTGAGTTTTACAATCCATTACAGGGTTCTGAGTTCTGAGTTTTGTAATAACATATATTTTTAATTATTTTTCTGAGTTTAAGGTTTAAGGTATGTCGAACCGTGCAACCGTCCGTAACCCTGGCATTCAGTGTTCTAGAGGCAATCAAGATTCAACATCAGGAGGAAGTCAGGGTTCTAGGGGCAGACTTGCATCTCATAACTCCACTCCTCATCGTGCAGACCGTAGATATGCACCATATAAATCTGGTCATGGAGGCGCCAGACCTGCATCACATGAGTCCACTCCTACTAGTCGTAGACGCAACACAACTGCATCACATGAGTCCCCGCCTCCTAGTCGTGCTGCATTTCGTGGAGGCGGCATACCTTCATCACATGCATTTATTCCTATTGTTTCTGGACCTAATACACAGACATTGTTGCCTCCTGTTGATATTAGGAGGTTAGCCGAGGATCACGTAGAGCCTGTGGGTGGTTATGTTGGATTATTACAGCAGATGAATCCAGAAGGCGTACATTTCAGTGACGAGGATTACGATGAGGGTGAGGAGGATGACAATGGGGATGGCGAGGCTACGCCACATGGTTCAAATAGCACAGACGTACCCGCTTTTGGTGCTTATGGTGCCTCTCAGAGGCCATTTATCACTTGTGTTGGGAAAAAGTATGTCTTTAGATTATTTGATTTTAGAATTGAATTTATTTTTATTTTTGATGTTATATTTATCCTTATTGGAGTATTTCAATATTGTAGGTTTGGGAGATTTCAAGTGCACCGGGCGATTAGGCAGCTTATTGATCAATATTCAGATGGTCCTTGGATAAGTTCCAAACATATCCCCAAAGAAGTAATCGAGCAGATGTGGGGGTGTTTCAAGGCAATATATTAAGTCTCAATTTTTCAATTTAAACATGGATTAATTATTTTCATTTCTTATAATCATTCATTCTAAATTTTACATTTTTAACTTATAGTTTTTTTTTAAATTTATACAGACACTTTATGTATGGGATCAAACAGAAGACACAAGAGTCAAGAACAACTTTAAGTTTGTTATTAAGGAAAGATACAGAGACATCATGAAGGAACATAGGGAAAAGTCAGCAAAGTTGGCCATAGCTGCTGGACATGATATCTCAGAGAAAGGGAAAGACTTTGACATCATGAAAGATTTTGTGCCTCGTGGGATGCAAGCTCAGGCATGGGAGGATATGTGTAGGGTAAGTGGGTTAATACAAATTTGTTATTGTTTATTCCCTTTTTTTAATATTATACATATATTACTCTTTACAGCAATGGAACACTGAAGCTTGGTTGAAGAGGTCTGCGAGTGGGACGAGTAATCGCAATACCATTGATAGTGGTGGGAACATATCGAGACATACAGGGGGTAGTATCGGTTATGATGAGCACCGTATCAGACTAGCAAGTATTCATTTTATATAAGTTTTAGTAATATGTTTTTAGTTTAACAAAAATTACATTATTTATATTTGTAGACAGCAAAGCTTGGCCGGCCACCTAGGTTTTTGGAGTTGTTCTTTCAGACTCATCTAGATAAAGCTTCAAAGATGAAATATCTTGATGGAGATGATACGGGAAAGAAGTTTTGTACCGAGACAGCAAGGGAATTATATGTAAGCTGTCTTTATCGTTTTTAGATTTTTTTGTCCCAACTTTTAGTATAATAACAATTATATTGTTTTATTTTCTTATAGGAAGCGTACTCTCAAGCCTTGCTTGAGAAGTATGGGGATGATTTGCATGATCAGATAGATGATGCTGAACTGTGGGCGAAAACCCAAAAGGAGATACGTGGAGCATCGAAAAATAATTATATTTATGGGGTTGGATCCTCGGATTTAGGGTTTGTGGTCACCGGGAAGTTATCTGCTGCTGCAGGGTGTTCATCATCCTTTTGCGGGTCTCAACATGAGGTATATTTATTTAATAACTACATTATATATATTATAGATAATGAAACACTTTGTGAGCATGAAAATAGTCATTAAATTATAATTTTTTGGTATTATTAGACTAAAAATAAAGTGTGTTGCTATAATGGATGAAAATTATTGATATATATTGTTTGTTATTAGGTTAAGGAGTTACGAACACAACTTGAAAATGCAAACATGGAAACAACTTTGCTGCGACAAAACCAAGAAAAAATGCAACAACAATTGGCCCAACTAATGACACAAGTTGGTATCCTCACCGGAAATTCAGTTTAGTTTTGTTGTAAACTTTTTGTTAAACATGTTAGGGTGAAGTTCAAAAACCTAATTGTTTTGGTGAAGTATTTGATAGTACCTATCATTTGTTTTGAAATATTGGAGAGTAGCTATAATTTTGGTGAAATATTGTAACTTCCATTTTGGATGAATTTGTATTGACTTGTTTTTATATATGTTTACTGATTGTAGTGGTTGAATTTGCTTATTAGATGAATTTGTAGTTGATTTTTATTTATTGTAAATTTTTTGTAAAAAAATTCTGGAATATTTTATATTTTATAGAAATTAAAATTTAAAAAACTGCATTTGTTATTCACGAATTTAAGCTGTTACAATTCTGTAGGAATTTTGTAGGAAAATTTGGTGCAATTCTGTAGGAATTTCGTAGGAAAATTTGGTGCAGTTCTGTAGGAATTTCGTAGGAAACTTTGGTGCAATTCTGTAGGGATTTCGTGGGAAATATTTGTTGGTGAAGTTGGTCGGATATTTGTAGGAAAATTCCTACGAAAGTTTTCGTCGCAAAGTTGTCAGCCATTTCGTAGGAAATCTGTAGAAACTCTATTTCCAACGGTCCTTTTTTCTACAAACCAATTTTGTCGGTAATTTGTCGGTACAGTTTCCAACCAATTACCTACGAAAATGCTTGTCGCTAAAACTTAATATTCTAGTAGTGATTATTTATACTTTTTACGACATTGACTAGTCAAAAATTTTATTATTAATTAAATATAATAAATGGATATTAAATAAAATATATAATAATTATATAAAGATCAATGTTCTTCCAAGAAAACACTTAAAATTTTTTAACTCATAATCATAGTTTAGTGTATTCCCTTAGATAAACAATGGTCACAATAGTTTGAAACCATGAAGCTCAAAACATGAAATGAAACTATACATCGATTTCTCAAAGCAGCAAGAAATCATTCTTTTTTGTTCATGTTTCCAAACAAGTCATTTTTTTAAACAAAGGGACTATTTCGATATGAACTATATTAACACAACTAAATAATATCCTTCAATTTCATAAAAAGAACTCATTATAACATTTTATCAAACATGCAGTAGGCATTAAATCTCTACGTCAGAAACCAATTGAAAACAACAATCATATGCAAACAAACCAAAATTGATAATAATGGATGTGATATAGAGAAAGAACCAGATTGGGAAAAGTATGCTTCTATTATCAATACCCCTGAAATATTTTGGTTAACTCCTTAATTATTATTTGTTTGGTAAATCAGCTTTTTACAAGAATTTTTTGAAACTATAATCTCCACCAATAGAGTTAAATCAATTTTTTAAAGTAAATTAAAGTTAACCAAATTAGAGTCCTGTTAACCAAATTAAAGTCTTGTTACAATATTTTACTATATTAATATGTACTATTACAAAAGAATTACAATCAACAGAAACTAGATGAATTGCTAATCAGAAAAATACTATCAGACATCCAAATACAGTATTTTTTTTTTTTTTTTTTGCATCTCCCTATTAACTCATTGACTTTCGGCTACATCTCCGACCACTGGCTTCCGGCATAGACCTATGACCACCATGTAACGCCCCATTTTCGGCGTTAGCGTTAATAATCAACGTCAATTATTATAGTTCGTATTTTTTTTAAAAGAAAAGAAATGAATTTTTAGAAAGTGATTTCTAGGGTTAAATCTCAATTAACTTAATAAATTTTTAATAATAATAATAATAATAATAATAATAATGATGGTGATGATGATGATGATGATTCTAGAATTTTAGTTATATGATTTGAGGAGGAATGAATTGTCATTTATAGAAACTTAGATTGTAAGCCAAATGTTGCATGAGGTGTTCTAAATATAACTTGGCATTGTAGAGGGACTAGAAGGTCATTTGTGTGAAACTTGCATGGAAATTAACCCTACGAAGGGCTGCACGTCGGAGAAGAAGGAAATAAGGGCCTAGGCCCTCAATGTTCAGCTTCTAGCCCGTTCAAGGCCTCAATTATAAGCTTAATAGGTGTTGTAAACCATCCTAGCCCTATAACTCGATCCCATTGCCTAGAAGAACTTGAGAGCTGATTCCTACCTTGCCATTTTCCTTGTCTTTGCCGAGAAAACACAAAACCGAGGAGAATAGAGAGGTATGTGGTGTTGATGTTGTTGAACCCGTGAAGAAGGAGTGAAGGAACGAATAAGCAAATAAGAGAACGAAGAATAGAAAGGTTGAATCTTGATCTTGTATCCAAGTATGCTTTCTGTGTGTATTTGGGTGGGTATGTGATAGGATGCAACATGTCCCATTCCTTCAAGTCCTAGGTGTTTCATTGAAGCTGTTTCAGACTTCAAAGGTCTTAATAGTGATGTCTTATTGGGTTAGGATGTTGAAACCCCTAAACGTAGTTGTTATTTTATGTGAATCAAAGTCCACTACTGTTGGGTCTGTTTGAGAAAATCATGAAAAATAGTAGAAGTATATTTTTGGGTCGAGTCTTATGTCCCTGAAATGGGCTAGATGTCTAGTTTCTACCCTAATAAGGGTTTGATCTGATTCAAATCCTAGGTGACTCGTACCGAATCCCAACAAATTAAGTCATCTGTCTTTGGAGAATCACTAAAAATCATACAAAGCTCATTTAGGGGTGAGTTCAGTGGCCTTAGTTTAGGTTGGAGGTCTAGTTTGTCCTTACCAAATTTCAGAACCTAGTTCTTATCTCATTTTGAGCTTGGACTGATTCTTTGGTGTCTGGTCTAGCTCAGTGACTTAACTATTGACTCCACTTGTTGATTTAACTCATAACTATTAGAGTATGTAAATGACCTGAGGTTAGTCCCTGTAGTCTTTCCTTAGGGTCTAGTTCATACCATATGCTTCCCAGAATTTATAGATGGCCCTTACTAGGTTGGAAGTGGCAAGCTTTCCAACCTGGTCCGAGTTTGGACATAATTAATACCTGATCTTGGTTAATTCATACAAAATAGAAGAAACTTTGTTAGAGTGAGTTCCTTACATCCTTGGAATCCAATAAAATAAACTAAGTGATGTGTAAAAATATCCTAGATTGGTTGGGTTTAGGATAGGCTAAAACGGTCATCAACAGACCCTCTGTTGAGAGTTAAAAGCTGAAAAATAAACATAATAAGTATAATAATACTAAATTATATATTTAGGTTAAGGCTTAGTTATTATACCATATAATAACCTAATATACTTATAGGATTGTAAGGTGTGCAGTTTGAGCTTGGTTGGATTCTCGGAGTTGCCACACGGATTTCTGCATTGCTGGTATGAGGTGAGTTCATCACTATGCTATATTGAAGTTATACATCCTATAATGTAGCTCGTGTGTGCTGTTTAGGATATAGGTGGGTAGTACTAGGATATGGGAAGGTCTAATAGGTGTGTGAGTGTGGTGAGTGAGTATAGAGCCAACCATGATTGAGTTGGGTGCCATGATTGAGTTGGGTGCCATGCTTGTGCAGTACGCTGTAGTTGTGTTGGGTGCCATCATTAAGCTAGGTGTCATGATTGTGTTATGCGTTGGAGTTGAACTTGGTGCCATGATTGTACTGCACTATAGTTGTGCTGTGTGCATTGTTTGTGTTGTATGCTTTTGAGTTGTGTGCCTTTAATAAAGGTAGAGTATGTGTGATGGATATACCGTGTATGTATTGAATTCACTAAGTTATATGCTTACCCTTTCCCTCCTTAGTCACTGTTTCAGGTACTTCAGGCGTAGGTGATGACAAGACGTGACGTGTACACACTGTTGCAGATTCTTCTGGAGATTAAGTTTTGAGTTGGCTTTTATTAGATTTTGATTTCCGTTGGTTAATAATTATGTTGACAATGGGATGTTTTTAAAAGAATTAAATTATGTTTTTGTTGGAAAGTAATAAATAATATGATGAGTATTTGTTGCAATTGTTGTATTAATTTTTTTTAAAAATTTATTATAAAATCTAGGACATTCACACCAGCATCCAGCCCACTAAGGCCACCAAACCAACCTAAATCAAATCGTGTTTAGAAAAAGATGGAGATATTGTGACTGCACGAGATAGTGAAACAGAAAGATCGAGAGTGAAAGAGACATACCGGCGGTGAGGCTGTTGTGGCCGATGAACCCCCAAATGTTGGCCGGAAGTGAGATTGATAGTACGAGAGATCGGCAGTTCGAGAGTCTAACAGGATATCGAGATTATGAGAGATAAAGAGTGAGAGTGGTTGTGCACCAGCGGTAATTTGGTTGTGGCTGGCGGTGATTCGGCGTGAGAGTGTGAGAGGAGATGAAAGTGTGAGAGATCAGTAGAGAGAGGCGTGAGGGAGAATGGAGGTGGATGAGAGAATATCAAATTAGGGTTTCTTTATTATATTAATGAGCTAGTTTTGTTTATTTATTTTATTAAACTTATTTATAAATATAAATTATTTCTTTTAGGAGATTTAAAGTCATTTTAATTAATATGTTTTATTTTATAGAATTTTTTATTTTATAGATTTAAATAAATAATTATACACATTTAAAATGTTTTATTTATGATAATTTTTTATCCTTAACATGACTATTAGTATAATATATTTTTTTAATTTTGTAACATTTTATTTTATTTTTATCTAGGGATGATGAATTTATTTGGGATCAATCTAGCTACTGATGATGGATTTTCTACAAGAACATCAGTATTTTCCACCAATCAAGTTATATAATTTTACATGTTTCTTACATATTGAAGTAAAACATATATGCTAAAACATTTCACTTTAAATTTCAGATTTTCAAGCCCCATGAGGAACTGATGTACTGGGAAAAAAGCACACGTTCTCGTGGTTATGTCATTATCACTAAAAGGACAAAGACATATGTGAACGGGTTCATATATAAAGTCATCCTTATGTGTGATCGAGGTAGAGAATATAAATCTAAAGATACAAGTAGGTCTTCTAGGAACAAAAAGAATAACTTAAATTTCAACTAGAAGGAAAGTATTCAAAACAATATGACTAATGGATGCTAAGGGTAATATGTGATGAACATAATTATCCACCTGAATAGTATATGGAGGGTCATTCATTTGGAAGATGGCAAGGTTTTGTTTCAAACAAAGCTTTGGATATCATACTAGGAGAGTTTCAAAGGTTGAATGCTTTAAAGCTAAACTCCTCTAATTGTGGTTGCCAACTTCGTAAGAGCTGTGGGTTACCATGTGCTTGCATGCTTTCTGTCTATTCGAATTCAAGTTAGTATATTCAACTATGATATATAGATTATTTTTCTGATATTTCAAAATTAATTATTTTATATTTTAATGCAGGTTATTGCATTTCTAAAATCGGGCGCACCTCCGCAATACTGGATGATTATGCCTTTGACATGTTACCTGATTTCCAACAATTTGGAGTGATCATTCATTGTTTAAGCTATGTACAGTCTACGACTTGCTTCCCTCTTTGGAGAGGGCCTGAAGAATTTCAACTTCACCGAAGCATTATAGTGGCAAATGTAAATGTCAGCCATTATGTAGCGGTATTTTTACAAGTAGAGTACCAATGCCTCTTGTCACGACATATTGGAAGGCCCACAAAAGTCAATTTGCATCAGTTTGGCAAACTATGTATACGTCACACTTTGAATTATTTAATCAACTTAGACGTCATAGTTCTATAACACATTTTATCCATTTAGAGGATTAGATATAATTGTAATTGGATTTTCGTAATCGTCTTTTATTATCGTAACACCTTTTATCCATATAAAGGATTTGAGTTCATAATTGTGTCTTATTACATATAAATAGTCATATTACATTTATATAAATAATAATTGTATATAAAATAATTATAATTAATATTAAATAATTATAATTAATATTAATTGTATATAATAAAAATGATAAATTTGTATAATAAATAAATAAATATAATGATTATTAGTTAATAATTTATATAAATCTAATGAATTATTAATTAATAATTATACAATGATTATAAATAAAAGAGTAAATTACAGTTTTGGTCCCTGTGGTTTATCTATTTTTTCAGTTTTAGTCTAAGTTTCTAATTTTCACACTAATGGTGTCTGTGGTTACATAAAGCTTGCACTATTGGTCTTTGGTCAATGTAAAAAGACTAACATACACTTTTTAATTTCTTTTTACTTTTTCTTTTAACCTAACCGTAACCCAATCAACTATTATTTATTGGTTTAAAAGGTCATTCATGCTATTTTTTCTGCTTTCTAGGGGCATAAACTCAAGTTTTACCTTTTAATTTAGTCCCCTTAGGAGGTTTACCAGTTAAAAGTTACACATCAGCAGTTTCATATGATGTGGCGGTCTAGTCATCCTCTACGTGGTAGGTGCGGCTTAGTCTGCAAAAGGTTTTCTTCTCCTCATTGATAGCGACATTGTCCAGACCCCTTCCGGCAACGCGAGAATATCCTCCTCGATGTTATCTATGATTCAAGAAAAAAAATCAGTAATCCGCCTAATTTTACAGATATATAGGGATTTACAGAAACAATACAAAATGAGAAATCGATTATTGAAGTACAAGTAAATCAATTAAGAATATGAACGATGAAGCAGTAATAGATGATAGACGAACTGAAATCAAAACTAAAACGGATTCAAATAGAGAAAACCTTACGCATTTGGTGAATTGCAAGAAATGCGATTCGCGAAACAACCATAATTTTTCCTTAAACTTGAAGTAAAAAGAAGAAAGTTATGCCTGTTAAATGAGTAGAATAGATGAATCTTGAGAGTGTGGGAAAAGGTGCTAGCTGATAGACGGTGAGATGCTTTCGCGTCGCTGCTGAAAGACTGCAGAAGCTGAAAATATGAGAAAAGAATTGAGGTTAGGCTTCTTATAATCATTTAATCGATCAATCTTCACTTTCGACAAAACATCCTCCCTTTGCCGAAAGACGCCACTAAGAAATGTGTTGAGAATAGAGGAATTTACTATGCCAATCACAACAATTCAAAAGAACCTCAAAGGTACCATCGGTGAAAAGAAAGAAATTCAATTGGCTTCATTGTCGGAAACGCCATCTTCAATCAGCTCAAGAACATGAAGATTCCTGATTTCAAAATGAGGTATTATAATCATTTAATCGATCAATCTTCACTTCCGACAAAAATCACTAATTTGTTTATGAAATCAACACTGAAATAGGAATCAATTCAGATCGAGGTATGAACTTGTCGAGAGTATCGTGAAGTAAACATATCTAAGTTATCAGAAAAATGAAAATGGAAACTCTATATTCAAGATCCCTGATTTATCTGCACTCGCTAGCGATAATTGCGAGTTTGTTCGTTTCGAAACCTTCATAACAAACTATAACGAGCTCCTTGAAATACTGAAAGGACTGACCAATCATGGTGAGATCATCATGGACATGCGTTTTAGGTAGATATTCTCCGGTGAATGACATATAGTAGCCATGGCGAACATCCAAGAGGTAAATCCGCAAATCGGGGTTTTCATTCAAAGAAACCGATCGAACTCTCTTCAACCGATCTGTCACCCATCATTATCCGGTTGGCATTTCATGTGGAACCAAATCGATGACTAGGCAAAGGGGTAACCGGTTTACCCATTCTATTTCGATTGAGGGACTATTTTAACACACAAAACCCAAGTTTGTTTCTTTAGAAAACCAAAAAAAAAATATTTAGGGACCTATTAAACCAACAACCAATAGTTGTTGGGCTACAACGTCATTTTGCCTAATTTATTTTACTAATTAAAAAAACACCCCATCCCCTACCCTCACTATCCCGTATCTCTCTCTTCACCAAAAAAAAGCACATCGGAAATTATGGATTCCGGTAGATTTTCAGGCAATAACGTCACAACAGTCTTATGGGTCACCAATCTAGATGCCCCACTCATCGAAATTACAGCGTCTTAATACACAACGGTAACAGAACTCTCACACTCCTTAATCAAACTAAAAACGTAAACTATTCGTCAAACTCATCGGAATCGTGGAACAATCTGGTAGAACAAAAATGTGATCTTTAATTTCAATAAATATCATTTCAATTTCTTTCATCTTTCCATTTTCATGTCTATTCTGGGAGAATTGACACCCCTAGTGGAATTTGAACCCGAGACCTCAAGAAGGCAAGAAGGCCGGGTATACTCATATGCCGTTGGACCATTAGGTTTTTGACACCAATATTTTAAATGAGTTGTACCTGATACAAACATATAGAACCAGAACTTTAGCTTTTTACTTGCAACATATTCTAAATGTTATGTATTAATCTAGCGGCAAGAAAATCTAGCCCCAAAATATGCTGAACTTTATCGACATTATCCAACAACGGAAATTGTGTGAAAACTGATGCATGAGGATTAGAATTAAACCCTAACAAATTAAAGATACAATTCATACAAAAAAAAAAAAAAAAAAAATACGAAGTCAATCCAAAACAATTAACGATAGATTAAAGAAGGAAAGAAGAAAGATTTGACGAAATGTACCAACAAAAGCCTTATAGTTTTTTAAGACGATTAAATCTATGCAAGATTTTGGCGATTATTTTGGTGATTACAATCTTCATCGTTTGCATGTTCTTCATGTATATTTCAAATTATCCAGTTTTACCTAATTTAATATATTCAGACTGCCTTGTACCAATCAAGAAAACATTCGACCTACATCTTCATTCACCATCGCCACAACACGAATCACCAACAGACGTCACCCAACTGGTATTCGCCATCTCCGGGACCGTCAAAGCATGGCGTGACCGGAGATCATTTTTCCGAGAATGGTGGCGGCCAAACGTCACCAGGGGATACATCTTTTTCGACAAAAACCCAACCCCAGATCTTCTCCCATGGCCATCGGAGCTTCTTCCTCCTTACCGTGTCTCAGAAAACACCACCCAATTCGAGGTATACTCGAGGCACGTGAGGCCTTATGTTATCAGAATCGTGAGAACAATCATTGAGGTTTTTAGAGAGAGAGACAAGGATGTAAGATGGTACGTTTTGGGAGACGATGATACCGTATTCTTCGTGGATAATTTGGTGGAGCTTTTGGGAAGGTATGATCATACAAAATATTATTATATCGGCGGTGTCTCTGAATGCGTTAAGTCAAATTTTGATTTCTCGTTCGAGATGGCGTTTGGTGGTGCAGGATTCGCGTTGAGCTACCCGTTGGTGGAGGCGTTGGTCGCTAATCTTGACAAATGCATCGGAATTTACCCATTTTACTACGTTAGCGATCAGATTTTGAGTGCTTGCATTGCTGATCTTGGTGTTCCACTTACTCATGAAAAGGGATTTCATCAGGTAAACTTTAATCAATCATCCAAATTTCCTCCGGACGAACGAAAAACCCTAATTTTTATCAACAGATTGATTTGGTTCACGATATATCCGGGTTTCTATCGGCGCACCCACAAACACCATTGATTTCCCTCCACCACCTCGACATCGCGCTTCCGATTTTCCCCGGGATGAACCGCCATAACTCCGCCGCGCATCTCATGACTGCTGGTAAATTCGATCAATCACGCCTCCTCCAACAAACCGTTTGTTACGACAAGGAAAAAAACTGGGCATTCTCGATAGCTTGGGGCTACTCGATTTACATTTACGAACAGTACATCCCTCGTAGTATTCTCAGGCGACCTTTGGAAACATTCACGCCATGGGGCTTGGAACGGAAACCACCTGATTACATGTTCAATACGCGATTATTAGTCACTGATGATCCGTGTGAAACGCCTCATGTTTTCTTCTTTAATTCTGTTACGAGACTTGGTAATGATAACAATGGCAGTAGTGATGCATCAGATGAAATCGTGATGACCTATATTCGGTCCAAGCATCGTCGGTTGCTACCTTGTTCTTCAAACAACTCTGCGGATTTTATTTCGAAGATTGAAGTTTACTCTCCGGCAACAAAATTAAGCTTTGTAAGCCCATGAATTTCCTGTTATACCATTTAACATTAATTTTCTCAAAAATGAAAATTAGTTAACAAATCGTTGTATGCCATATAATGTAAAATCTAACTCTTTTAGATGTAATAAACTTCCATTTTTGTATATCTTGTTAGTATCATATGTAACATTTAACCAAAATTGCAAAAAACATTATAGGTTTGTTACGTTTAATTAGGGCTGTAAACGAACCGAACGTTCAACGAACCGTTCGTGAACTGTTCGACGGGAAGTTAGTTTATTTAATAAATGAACGAACATGTATGAACACAAATTCTCGTTCGTTTAATTAAACGAACGAACCTGATCAATGGTCTCATTCGTTCAATTATGTTCATAACGTTTTTTTATGTTGTACATTTACGTTCATTTAAGTTCCTTATATATTCATATATGTTCAATTGTTTTTTATCATATTACAATACTATATGTTTATTTATGCTCGTATACTTTCATTTATGTGTGTTCATTTAAGTTCCTTATATATATATATATATATATATATATATATATATATATATATATATATATATATATATATATATATATATATATATATATATATATATATATATATATATATATATATATATATATATTCAATTGTTTTTTATCATATTGCAATATATATGTTTATTTATATTCATATATGTTCAACTTTTTATCATATTACAATACTATATGTTTATTTATGTTAATATATGTTTGTTCGTTTATGTTCTTTTAGCATGTTCATGAACATAAACAAACGAACATGAATAATATCATTTGTTAAATGATCGAACATGAACAAGAAAACTCGTTCGTTTATACGTTCGTGTTCGTTCGTTTATTCGGCTAACTTAAACGAACGAACATGAACAAGTCCTCGTTCGTGTTCGTTCGGTTCGTTTACAGCCCAACGGTTTAATGGTTAGATAGAAAAATGGTTGCATGCATTAATACTAATATTTGTAAGTATGTTGCATCCTTTTGCATTTAGTCGATATTTTAATTGACTTAAAATGTGTCTCTACATACAAGTTGCACTTTTTTGAGCCGCTATAAAGTCAAAGTATGAAAATATAATGTGTCTTTTTTAATGAATTAGGTTGAAAACAGAGGGGAATGCTGTGATGTAGTGAACGTTGATGGCAAGAAAACAGCAAAAGTCAAGATAAGAGCTTGCTTGAAGAGTGAGATTACAGCTTAGACTTCAAATACATACACATGCATTTTGTTCAGTTTTTATATTTACATTTTTCTTTTTGTAATTTGTGGGGTGTAGAATGCATTGTAATTAGATATAACCATGTATTTACTTTGTGTAAAAAATAGGAAAAGATATGATTCATACATTTGTTAATTTCTTGTTGTCCGGTTAAATAGTGATTGATACAATTGAAATAATATGAAATTTTGATTATACAACACCTTGTATCAGTCCGTCACATATAGGGGTGTTCGTTTGAATGGATTCGTTGAATCCGATCAATCAAGGTGAATCCATTTTGATTTCGATTTCCAAAACATGGATCTGAATAGTATTAGACTAAATTAAAATATGATCCAAACACTACTAGAAACCCCTCAATTACTACAAAAATTTCCGAGGATGCCAATGCGTCGGGAATTTCGACACCGTTTCGACAGAATACCATTACAATAAAAGTCAAATTTTAGCGACACTTTACGGACAAAATACCAACTTTCGATTCCCTCGGAAATGGTCCGAAACTTCCAACTCTTTTCTTACAAAAATAATGACAACCATTTATTTTTAAAAACCTTAAGTTTACTCGGAATTTTATCCGAAACTTCAGACAATTTTCCAATGGAAATGTTTATTATTATAATTTAGAAATTATTATTATTATTATTATTATTATTATTAAGGTAAATTCCAAAAAAGACATTAAATTTAAAAAAATTCAATTTTGACATTGTGTTATTTTCTTTCAATTAAGTCATTAAACTTTCAATTTTTTCAATTAAGTCATTATGTTTTCAATGTTGACCACTGATCGGTCAACCCAGTTGTCAGCTGACGTGACATTGTGACGTGTCAGTCTTTGATGATGTAACATTGACATGCATGCTGACGTGACATCATCGTGTCAAATTTGAAACAAAATTGAAAACATAATAACTTAATTGAAAAAATTTGAAAACCTAGTGACTTAATTGGAAAAAAATAACAGAGTGTCAAAATTGAAATTTTCTAAAACCTTAGGGTGCGTTTAGTTACGGAAAACTGTTTTCCATTTTCCATTTTTCATTTTCAGAAAAATGAAAGTAATTTTAATTTTCAGTTTTCAATTAAGAATTTAAAAAACTCGCTTAGTTAAAATCAATTCGGCTTTCATTTTCTATTTTGAAAAAATAGAAAAAGTGTTTAGATATGTATTTATTATCAAACTTCATTTTCCAATTTTTGTTATTTCAAATGACACACATCCCATCAACCCACCCTCCCGCGCCTTACCTCTATCCCACCCCTTTTACCTTACCCAATCCCACCCATCCAAACCCACACTACAAGAATTCTGACTTTTATCGGCGACACCTTTAGCGGCGACGCCGGTTAATAGCGGCGACAAGTAAACAAATCAGCGATCCGCGTGAAGGCCAATCTTTGTCGTCTAATTTTTTTAAGATCCAACGGCTGAGAAAACGGCGGGATTTTGCCCAATTTATTCCCTCCCACACGTCGCCGCTAAAACGTCTGTCGCCGCTAATAAGCGAAAATATGTCGCCGCTATTACCTCCAGATCCATAAACCTGTGTTTTGCCCTCATTCTTCTGTTACGCAACTTCTCACAACAGCTCCGGCGATTTGCTGCATTCCAAGATAAGGCCAACGATTTCCGAGCTCCTCCTTGCTAGAAAACGGTAATGCTTTCTCTCCTCCACCTACAGTCTCGTTTTCTAGCAAAATTACCTCTAATACCGGTGATATTGTTTGTTATTTCCGGTGAAAGTGAAGGATATTCCGGCGATTAAGCTCGTGCCCAGCCGATTCCCGACCTCTTCTTGCTAGAAAACAGTAAGGATGTGTGTAATTTGTGCTAAAACCTAGTTTTTGGACTAATATTGTGGGTTTTCTACAACCATTTCTACCACTACCTGAAAACAGCACCGTCGGCCGCCACAGCACCGCCGTCTGCCAACCTCCGCCCACCTCCGACGCTTGAACAGCCACCACCAACCAATAACAAGGTTTTGATGCTTTATGTAAGTTTTTAGTGTCCTAAAGCTGTTTACTATCAAGATCAACTCGGGATAGCATCTTTGGCAATGGTCTGGTTTGCAATTTTTCCAGCAAAACCATCCGGCATGTTTGTTGCCAATAAAACGGGACTTTTCCTGCCAAAAACTAACCTATATTTTTAGGGTTTTGGCTTTTGCACCTTTTGGTCTTTCTACAATTTCTTGTCTCTCAAAACATAGACAAAGCATGCATTCTTTGTTTTATCTATTGACTTTGTCTGTTAATCAATATGGTAAGTCTTGAATTATCCCAAATTCGTGTATACTCATGCTTATGAGTCGGAATTACAGATTTCGGACATGATCCTAAAGATTCATTTAGTATTAGTATTGGTTATCCTTGTTTTCTAACTAATTGGTTTTTTTTTCTTTTAAGTTCACCAACCTTGAATGAAAAGTTAAATTTTGCAAGCATATATATAGTGGGGCGAATTTGGGGGTATCCATAAGCATGATGAACGGCCTTGGACAGGTGTTTGTGAGGCCGATTGAAAAGGTTGGAATCTCCGAATATACTGGTGAAGCTTACCAAGTTCAACCGGGATAGCATGATGAATGGAGTGGTACCATAGGAAGTGTTTAATTGGTAAGTACTTATTTGTTAAGTACTTAATTGATGCATATAATCATATGTGTTATGCTTAGGAAGTGTTTTTTGGTAAGTACTTATTTGTTAAGTACTTAATTTTTAAGTACTTATTTGTTGATGTTAATTGTATAGTATTGTTAAATATAAATGGGGCTTGTTCGACGGGATATCTTATAAATGGTAAGTACTTATTTGTTAAGTACTTAATTTGTTGATGATGGAGGAAACAACGAGGACGAGGGTAATGTCGAAGAGTAAGTTTGGTTTTGCGTATTTGTATCATTGTATGTTTGATACTTATAAACTAGCTTAAATTCTTTTAAAGTCTTATATAAAGATTATTTAATGCATTTTAAATACATTGCTATTTTGGTAAATGTTTGATACTTGTAAATATATGTTTGATACTTATAATGTATGTTTTATTTTGCAGAAAAATAAATTTGAGAAGTTGCTTGAGATCCCGACATTTAGAGCTAGACTCGTAAAGATGATGGAGGAATCGTTTAATGCCGAAGAAGATGATGGAGGAAACAACGAGGACGAGGGACAAGATGGTGATGGAGGTAACGGCGAAGAGTAAGTTGGTTTACCCGGTTTTGGGTATTTTGGATGAATTAGACGTATTGTGTAAACGTAATATTTGGTAGTATTTGTTGTTTTTATGTTATTGAACAAACTTTTGGTTTACCCGTGTGTAACTATTTGGTATTAGTTATGTTATTAGACAAACTTTTATAGTGTGTATGTTTATTTTGTTGGTTTATATATATATATATATATATATATATATATATATATATATATATATATATATATATATATATATATATAATTTTGGCTACTAAAAACATTAAATTGAAAAGAAAAAAAAAACAAAAAAAACACTTTTAGCGGCGACAAGATGTATTACCGGCGACACGATGAACAATAGCGACGAAGCGTTTGCGGCGACACATTACCGGCGACATATCGCCGCTATTAGTGTCGTTTTTTGTAGTGCCACCCTTACCCCTCCATACCCTACCCACCGAATACTACGCACCCCTTACCCCCAATCCCACTCCCACCCAATAGGTGGGTGGGAAGGTGAGTGGGGTGGGGTGGAGTAGGGTAGAATGGGTAGAGGTGAGGTGGCTTTGGTAGGGTGGGGTTGGTGGGTGTCTGTTGGTGGGTAGGGGTAGGTGGGGGCGGGTATGGCAGTGTGACGTTGGGTAGGGTGGGGTTGCAGGGTGGGTAAGTGGGGTGGGCTAAACACATAGTAGACGTGTTACCAAAAAAAATTTGATAACATGGTAAAAAACTTTCATAGTCATAACATATAAGTAGAAGGATTTGCCTTTCATTTCATACTCAAAAGTCACATAAAAGCTTTATCAATAATTTTGCCATGTACCCCCTTTGGGACTTTCACTTATCATCTTACCTGTTAAGTCATCATACTTATGACTTAATTGATTGCCCAGCCTTTACATGCTTTTATTTGATACACTCCTTCAGGTTTGGAAGTCATAACTTCCCATTTCTTGACTATGTTGTATTTTCTTATCTTTATCTTATATTATCATCTTGGTTTCCTTGCCTAATACTTGATTAAGCATCTTACTTTCATTTTCTAACCAACATACATAATTATAACATGTAATAATTCTAATTAAATAGCATGGTTGTCCTTGAGGGACATACCATGTTACTACCTTAGGTCTTTCTTTCTTACTTGTCTCATATAACTATAGGGTTTGTCCCTAGATAGCAAACACAACTTTATGTCATTTACACTTTTGGCTAAATGTTTCAAAGTTCCCAATTGGGTGGCATATACTTATAATAATTCGTTACATGCTCTCATTCATACTTCATCTTATCCTGATAGGCATATCCGACAATGGTAAGCAATCTACATAAGGCATAACAGTTGTCATAATTGCCCACTTTAGGTTTCTTAATTACACGAAATCGGCAGATCCTATCAAGAACTGATAGGAACCACACAAGACGTGATCGAAAAAAGGGTAAACACGAAGACATGCTTAGATAAGGAAGAACAACGACGTGATAACCAAGATCACTCACCAAAATACGACGGCGAAGAGCTGCCTAATCTCTGATACCATGATGAAAACTAAATCAACGTTTGTTCCAAACAAATAGTCGCACTACAGAACAATCTAACTACAAAAAACCTAGTTCTACACTCAGAATCACTTTTTCACCAACTAAACAGCAACAGATCTCAATAGCACAAAGCTTGAACGACAATACAACTTCTGAGAGAGAATTAGAGAGAAAACCCTAAGGATCACACGAGCTAATGAACCAATACTCGTGATTTACACTTTTATACATCGGGTTAACCCACATACCTTAAGAAAAGGTCTGCGTATTTCCATTCTCCAACTTTAATCAACAATGAGCCGCACCCCTCCAAGTTCCAGCTTATTTCTCCTTTTCTCCCTCAGCTACTAGAAGTCAGCTACTCTCACTTTACACCCTTAAACCTGCAATGCAACATTACAAGTCATACTCAAATTACATCACTGTCATTTGTTAAGTTTGAATAGATAATGAAATATTAAATATTTCAACAGAATGACCGAATGAAATTAAGGTATCATAGAAATTAAAGATTTTGATGTTGTATAGTACATTTAACAGCTTTTAATGTGTTCGTGGCTTAAGCGGATAAAACTGTTAATAGAACTGTCGATTAGGAATTGATTTGCTTATCGTGGTGGGCATTTAGGATAGTTTGTATCTAAAAATTATTGCATTTTTAAATACTTTGAGTATCCCCAATGCATATTGCAACATCCTTTCAAATTTGATTTAGCAATTATCATTGGTTTTATTCTTTCGACTTTAGAAAGCTTTGCAAGATTCGATTGGTCCCACATATATTAATATTGAATTGTTTTCATTGTGTTCATATTAGGCTTAATTTACTGTATTTATTAAATAACTAATTATTTTATAAATAAATTTATATATCAAAAACTAGTTAATCTATATTTACTAATACTTTTTAACCAATTTCTACATTTACAAATCAACTTAATTAAAATACAATATTATAATTCTAACAGTAGGCATACAAATTAATAGAAAGATAAATACATAAACACTATATATTTTGATCAAATTGGTAGCATATATATCAAATACAGTTACATCATTTTTCACGTTAATATATTATTGAATAATTTATTAATTATAATGAGATATTTGTTAAAAATATATAAAATATTTGTTGACATGTCTATAGGTCCCATTTTAATATAATGTTGATATTGTATTGATGTAGAAGTAACTGCAAAGTTAATATATCAAAATTAAAATATTTGCGATATCACATTGGTATGGATGGTCTTAATTAAAATTGTAGAGACTAACAAGTGTCTATAAATAATTAACTACTTTCACATTTGTAGTCTCTAAAAGTAGTTATTTTTTAGAGATGACCACATTGTTGTCGTGATAGATGCCTTTAGTGATGAGACTTCAACGGGAAAACCTTGTCGTTGCTACAAAGCTTCGGAGACGACAATATGACTTATGGTCTTGTCTAAAAGTAACTTTTCCTGTAGGTGAAATATCATTTTGACCTACCAATACAAGGTAAAGTGAAATTGGTATCAACCAGTGCACTGTAAAACCTACAAGGAAAAAAAACTGATAATTAATTGATTGCTCTAATATTTTAAAAATAAATATCACTTTTTCAAATATTTAATACTTTAACATTTGAATATATATTATTGTTATTGATATCCATCTATTTGTCATGATATTTGTTATATATAATGAGTTCATTAAAAGTCACAACAAGTTATTAATAAAAGGAAGACTAACAAGTTGAATATTAATTACATGAAGTTAATATCAATTATAAAAAAATCAGTTAGAAAATAATGATTAATTGATTATTCTAATTGTATAATATTTAACAAATGAATATCTTTTTAAGTAATTTAACATTTAAACATGTATCTTTTTATTGATGTCAACTAATTTTGTTATGAAATTCAATCATCTTATAATTTTTGAAATATATATAATTTTTGTAAAAATATTTTTATATGATTAATCCAATCCGGGTACTCCCTGATGCCGAACGAGTACTGAATAGCGAGTTCCGTAACACTGGTACCAACAACTATTAAACGACGAGCCGACAACCGTCTTCCAAACCTAAAGCAACGGCATTTTCATCTCCAACGGCTACTAATTTCCTCGTTGCAATTGGTGCAAAAATCTTTAGTTTTTAATCATCTGGGATTTTATACATAGCCATTTATCGTTTATGTATCAGTATAGTTATTAATTATTTTGAACATTTTATAATACGTTAACCATTACCATATGTATCATTAATTAATACACACTCTTCCATCCATTTTACATCCAAACCAAAAAGCACCAACAATCAAATTCACTTTGATTTGAGTTTGAAGATTTGCATACATTAATTGTATGACTCTCGTATACACTTGAACAAGAATCCATGCACCCACGCAAACTCGAACACAATACGATCGATCTTTCACTCTTTCAGACATATTGGCTATATTCATCTAGTGTAGTGGAGAGTTAAGACCCTCCTGAGACGATAGCGAATGAGCAGGTTGGTGTCTCTTTGAAGGAAATGGTGAAGTTTTCCTGAAAGATGGTCTCTTCTTCAGATGATGTAGTGTTCTTCTGGTGTAGAGCTCTCTAACCATTGGTTTCGCTTGTTCCTTTAACTTGAGTATAATGAAGAATAGCAGTCGGTAAGCGATGATTATTGCCAAAACCGCTGCTAAGTCCCACCACTTAGAGTGGTCGAGTGAGATCCCAAGCACCGTGCTTAGTATGAATTCCCCTGGAAGCTTTGGTTCACCTTCATACTCAGAATCAAACTCCAATCCAATCATGTCATTCTTGTATGCTCCCTGAAAAAAACGCATTTTATATGAACAATTCTTGTGGATTCACCATTTTTAAACTTTCTTGGAAGACACCCATGGGTATTTTAGTGTTACCTGTAATGCCCATGACATATAATTAATGTAGGAAACCGGGTATCTCCAGAACACCTTCGGAAGTTCAGGAAGGAGTCGAAAGAACCCCGCTGTCATCATCATAACACCCTGCAAATCAAGATTGTATTAATAATTGGATCATATTCAGGTCAGAGCAGATAGAACGTATGAAAGCAATAAAATTATAGGGTTTTAATGAAGAATTCAAGAAGATCGAATGGCAATGAATCTTACAATGAAACCTGCACCGATGATGATTCCCATCATGAAGTTGGGAACAACCGCTGCGATAACCATCATACTGCTCTCGACGGCAGCAATCGATAACAAAAGATCAAGGCAAGCATACATTTGGTGGAAGAACCCCGGATGAAACTTCACCATGTTATAAGTAATCGCTGCAGTACTGAACGACATGAATGCCAAGAACGGCAACGAAGATAAGAAGTTTGAAAGTATGAACACGCCAACGCCATAGTGTCCATTGAGCCTTTCTCGATGGAAAATCTACATGAAAATGAATCAATCCTTTATACGTTACACAATCTACCAATTGGTCATCAATGCATACGTTATACTTACCTTCATTTCTTCAATGAACGAAGGGAAGCCTCCAATGGACATGAAGATCATAAATCCTGATATGAATCCGCCACATGCTCCACGTGCTAACATCGCTCGATAGCTTGTTCCGACATCATAAAAGACTGTGCCAACGCAGATAGATACAGCGATGTACACCCCTATCCTCAACCAATAGTACCCAACATCTCTAGACATGTTTATGACTGATCTCTTTGTTAATGTTGTTAGCTGCTTCCACCAACTGGCCTTGCTCCCACTCTTTCTTTCAACCACAAGTCCTTTCTACAAACAGTTTTAAGAAGATCAACAAACTGATATATATATATATATATATATATATATATATATATATATATATATATATATATATATATATATATATATATATATATATATATATATATATATATATATATATAATGATATTTGATAATTAACTATTAAAAAGAGCGTTACAATGGTCGAGATTTCTTTAATTTTGGTTCTTGCAGCTGCTGCATATTTCGAGGATTTGAATTTGTTAACAAGCATTCCTTTGATATGTGCCGTTGTTGAACAAGATAATATACTCGCGCATCTGACTTTGGTGTCCTGCATGCAGTACATAAAATGACGTTTGTCTTTAAGAATTTGTAGGCTGGGCGGGTTTTCGAGTGTGTAATTTAGTGAAAAACAAGAGATCGGCAGTTCGAGAGTCTAACAGGATATCGAGATTATGAGAGATCAAGAGTGAGAGTGGTTGTGCACCAGCGGTAATTTGGTTGTGGCTGGCGGTGATTCGGCGTGAGAGTGTGAGAGGAGATGAAAGTGTGAGAGATCAGTAGAGAGAGGCGTGAGGGAGAATGGAGGTGGATGAGAGAATATCAAATTAGGGTTTCTTTATTATATTAATGAGCTAGTTTTGTTTATTTATTTTATTAAACTTATTTATAAATATAAATTATTTCTTTTAGGAGATTTAAAGTCATTTTAATTAATATGTTTTATTTTATAGAATTTTTTATTTTATAGATTTAAATAAATAATTATACACATTTAAAATGTTTTATTTATGATAATTTTTTATCCTTAACATGACTATTAGTATAATATATTTTTTTAATTTTGTAATATTTTATTTTATTTTTATCTAGGGATGATGAATTTATTTGGGATCAATCTAGCTACTGATGATGGATTTTCTACAAGAACATCAGTATTTTCCACCAATCAAGTTATATAATTTTACATGTTTCTTACATATTGAAGTAAAACATATATGCTAAAACATTTCACTTTAAATTTCAGATTTTCAAGCCCCATGAGGAACTGATGTACTGGGAAAAAAGCACACGTTCTCGTGGTTATGTCATTATCACTAAAAGGACAAAGACATATGTGAACGGGTTCATATATAAAGTCATCCTTATGTGTGATCGAGGTAGAGAATATAAATCTAAAGATACAAGTAGGTCTTCTAGGAACAAAAAGAATAACTTAAATTTCAACTAGAAGGAAAGTATTCAAAACAATATGACTAATGGATGCTAAGGGTAATATGTGATGAACATAATTATCCACCTGAATAGTATATGGAGGGTCATTCATTTGGAAGATGGCAAGGTTTTGTTTCAAACAAAGCTTTGGATATCATACTAGGAGAGTTTCAAAGGTTGAATGCTTTAAAGCTAAACTCCTCTAATTGTGGTTGCCAACTTCGTAAGAGCTGTGGGTTACCATGTGCTTGCATGCTTTCTGTCTATTCGAATTCAAGTTAGTATATTCAACTATGATATATAGATTATTTTTCTGATATTTCAAAATTAATTATTTTATATTTTAATGCAGGTTATTGCATTTCTAAAATCGGGCGCACCTCCGCAATACTGGATGATTATGCCTTTGACATGTTACCTGATTTCCAACAATTTGGAGTGATCATTCATTGTTTAAGCTATGTACAGTCTACGACTTGCTTCCCTCTTTGGAGAGGGCCTGAAGAATTTCAACTTCACCGAAGCATTATAGTGGCAAATGTAAATGTCAGCCATTATGTAGCGGTATTTTTACAAGTAGAGTACCAATGCCTCTTGTCACGACATATTGGAAGGCCCACAAAAGTCAATTTGCATCAGTTTGGCAAACTATGTATACGTCACACTTTGAATTATTTAATCAACTTAGACGTCATAGTTCTATAACACATTTTATCCATTTAGAGGATTAGATATAATTGTAATTGGATTTTCGTAATCGTCTTTTATTATCGTAACACCTTTTATCCATATAAAGGATTTGAGTTCATAATTGTGTCTTATTACATATAAATAGTCATATTACATTTATATAAATAATAATTGTATATAAAATAATTATAATTAATATTAAATAATTATAATTAATATTAATTGTATATAATAAAAATGATAAATTTGTATAATAAATAAATAAATATAATGATTATTAGTTAATAATTTATATAAATCTAATGAATTATTAATTAATAATTATACAATGATTATAAATAAAAGAGTAAATTACAGTTTTGGTCCCTGTGGTTTATCTATTTTTTCAGTTTTAGTCTAAGTTTCTAATTTTCACACTAATGGTGTCTGTGGTTACATAAAGCTTGCACTATTGGTCTTTGGTCAATGTAAAAAGACTAACATACACTTTTTAATTTCTTTTTACTTTTTCTTTTAACCTAACCGTAACCCAATCAACTATTATTTATTGGTTTAAAAGGTCATTCATGCTATTTTTTCTGCTTTCTAGGGGCATAAACTCAAGTTTTACCTTTTAATTTAGTCCCCTTAGGAGGTTTACCAGTTAAAAGTTACACATCAGCAGTTTCATATGATGTGGCGGTCTAGTCATCCTCTACGTGGTAGGTGCGGCTTAGTCTGCAAAAGGTTTTCTTCTCCTCATTGATAGCGACATTGTCCAGACCCCTTCCGGCAACGCGAGAATATCCTCCTCGATGTTATCTATGATTCAAGAAAAAAAATCAGTAATCCGCCTAATTTTACAGATATATAGGGATTTACAGAAACAATACAAAATGAGAAATCGATTATTGAAGTACAAGTAAATCAATTAAGAATATGAACGATGAAGCAGTAATAGATGATAGACGAACTGAAATCAAAACTAAAACGGATTCAAATAGAGAAAACCTTACGCATTTGGTGAATTGCAAGAAATGCGATTCGCGAAACAACCATAATTTTTCCTTAAACTTGAAGTAAAAAGAAGAAAGTTATGCCTGTTAAATGAGTAGAATAGATGAATCTTGAGAGTGTGGGAAAAGGTGCTAGCTGATAGACGGTGAGATGCTTTCGCGTCGCTGCTGAAAGACTGCAGAAGCTGAAAATATGAGAAAAGAATTGAGGTTAGGCTTCTTATAATCATTTAATCGATCAATCTTCACTTTCGACAAAACATCCTCCCTTTGCCGAAAGACGCCACTAAGAAATGTGTTGAGAATAGAGGAATTTACTATGCCAATCACAACAATTCAAAAGAACCTCAAAGGTACCATCGGTGAAAAGAAAGAAATTCAATTGGCTTCATTGTCGGAAACGCCATCTTCAATCAGCTCAAGAACATGAAGATTCCTGATTTCAAAATGAGGTATTATAATCATTTAATCGATCAATCTTCACTTCCGACAAAAATCACTAATTTGTTTATGAAATCAACACTGAAATAGGAATCAATTCAGATCGAGGTATGAACTTGTCGAGAGTATCGTGAAGTAAACATATCTAAGTTATCAGAAAAATGAAAATGGAAACTCTATATTCAAGATCCCTGATTTATCTGCACTCGCTAGCGATAATTGCGAGTTTGTTCGTTTCGAAACCTTCATAACAAACTATAACGAGCTCCTTGAAATACTGAAAGGACTGACCAATCATGGTGAGATCATCATGGACATGCGTTTTAGGTAGATATTCTCCGGTGAATGACATATAGTAGCCATGGCGAACATCCAAGAGGTAAATCCGCAAATCGGGGTTTTCATTCAAAGAAACCGATCGAACTCTCTTCAACCGATCTGTCACCCATCATTATCCGGTTGGCATTTCATGTGGAACCAAATCGATGACTAGGCAAAGGGGTAACCGGTTTACCCATTCTATTTCGATTGAGGGACTATTTTAACACACAAAACCCAAGTTTGTTTCTTTAGAAAACCAAAAAAAAAATATTTAGGGACCTATTAAACCAACAACCAATAGTTGTTGGGCTACAACGTCATTTTGCCTAATTTATTTTACTAATTAAAAAAACACCCCATCCCCTACCCTCACTATCCCGTATCTCTCTCTTCACCAAAAAAAAGCACATCGGAAATTATGGATTCCGGTAGATTTTCAGGCAATAACGTCACAACAGTCTTATGGGTCACCAATCTAGATGCCCCACTCATCGAAATTACAGCGTCTTAATACACAACGGTAACAGAACTCTCACACTCCTTAATCAAACTAAAAACGTAAACTATTCGTCAAACTCATCGGAATCGTGGAACAATCTGGTAGAACAAAAATGTGATCTTTAATTTCAATAAATATCATTTCAATTTCTTTCATCTTTCCATTTTCATGTCTATTCTGGGAGAATTGACACCCCTAGTGGAATTTGAACCCGAGACCTCAAGAAGGCAAGAAGGCCGGGTATACTCATATGCCGTTGGACCATTAGGTTTTTGACACCAATATTTTAAATGAGTTGTACCTGATACAAACATATAGAACCAGAACTTTAGCTTTTTACTTGCAACATATTCTAAATGTTATGTATTAATCTAGCGGCAAGAAAATCTAGCCCCAAAATATGCTGAACTTTATCGACATTATCCAACAACGGAAATTGTGTGAAAACTGATGCATGAGGATTAGAATTAAACCCTAACAAATTAAAGATACAATTCATACAAAAAAAAAAAAAAAAAAAATACGAAGTCAATCCAAAACAATTAACGATAGATTAAAGAAGGAAAGAAGAAAGATTTGACGAAATGTACCAACAAAAGCCTTATAGTTTTTTAAGACGATTAAATCTATGCAAGATTTTGGCGATTATTTTGGTGATTACAATCTTCATCGTTTGCATGTTCTTCATGTATATTTCAAATTATCCAGTTTTACCTAATTTAATATATTCAGACTGCCTTGTACCAATCAAGAAAACATTCGACCTACATCTTCATTCACCATCGCCACAACACGAATCACCAACAGACGTCACCCAACTGGTATTCGCCATCTCCGGGACCGTCAAAGCATGGCGTGACCGGAGATCATTTTTCCGAGAATGGTGGCGGCCAAACGTCACCAGGGGATACATCTTTTTCGACAAAAACCCAACCCCAGATCTTCTCCCATGGCCATCGGAGCTTCTTCCTCCTTACCGTGTCTCAGAAAACACCACCCAATTCGAGGTATACTCGAGGCACGTGAGGCCTTATGTTATCAGAATCGTGAGAACAATCATTGAGGTTTTTAGAGAGAGAGACAAGGATGTAAGATGGTACGTTTTGGGAGACGATGATACCGTATTCTTCGTGGATAATTTGGTGGAGCTTTTGGGAAGGTATGATCATACAAAATATTATTATATCGGCGGTGTCTCTGAATGCGTTAAGTCAAATTTTGATTTCTCGTTCGAGATGGCGTTTGGTGGTGCAGGATTCGCGTTGAGCTACCCGTTGGTGGAGGCGTTGGTCGCTAATCTTGACAAATGCATCGGAATTTACCCATTTTACTACGTTAGCGATCAGATTTTGAGTGCTTGCATTGCTGATCTTGGTGTTCCACTTACTCATGAAAAGGGATTTCATCAGGTAAACTTTAATCAATCATCCAAATTTCCTCCGGACGAACGAAAAACCCTAATTTTTATCAACAGATTGATTTGGTTCACGATATATCCGGGTTTCTATCGGCGCACCCACAAACACCATTGATTTCCCTCCACCACCTCGACATCGCGCTTCCGATTTTCCCCGGGATGAACCGCCATAACTCCGCCGCGCATCTCATGACTGCTGGTAAATTCGATCAATCACGCCTCCTCCAACAAACCGTTTGTTACGACAAGGAAAAAAACTGGGCATTCTCGATAGCTTGGGGCTACTCGATTTACATTTACGAACAGTACATCCCTCGTAGTATTCTCAGGCGACCTTTGGAAACATTCACGCCATGGGGCTTGGAACGGAAACCACCTGATTACATGTTCAATACGCGATTATTAGTCACTGATGATCCGTGTGAAACGCCTCATGTTTTCTTCTTTAATTCTGTTACGAGACTTGGTAATGATAACAATGGCAGTAGTGATGCATCAGATGAAATCGTGATGACCTATATTCGGTCCAAGCATCGTCGGTTGCTACCTTGTTCTTCAAACAACTCTGCGGATTTTATTTCGAAGATTGAAGTTTACTCTCCGGCAACAAAATTAAGCTTTGTAAGCCCATGAATTTCCTGTTATACCATTTAACATTAATTTTCTCAAAAATGAAAATTAGTTAACAAATCGTTGTATGCCATATAATGTAAAATCTAACTCTTTTAGATGTAATAAACTTCCATTTTTGTATATCTTGTTAGTATCATATGTAACATTTAACCAAAATTGCAAAAAACATTATAGGTTTGTTACGTTTAATTAGGGCTGTAAACGAACCGAACGTTCAACGAACCGTTCGTGAACTGTTCGACGGGAAGTTAGTTTATTTAATAAATGAACGAACATGTATGAACACAAATTCTCGTTCGTTTAATTAAACGAACGAACCTGATCAATGGTCTCATTCGTTCAATTATGTTCATAACGTTTTTTTATGTTGTACATTTACGTTCATTTAAGTTCCTTATATATTCATATATGTTCAATTGTTTTTTATCATATTACAATACTATATGTTTATTTATGCTCGTATACTTTCATTTATGTGTGTTCATTTAAGTTCCTTATATATATATATATATATATATATATATATATATATATATATATATATATATATATATATATATATATATATATATATATATATATATATTCAATTGTTTTTTATCATATTGCAATATATATGTTTATTTATATTCATATATGTTCAACTTTTTATCATATTACAATACTATATGTTTATTTATGTTAATATATGTTTGTTCGTTTATGTTCTTTTAGCATGTTCATGAACATAAACAAACGAACATGAATAATATCATTTGTTAAATGATCGAACATGAACAAGAAAACTCGTTCGTTTATACGTTCGTGTTCGTTCGTTTATTCGGCTAACTTAAACGAACGAACATGAACAAGTCCTCGTTCGTGTTCGTTCGGTTCGTTTACAGCCCAACGGTTTAATGGTTAGATAGAAAAATGGTTGCATGCATTAATACTAATATTTGTAAGTATGTTGCATCCTTTTGCATTTAGTCGATATTTTAATTGACTTAAAATGTGTCTCTACATACAAGTTGCACTTTTTTGAGCCGCTATAAAGTCAAAGTATGAAAATATAATGTGTCTTTTTTAATGAATTAGGTTGAAAACAGAGGGGAATGCTGTGATGTAGTGAACGTTGATGGCAAGAAAACAGCAAAAGTCAAGATAAGAGCTTGCTTGAAGAGTGAGATTACAGCTTAGACTTCAAATACATACACATGCATTTTGTTCAGTTTTTATATTTACATTTTTCTTTTTGTAATTTGTGGGGTGTAGAATGCATTGTAATTAGATATAACCATGTATTTACTTTGTGTAAAAAATAGGAAAAGATATGATTCATACATTTGTTAATTTCTTGTTGTCCGGTTAAATAGTGATTGATACAATTGAAATAATATGAAATTTTGATTATACAACACCTTGTATCAGTCCGTCACATATAGGGGTGTTCGTTTGAATGGATTCGTTGAATCCGATCAATCAAGGTGAATCCATTTTGATTTCGATTTCCAAAACATGGATCTGAATAGTATTAGACTAAATTAAAATATGATCCAAACACTACTAGAAACCCCTCAATTACTACAAAAATTTCCGAGGATGCCAATGCGTCGGGAATTTCGACACCGTTTCGACAGAATACCATTACAATAAAAGTCAAATTTTAGCGACACTTTACGGACAAAATACCAACTTTCGATTCCCTCGGAAATGGTCCGAAACTTCCAACTCTTTTCTTACAAAAATAATGACAACCATTTATTTTTAAAAACCTTAAGTTTACTCGGAATTTTATCCGAAACTTCAGACAATTTTCCAATGGAAATGTTTATTATTATAATTTAGAAATTATTATTATTATTATTATTATTATTATTAAGGTAAATTCCAAAAAAGACATTAAATTTAAAAAAATTCAATTTTGACATTGTGTTATTTTCTTTCAATTAAGTCATTAAACTTTCAATTTTTTCAATTAAGTCATTATGTTTTCAATGTTGACCACTGATCGGTCAACCCAGTTGTCAGCTGACGTGACATTGTGACGTGTCAGTCTTTGATGATGTAACATTGACATGCATGCTGACGTGACATCATCGTGTCAAATTTGAAACAAAATTGAAAACATAATAACTTAATTGAAAAAATTTGAAAACCTAGTGACTTAATTGGAAAAAAATAACAGAGTGTCAAAATTGAAATTTTCTAAAACCTTAGGGTGCGTTTAGTTACGGAAAACTGTTTTCCATTTTCCATTTTTCATTTTCAGAAAAATGAAAGTAATTTTAATTTTCAGTTTTCAATTAAGAATTTAAAAAACTCGCTTAGTTAAAATCAATTCGGCTTTCATTTTCTATTTTGAAAAAATAGAAAAAGTGTTTAGATATGTATTTATTATCAAACTTCATTTTCCAATTTTTGTTATTTCAAATGACACACATCCCATCAACCCACCCTCCCGCGCCTTACCTCTATCCCACCCCTTTTACCTTACCCAATCCCACCCATCCAAACCCACACTACAAGAATTCTGACTTTTATCGGCGACACCTTTAGCGGCGACGCCGGTTAATAGCGGCGACAAGTAAACAAATCAGCGATCCGCGTGAAGGCCAATCTTTGTCGTCTAATTTTTTTAAGATCCAACGGCTGAGAAAACGGCGGGATTTTGCCCAATTTATTCCCTCCCACACGTCGCCGCTAAAACGTCTGTCGCCGCTAATAAGCGAAAATATGTCGCCGCTATTACCTCCAGATCCATAAACCTGTGTTTTGCCCTCATTCTTCTGTTACGCAACTTCTCACAACAGCTCCGGCGATTTGCTGCATTCCAAGATAAGGCCAACGATTTCCGAGCTCCTCCTTGCTAGAAAACGGTAAGGCTTTCTCTCCTCCACCTACAGTCTCGTTTTCTAGCAAAATTACCTCTAATACCGGTGATATTGTTTGTTATTTCCGGTGAAAGTGAAGGATATTCCGGCGATTAAGCTCGTGCCCAGCCGATTCCCGACCTCTTCTTGCTAGAAAACAGTAAGGATGTGTGTAATTTGTGCTAAAACCTAGTTTTTGGACTAATATTGTGGGTTTTCTACAACCATTTCTACCACTACCTGAAAACAGCACCGTCGGCCGCCACAGCACCGCCGTCTGCCAACCTCCGCCCACCTCCGACGCTTGAACAGCCACCACCAACCAATAACAAGGTTTTGATGCTTTATGTAAGTTTTTAGTGTCCTAAAGCTGTTTACTATCAAGATCAACTCGGGATAGCATCTTTGGCAATGGTCTGGTTTGCAATTTTTCCAGCAAAACCATCCGGCATGTTTGTTGCCAATAAAACGGGACTTTTCCTGCCAAAAACTAACCTATATTTTTAGGGTTTTGGCTTTTGCACCTTTTGGTCTTTCTACAATTTCTTGTCTCTCAAAACATAGACAAAGCATGCATTCTTTGTTTTATCTATTGACTTTGTCTGTTAATCAATATGGTAAGTCTTGAATTATCCCAAATTCGTGTATACTCATGCTTATGAGTCGGAATTACAGATTTCGGACATGATCCTAAAGATTCATTTAGTATTAGTATTGGTTATCCTTGTTTTCTAACTAATTGGTTTTTTTTTCTTTTAAGTTCACCAACCTTGAATGAAAAGTTAAATTTTGCAAGCATATATATAGTGGGGCGAATTTGGGGGTATCCATAAGCATGATGAACGGCCTTGGACAGGTGTTTGTGAGGCCGATTGAAAAGGTTGGAATCTCCGAATATACTGGTGAAGCTTACCAAGTTCAACCGGGATAGCATGATGAATGGAGTGGTACCATAGGAAGTGTTTAATTGGTAAGTACTTATTTGTTAAGTACTTAATTGATGCATATAATCATATGTGTTATGCTTAGGAAGTGTTTTTTGGTAAGTACTTATTTGTTAAGTACTTAATTTTTAAGTACTTATTTGTTGATGTTAATTGTATAGTATTGTTAAATATAAATGGGGCTTGTTCGACGGGATATCTTATAAATGGTAAGTACTTATTTGTTAAGTACTTAATTTGTTGATGATGGAGGAAACAACGAGGACGAGGGTAATGTCGAAGAGTAAGTTTGGTTTTGCGTATTTGTATCATTGTATGTTTGATACTTATAAACTAGCTTAAATTCTTTTAAAGTCTTATATAAAGATTATTTAATGCATTTTAAATACATTGCTATTTTGGTAAATGTTTGATACTTGTAAATATATGTTTGATACTTATAATGTATGTTTTATTTTGCAGAAAAATAAATTTGAGAAGTTGCTTGAGATCCCGACATTTAGAGCTAGACTCGTAAAGATGATGGAGGAATCGTTTAATGCCGAAGAAGATGATGGAGGAAACAACGAGGACGAGGGACAAGATGGTGATGGAGGTAACGGCGAAGAGTAAGTTGGTTTACCCGGTTTTGGGTATTTTGGATGAATTAGACGTATTGTGTAAACGTAATATTTGGTAGTATTTGTTGTTTTTATGTTATTGAACAAACTTTTGGTTTACCCGTGTGTAACTATTTGGTATTAGTTATGTTATTAGACAAACTTTTATAGTGTGTATGTTTATTTTGTTGGTTTATATATATATATATATATATATATATATATATATATATATATATATATATATATATATATATATATATATATATATATATATATATATAATTTTGGCTACTAAAAACATTAAATTGAAAAGAAAAAAAAAACAAAAAAAACACTTTTAGCGGCGACAAGATGTATTACCGGCGACACGATGAACAATAGCGACGAAGCGTTTGCGGCGACACATTACCGGCGACATATCGCCGCTATTAGTGTCGTTTTTTGTAGTGCCACCCTTACCCCTCCATACCCTACCCACCGAATACTACGCACCCCTTACCCCCAATCCCACTCCCACCCAATAGGTGGGTGGGAAGGTGAGTGGGGTGGGGTGGAGTAGGGTAGAATGGGTAGAGGTGAGGTGGCTTTGGTAGGGTGGGGTTGGTGGGTGTCTGTTGGTGGGTAGGGGTAGGTGGGGGCGGGTATGGCAGTGTGACGTTGGGTAGGGTGGGGTTGCAGGGTGGGTAAGTGGGGTGGGCTAAACACATAGTAGACGTGTTACCAAAAAAAATTTGATAACATGGTAAAAAACTTTCATAGTCATAACATATAAGTAGAAGGATTTGCCTTTCATTTCATACTCAAAAGTCACATAAAAGCTTTATCAATAATTTTGCCATGTACCCCCTTTGGGACTTTCACTTATCATCTTACCTGTTAAGTCATCATACTTATGACTTAATTGATTGCCCAGCCTTTACATGCTTTTATTTGATACACTCCTTCAGGTTTGGAAGTCATAACTTCCCATTTCTTGACTATGTTGTATTTTCTTATCTTTATCTTATATTATCATCTTGGTTTCCTTGCCTAATACTTGATTAAGCATCTTACTTTCATTTTCTAACCAACATACATAATTATAACATGTAATAATTCTAATTAAATAGCATGGTTGTCCTTGAGGGACATACCATGTTACTACCTTAGGTCTTTCTTTCTTACTTGTCTCATATAACTATAGGGTTTGTCCCTAGATAGCAAACACAACTTTATGTCATTTACACTTTTGGCTAAATGTTTCAAAGTTCCCAATTGGGTGGCATATACTTATAATAATTCGTTACATGCTCTCATTCATACTTCATCTTATCCTGATAGGCATATCCGACAATGGTAAGCAATCTACATAAGGCATAACAGTTGTCATAATTGCCCACTTTAGGTTTCTTAATTACACGAAATCGGCAGATCCTATCAAGAACTGATAGGAACCACACAAGACGTGATCGAAAAAAGGGTAAACACGAAGACATGCTTAGATAAGGAAGAACAACGACGTGATAACCAAGATCACTCACCAAAATACGACGGCGAAGAGCTGCCTAATCTCTGATACCATGATGAAAACTAAATCAACGTTTGTTCCAAACAAATAGTCGCACTACAGAACAATCTAACTACAAAAAACCTAGTTCTACACTCAGAATCACTTTTTCACCAACTAAACAGCAACAGATCTCAATAGCACAAAGCTTGAACGACAATACAACTTCTGAGAGAGAATTAGAGAGAAAACCCTAAGGATCACACGAGCTAATGAACCAATACTCGTGATTTACACTTTTATACATCGGGTTAACCCACATACCTTAAGAAAAGGTCTGCGTATTTCCATTCTCCAACTTTAATCAACAATGAGCCGCACCCCTCCAAGTTCCAGCTTATTTCTCCTTTTCTCCCTCAGCTACTAGAAGTCAGCTACTCTCACTTTACACCCTTAAACCTGCAATGCAACATTACAAGTCATACTCAAATTACATCACTGTCATTTGTTAAGTTTGAATAGATAATGAAATATTAAATATTTCAACAGAATGACCGAATGAAATTAAGGTATCATAGAAATTAAAGATTTTGATGTTGTATAGTACATTTAACAGCTTTTAATGTGTTCGTGGCTTAAGCGGATAAAACTGTTAATAGAACTGTCGATTAGGAATTGATTTGCTTATCGTGGTGGGCATTTAGGATAGTTTGTATCTAAAAATTATTGCATTTTTAAATACTTTGAGTATCCCCAATGCATATTGCAACATCCTTTCAAATTTGATTTAGCAATTATCATTGGTTTTATTCTTTCGACTTTAGAAAGCTTTGCAAGATTCGATTGGTCCCACATATATTAATATTGAATTGTTTTCATTGTGTTCATATTAGGCTTAATTTACTGTATTTATTAAATAACTAATTATTTTATAAATAAATTTATATATCAAAAACTAGTTAATCTATATTTACTAATACTTTTTAACCAATTTCTACATTTACAAATCAACTTAATTAAAATACAATATTATAATTCTAACAGTAGGCATACAAATTAATAGAAAGATAAATACATAAACACTATATATTTTGATCAAATTGGTAGCATATATATCAAATACAGTTACATCATTTTTCACGTTAATATATTATTGAATAATTTATTAATTATAATGAGATATTTGTTAAAAATATATAAAATATTTGTTGACATGTCTATAGGTCCCATTTTAATATAATGTTGATATTGTATTGATGTAGAAGTAACTGCAAAGTTAATATATCAAAATTAAAATATTTGCGATATCACATTGGTATGGATGGTCTTAATTAAAATTGTAGAGACTAACAAGTGTCTATAAATAATTAACTACTTTCACATTTGTAGTCTCTAAAAGTAGTTATTTTTTAGAGATGACCACATTGTTGTCGTGATAGATGCCTTTAGTGATGAGACTTCAACGGGAAAACCTTGTCGTTGCTACAAAGCTTCGGAGACGACAATATGACTTATGGTCTTGTCTAAAAGTAACTTTTCCTGTAGGTGAAATATCATTTTGACCTACCAATACAAGGTAAAGTGAAATTGGTATCAACCAGTGCACTGTAAAACCTACAAGGAAAAAAAACTGATAATTAATTGATTGCTCTAATATTTTAAAAATAAATATCACTTTTTCAAATATTTAATACTTTAACATTTGAATATATATTATTGTTATTGATATCCATCTATTTGTCATGATATTTGTTATATATAATGAGTTCATTAAAAGTCACAACAAGTTATTAATAAAAGGAAGACTAACAAGTTGAATATTAATTACATGAAGTTAATATCAATTATAAAAAAATCAGTTAGAAAATAATGATTAATTGATTATTCTAATTGTATAATATTTAACAAATGAATATCTTTTTAAGTAATTTAACATTTAAACATGTATCTTTTTATTGATGTCAACTAATTTTGTTATGAAATTCAATCATCTTATAATTTTTGAAATATATATAATTTTTGTAAAAATATTTTTATATGATTAATCCAATCCGGGTACTCCCTGATGCCGAACGAGTACTGAATAGCGAGTTCCGTAACACTGGTACCAACAACTATTAAACGACGAGCCGACAACCGTCTTCCAAACCTAAAGCAACGGCATTTTCATCTCCAACGGCTACTAATTTCCTCGTTGCAATTGGTGCAAAAATCTTTAGTTTTTAATCATCTGGGATTTTATACATAGCCATTTATCGTTTATGTATCAGTATAGTTATTAATTATTTTGAACATTTTATAATACGTTAACCATTACCATATGTATCATTAATTAATACACACTCTTCCATCCATTTTACATCCAAACCAAAAAGCACCAACAATCAAATTCACTTTGATTTGAGTTTGAAGATTTGCATACATTAATTGTATGACTCTCGTATACACTTGAACAAGAATCCATGCACCCACGCAAACTCGAACACAATACGATCGATCTTTCACTCTTTCAGACATATTGGCTATATTCATCTAGTGTAGTGGAGAGTTAAGACCCTCCTGAGACGATAGCGAATGAGCAGGTTGGTGTCTCTTTGAAGGAAATGGTGAAGTTTTCCTGAAAGATGGTCTCTTCTTCAGATGATGTAGTGTTCTTCTGGTGTAGAGCTCTCTAACCATTGGTTTCGCTTGTTCCTTTAACTTGAGTATAATGAAGAATAGCAGTCGGTAAGCGATGATTATTGCCAAAACCGCTGCTAAGTCCCACCACTTAGAGTGGTCGAGTGAGATCCCAAGCACCGTGCTTAGTATGAATTCCCCTGGAAGCTTTGGTTCACCTTCATACTCAGAATCAAACTCCAATCCAATCATGTCATTCTTGTATGCTCCCTGAAAAAAACGCATTTTATATGAACAATTCTTGTGGATTCACCATTTTTAAACTTTCTTGGAAGACACCCATGGGTATTTTAGTGTTACCTGTAATGCCCATGACATATAATTAATGTAGGAAACCGGGTATCTCCAGAACACCTTCGGAAGTTCAGGAAGGAGTCGAAAGAACCCCGCTGTCATCATCATAACACCCTGCAAATCAAGATTGTATTAATAATTGGATCATATTCAGGTCAGAGCAGATAGAACGTATGAAAGCAATAAAATTATAGGGTTTTAATGAAGAATTCAAGAAGATCGAATGGCAATGAATCTTACAATGAAACCTGCACCGATGATGATTCCCATCATGAAGTTGGGAACAACCGCTGCGATAACCATCATACTGCTCTCGACGGCAGCAATCGATAACAAAAGATCAAGGCAAGCATACATTTGGTGGAAGAACCCCGGATGAAACTTCACCATGTTATAAGTAATCGCTGCAGTACTGAACGACATGAATGCCAAGAACGGCAACGAAGATAAGAAGTTTGAAAGTATGAACACGCCAACGCCATAGTGTCCATTGAGCCTTTCTCGATGGAAAATCTACATGAAAATGAATCAATCCTTTATACGTTACACAATCTACCAATTGGTCATCAATGCATACGTTATACTTACCTTCATTTCTTCAATGAACGAAGGGAAGCCTCCAATGGACATGAAGATCATAAATCCTGATATGAATCCGCCACATGCTCCACGTGCTAACATCGCTCGATAGCTTGTTCCGACATCATAAAAGACTGTGCCAACGCAGATAGATACAGCGATGTACACCCCTATCCTCAACCAATAGTACCCAACATCTCTAGACATGTTTATGACTGATCTCTTTGTTAATGTTGTTAGCTGCTTCCACCAACTGGCCTTGCTCCCACTCTTTCTTTCAACCACAAGTCCTTTCTACAAACAGTTTTAAGAAGATCAACAAACTGATATATATATATATATATATATATATATATATATATATATATATATATATATATATATATATATATATATATATATATATATATATATAATGATATTTGATAATTAACTATTAAAAAGAGCGTTACAATGGTCGAGATTTCTTTAATTTTGGTTCTTGCAGCTGCTGCATATTTCGAGGATTTGAATTTGTTAACAAGCATTCCTTTGATATGTGCCGTTGTTGAACAAGATAATATACTCGCGCATCTGACTTTGGTGTCCTGCATGCAGTTCATAAAATGACGTTTGTCTTTAAGAATTTGTAGGCTGGGCGGGTTTTCGAGTGTGTAATTTAGTGAAAAACAAAAACTTCGTACCCATTGCCTTTGAGAACCTTGTAATGTAGCGTTGATCCTGTCGAAATCTGAGTTGATACAACGAAGGAAATGATCCGAAGGGTTTCTTCGACTTGGACATGGTATCCCGGCGTCCGCAAAGAACTAAAATCCCATCATTAAGTAAAACGATAACTCTGTAATGATAAAATTAATAAATAATGTAGTCAACATACCTCTATGGCCAATTTCGCTTCGCCAAAGAAGACGGTTTCGCCGCCGGACAGCAAAACCAGATCATCAAAGAGTGCAAAAACCTCACTGCTGGGCTGGTGAATGGAGGAGACGACTGTTCGCCTACCCTCTCGAGCAACGCTTCTAAGAGCCTGAACCACGAAAAATGCGGAGGCGCTGTCCAGGCCACTTGTGGGTTCATCGAGAAATAAGAGGGTTGGTTTGGTGAGGATTTCGAGGGCAATACTGAGTCTCTTTTTCTCACCGCCACTTATGCCTCTTAAATGCCAGTTGCCGATGAGTTTATCGGCACAATCTTGAAGACCCATCTCGATTATAGTTCCTTCAACGATGTCCTTGAGTTGATATTTGGGTAAGTCTCCTGGTAGCCTCAGCTTTGCTGAGTATGTGATGGTTTCTTTTACTGTGAGTGTCCCCAGTAGTATGTCCTCTTGGGTCACATAAGCCTGCGTTCAATAGAAATTGTTTAAGTTTGTTTAGATCTGAATCAAAACTATACTCAAATAATGTGTAATGTTATGATAGTTTTAATACGGATCAGATGGATGGAGTTGTAACAATTTCATGTGTCCATGTTTTTGAATTTTATAAATAATTGATGATTCAAATTTATTAACAAACCATATAAATAACATAATGATATAGTTTTGCAAATAATAATAATAATAATAATAATAATAATAATAATAATAATTGTCTAACGGTAAAAAACTGGTTCCGTTTCATTGATATAGTTTTGCAAATAATAATAATAATAATAATAATAATAATTGTCTAACGGTAAAAAAACTGGTTCCGTTCAAAGCGGTTAAAAAATCGGATTTTTACTTAATTTAATTTCAAAAAACATCGACTAAAACCGATTAGGTTTTAAGCAAAACCGGTTGAAGCATAACTGATTTTTTTTAAAATCAGTCCTAAAAAACCCCAAAACCCGTTTAAACCGCTAAATGTGCACCTCTAATACTGAGGTTTAGGGTAAGAAGGCCAAAATTTGCATTTAGAGAGGAGCAACATTTTCTCAGAAAATAACAATCAACTCAAAGTATTGTTTCCTGAATTGAAACTTTTGCAAACTCAACCCTTCTCTTTATTGTGATTATCTAATTACAAATTGAAAAAAAAAAAAAAAGGTTGGGCATATCTTTTACAATTAAGTGTATATTACAGTTACGACTAATTACTTACAAATAAACTGATTCTGGTTATATTTTATTATTTTATATTTAAAGGGTCTAATTGTTAGATAAAAATGATTAGCAAAAGAAAAATCGGTTCACATTACAAGTCAGAAGTCATTAAATTTTAATTCTAATGCATACAACCCCTAAATCGTTGTATTAAAAACAATAGTATTAAATTAGGTGTACTCATAGTACCACACAATAACTTACAATAGAAAATAAAAATAAAAAGAACAGACAATTCAGTTCAGCTCAATTAAATTCGTTCGACAAGTTATCAACACATCAATTTATTCCGATCCATCAATTTCCCCGTTATATTCCAATAACGTAAGGTTTAAGTTGAAATCTAACATTCCATTATTTGGTGTGCCCACATTCGGTCACGTCATAATTTTTTGTATATATAAAGTATGTAAACCTTTTTCATTTTTTATCGAATAGACATTATGACAAGCTATAATATATTTCTTAGTTATCACGATAATATAGACAATACAACTAAAAAAATACAACTAAAAATGTTTAGTAGCACATGATGAACAAACTCATCCCGAATGATCAAATGTGGTCACCGGATAATTGATTATTAATTAATATTATAATTTGTTTGAGGGTTTGGGTTAACATATATATTTTATGTGGTTATAATCCTAACAATATTTTAACAACAAAAAAAGAAGAGAGTTGATATGAATGACTTACAACTGCCCCATAGTCAAGCCTCTTTTTCTTCCCATTCAAAAGAACGTTCCCAGTCATTATAACATTTCCAGCTAGTCTTCCTGCATTCATTTTTAAATTAATTATATATATAAATATATATACACACACACACAGTTATTTAAAATGTTGGAATGACCTTTTAATTTGATCGACTAAATTTAGATAAGAAACTTATGTGAACTTTATAACAGTAAACAGTATACACAAAACCAATATGATTATTCCTACAGTCCTAGTCATGTTACACCAATAGTAAGTGATACTACAATTGATTCGATCAACTACTAAATCGATGACAAATTAATTACAAAAGACAAGTACATTATTAATGTGTGATGGTACTTTTTTCTTTTTTATATAAGCTTCTATGACTTGGCTCATGGCGTACTATCGTTAAAAGTTTCAAATCGTAACGCATAATCATATTTTAGGAAAAGTAGGAGTACCATATACGATCGTATCCCTATTGTAGGCATCACACCACTATGACGGTTAATCGTAGGTCTATATTGAGATCTTTTTATCTGTCTATTCTTGTGATTTTTGTTTGTAGGCATGTCCAACTCTATGTGTTCACATGATTATTTAACGTGGTGTTACGTCTTATTATATTCTTTTGTACGTATAACGTATGTTTATTTAAATGTGGGTGGCATTTTTCTACGTGATATATACGAAAATATGAGCACAATTGTATACCATCATTTTTTTCTAATATTCAATCCTAATATTCATACACTTGTCACACATCTGTATATCTAATTTTGTACTTTTATAACGACAAGGAAATTAATTGGAGTTACCAATGTGAAGTAACAATAAACATCAAAGATATTTGATGAGCTTTTAGCTTTGAAAACGTGATAATAACGACACTTTTGCCTAACTTCCGAACAGATTTTGGTTAATTAAATGTTACATTAAGTTCCCCCAACAAACACTTGGGCCCATTTAAGTTATGTTCTTTCCCAGGACGAGGAGCAATCTTCATGTGATAAAAAGATAGAATTTTGTATGTTCGTTATATAATTGTGTCGCCAAACAAAAATACGTATGACATATAAATATTTACCACAAGTTTAAGATATTGGGTTAATATAAATACAAATGTTTGAATTTGTGTATTTGGTTAATTCATCGTTTTTTAAAAAATAAAAAACAAAAACTTCAAAAGAAAGTTCTATTATTGGATACTCTTATAGGTAGAGGTGAACATGATATAATGCCATGTTTTTCTTTCTTTAATTATATATATATATATATATATATATATATATATATATATATATATATATATATATATATATATATATATATATATATATATATATATATATATATATATCTATATATATATATATATATATATATTTGTACCAACTTATGTGACTACTAAAAAATTCTAGTACAAATTGGTGATGATATATACCAAGAACACAAAGTAAATTAAAGTTGAAGGCAAAAATGTCTAATATTGTAACTAAGTAAAGTGTCCCAAAATAACAAGTAGGTTACCAAGGATTTGTGTTTACCAATTTTATTGAATCGGTTCGTAACAAATTTTTATTTGATACATATTTGACATTTGACATTAATATGTTGCCATAGATTAAGAAAATGAACATAAACGACTTTTACTTCCACCCAACCTGTTAAATCCGTATTAAAAAAAGATGACCCATTTTGACTCATTTCCTAATTTATGCAATTTGACCAATTTTTGCATTAGCCTTGTGAAGTATTAGAATTTAGTAATGTAATGAATGAAGCTTGCCGACCACCCCATGAGCTCAAACAACCACTCTGCCAGTAGTAAACATGAGTAGCTACCACTCATACACCTACTAAGTTTCATTGTCAGTACTTAAAAACTCATTTATATTGCTTCCTATAATAATTTATGACTTTTTTTATTATTTAAAACTACTGTACATCTATAGTTTTTGTAATACACAGACAACGTAAAACTCCAAAACAGCATAATGTGGTGACGCAATAAAACCACCTACTTTAATTAAATAGATGTACCATTAGATAAGACCGGCTAAAGAGTAAAATACTGACCAAACCAGTAGACCCGGTTTTTCTATTTACAATTTAAACCATCCGAGTTACCAGGTTCGATTGGATGAACCATAAAATTTTCAAACAGTTCGACTATTACAAATAATTACTAGAAGTAAAAAATGCTTTTGTTCACAACACTAAAAGTTACTTTTCTTTTTCTCCATTTTACTTCGTTTTATCTTTTTAGCTAAAAATAAAGTAACTTTTCCAATTTCTTGATATTGAGATAGTATTATCTTAAGGCACATTAAACAAAATGGGTCAAAAGTAAAATCATAAAAAAAGATATCGAATTATTACGCATCATAACTATACATGATAAACATTAAAACACTCAAAAATGACGAAAAGTTATTTTTCTTGCTTTTTGTTTAATTATTTCCAAATAATTAACAGGGTTGATTATCATCTAGAATTTTGTCCCACTTTAGTTCGATAGAACACGTCTTTAAAGATATAATAATTAATGAAATGCATATATTGAAGTATATTATCTGAAACATTCTTTGAATCTTATGAGATGGAATGAATAATACTGTTTTGATCTTTAAAAGAGAAAAGCTACTAGGTTTAAGTTCGAAACATTATGTTTTTTTTCTTTAACTGATATAGCGAGTCTTCAAATCTGATAGTCATATGTTTAGAACCCTTACAGTTCCGTTCAAAAAAATATGTTTAGAACCCAATACTAACAAAATTTTGGACTGCAATATTAGATTCAAGATTTTTATTGGGTTTTCTACGGAAAGATCATATTAAATTAATTATAAAAACAAATAAGTATTTTTGGAAATTCTGTTGTCAAAAACCAATGAAATCTTAAGAACATCTATGAACACTTCATATATGTAAAGATAGTTATTGTAAGTATATAAACCAAGAAAAACATAAATAAATACTACTATAAAGTTGCTCAAAAACAACAAAAACTATTCTGTGACCTGATACATCTAAATTTTTTGTCATTAACAAATATATGTTCTATATGTCGTTTATTAACCCATTAAATAATAATAATAAATACATATGGATATATACCTGCTAACGAATCAAGAAGTGTGGATTTCCCCGAACCAGAAGGACCCATGATAGCCATGATCCGAGACGGCTGAGCGAAACCAGTCAGGCCGTTCAGTATCCTCCTGGTTGGCTTGTTACTATTATTTGGAAGCACCACCGTCAGATCTTCCCATACCAAGTACGCACCAGCACCGCCACTGTGGCCGCCACCACCACCGCCATCCACCGCATATTGTAGGCTATCACCCTCCATTGACCCCACCACCTCTATCTCCATCACTCTCGATAGTACCTTTCTGTTGGACTTGTTTTTTGTTGCATGGAGGCTTTATATAAATGTATATATAGAACGAGGTGGGAGTGGGGGGTGATCACTTGTAGAGTTAAGGTTAAGATTAGAAGAGATAAAACAAAGGGCTTTCTGGTCTGGGAAGATGTTATTACCCAAAATGAAACTGCAATGTTATTTACCGCTCAGTAAGCCAAAGTGAGTATTAATGCTACCATGAATAGGGTTCAGAAAGTTGGTAGAGTCTGTATGTATGTAAGAAATGCTTCAAATACAAAGAATTGTCTGCAATACACTTTCTTAGTGCATATAAGTGCATATCTATTTGTGTGCATTGCTTAAGGACACTAAGATTTAATTGTGTTCAAACTTTAAGGTCAAAGAGTGTGTGATATATATATATATATATATATATATATATATATATATATATATATATATATATATATATATATATATATATATATATATATATATATATATATATATATATATATATATATATATATATATATATATATATATATATATATATATATATATAGATGAAGGTTCAAATGAGAACAAAATTATAAGTTGAGAACATGAGAACAAATCTCAGCCTTTAATATTAGAAAAGCAGGTGCGTGTTTCTTTTTTAAGTGTTAGAGGGTATTTTGGTAAATGTGCATTTTATATCCGACGCATGGATTGAGCGATAACAACGTTGTTTCTTTACATTCAAAGTTCGTATCTTTTTTCCGATATTGTTGCCATAAAAGACGATTTTGATTTTGATCCTGATATTCATTCCGTTTTTGTTCTGATTCATACGGATATGCATTCGATTTCATAAACACGAGCTTGCGATTTCGTATTTTTGTTCTTCTAGGCGTTTTTTTCTTCTGATTAAAGGCGATTTCATATTTTTACGATTTCGTCTTGATATACATTCGTTTTTTTCTTTTGATTGATCCTGATATACAATATATTTCGAATTTTTGTCAACGATTCAATCGTATTTGATATTCTGATTCGAGGACGACTAGTGAGAATACAGATCACGAGGATTCAAGCGTATTTGAGCTTTTGTATCAGCTTTTCTGGTTCGATTGTGTTAGTTCAGATGGATAACTATGTTGATGATGTTAATATATGTACAAACGAAGAAGAATTTAGTACTTTCGTTACGATATCTGAAGATGAGGGTACAGATGACGAGGATTCAAGTAAATATGGTCAGAATTACGGTGTTTCAGGTAAATACTATTAATGTTTTATAATCATATGTGATTATATATGTGAATTTTTTGTAGCAGTTTTATTGTGTATCATATGTGATTATATATGTGAAGGTTTGTAGCAGTTTTATTTTGAATCAAATCAAATCATATGTGATTATATATGTCGTTTATTAGGAATCAAATTCAATCATTAAGTAAAGATAATTGTTGTAAGTTTAAGTAATCATATGTGATTTTTTCAATAGTCATATTTGATTTTTTAGATCAAGACTCTGCATAATGATATATTATTTACGAATTTAATTTGTAACTCATATGGGGTTTATTGTGAATCAAATTCAATCATCAAGTAGAGATAATTGTTGTAATATTTGAGTTATCATATGTGATTTTTCAGTAATCATATGTTACTTTTTAGGGCAAGAATGAGTATAATCATATGTTATTTACGTATTTAAGTTTGTAACTCATATGTGGTTTATCTTGAATCAAATTTAATCATTAAGTGGAGATAATTGTTGTAATTTTGAGTAATCATACGTGATTTTTTTCAGTAATCATATGTGATTTTTATGAATTGAATATTTTTTACGTCATTTTACATGTGATAAATCAGGTGAAGATTGTACTTCTTCTTATCAATCCAACTGTAGTACTATGTTGTCAACAAGTGGTGTAGTGTACAATAACGAGGTTCCACATAATGTCAAACCGGATGTTCCCGAAGAATTTAAACCGAATTCGTTAATGAGGTTTAAAAGTGTTGATGCTGCAATTGAGATGTATAGAAGTTATGTGGAGAAGGCTGGTTTTGATGTTTGTTTGAATACACAAAGGAAAGTTGGTGACATTGTAAAGCATAGATTTTTACTTTGCAGCAGGAGTGGAAAACTAGGACAGAAATCAGTAGATACCAAACGTAACACAGCATACAAGCGTACAGATTGTAAAGCAAAGATTGTTGTCAAGCTTGCTAAGGGAACTAGTGATTACAAGTTTGATAAATTTGAGGAAATGCATAACCATGAGCTTGAAGATATACATCATTTAAGAAAAACAAGAGAATTGCCATTCTCAAACATGGAGTATATTGTTCGGTCTTCGACAACAAAAATTGGTTCAACAAAGGCATACAAATTGAAGGCAACCTTGATGGGCGATTATAAAAATTTTAAGAGAAAGATCGGTTGCATTATAGGGTACAAAGATGCTCAAATGATTGTTAATAAAATGATGGAGCGGAAAGACAACTACCCGAATTATTCTTTTTATTATAGATGCGATAACAACAAGGTGTTGAATGCAATGTTTTAGGCCGATGAAACAGAAAATGCTTATTACAGTGAATTTGGAGATGTGATGTCACTTGTGTTGGATTAGGTGTCTAAGCCATGACTTTACAACTATATTTATCTTGTTAATTGAAGCAAAGTCCATTTGGGTTGCCCTCATAGCTGGAGGTCAGGATAGAGTTCAGTAGAGTAAAAGGTTGATTTATTAATTGTGTAATAAATCAATAGAATTAATTAAATGGTTTATTAATATATTTAAGTGTTAATATATTAATTAGAAACTATAATAATTAATTGAGATTTAATCTAGAATTAATTGGATTTAATTTAGTAATTAAATTAATTAATTAAAAGTGCAGGGACTGGTTTTGTAATTATTCAATAGTTGAATAAAAGGCTGGCCAGTGGACAGGGGCCATAAATGGCGCCAATTGAGGAGTGTTCCTCAAAATGGCGAAACCCTAATTAGGGTTTAGAAAAAGGCTTGGTCCAATTGGTTTGCAGGCTTGCCCACTTGGAGGCTCCTTATGGTTTCAGCTGTAACCCTTGGAGGCTATAAAAGGAGGCACCTGGCACCCTCATTCTCTGCGCCACTTTCACCAGACAAACTCTGCTGAACTGTCTTCTCCATTGCTATGGGTATGACTTTCATTTGAGGCAGGATACTTTTGCTGCTAGCTTCAAGAACAAGATTCAAAGGTTGGTTCTTCTGATTTGAACTTTAGAAATAATTGTTGGCCTTTAGGTTTTAGTTTATTATCTTCATAGAAGAAAACATAGATCTTTCTAGGGTTGCATGTGAACCATAAGGAATTTTTGTGTTCATTGTTTGCTAGAAAACCCTTCAGTGGTATCAGAGATTAGGCTGTTTTCTTGTGTTTGATATAAACTGCTTAATCTATGTTTGCCTTGAGGTTTTGTGCGAAAAACACCTCTTGGATGAGGCTTTGGTCGAAATCTAGGCTAGGGTTTCCTAACCCTAGCCGCCACCCTCATAGTCCCCCTTTATTTGCTTGATTTACTTGCCTTATTTAGTGTGTTGTTATTTTGGTAATTGGATTAATTAAATAACTAGAACCTCTTTAATTTTGACATGTAAATTTCGAACCAATAGGGGCCAAGATAGAAAAATTAATTTGATTAATTTTATGAAATCTATCTTAGATTTAATTAGTTTAATTAACTGTTAATTAAAAGACCAATTAAATCAGCTTAAGGAATTAATTTAAATTTTCGAAAAATAGTTTAAAATTTGCGAAAATTATGAGATAATTAATTCTAAAATATTTTAATAAGATTAAAATATACCTTATATATTTATGATTAAAAGTTAATTATTTATATATAAGAAAATTGGTTAGTCTTACCGCAAGTAGGCCTCATTCACAAAACTGTCCTATAAAGAGGGTATAATGCGACTGACTATAAAATGTTAGTCTAATGGGTATCTACTCTTACCCACCACTCTCCTGGTCAGTCGAGTGTCGTTAGCCGAACGGGTTTGATAGAACCGCTAAGCCTCTTAAAAGTATAATGCTATAATTGAAAGTACTAGAACTTTGAACAAAACCCAATCTAGTTACTTTAGGATAAAAATGTGAATTGGTGCTAATCCATGGAATTGCACATTGCACTTTGTGGAACGTTGGTGGAGCGTGTGTGGTTTACCGGCACGCCAACTGGGGTCCGCAAAGAGTTGCAATGGGTTTCTCGATTTTGTCATTATTAACGGAGCGTGTGTGGTTAACCGGCACGTTAATTAGAGATGACAATCGACTTCGAGAGTACCGAGCATATTTGCATGGTTATTCACACCCGGTTTGTGATCCTCGGCGTCCCAGTCACAAACAGTGGGGTACATCCGAGACTAAACATGCCATTGAACAGTTCAATGTGTCTCAACAGATCTAGGAATTTCATAAGATGAAATTGATAAGTGTATTATCTACATTAATGACCATTATGTTGTGATTACGGCATCCCTCTTCACACCATAGTTGGGGCATTTTGGGTCCAAGCCTTAATAAATAATATATTGGGTAATTATTTAAAAGGATTAATTAAACTAATAAAATTTTGTTTATTGTAGATGTCTGAATCAAGTGTCTATTCTCCTCCCTCTCATCCTTCACCCATTTCTGAGAGCATCAGAAAGCACCTGCTAAATATGGAAAGGCTGTGTAACACCCGGCTTTCAATATAAATATACCCATTTATTTTCCACACTTTAACACATATTTTATTCAACAAAATATTATACAGGGTATATATTACAAGAAAAAGGTACAAGTGGTATCTCCCCAAAGCCGGGCTGCTACGGTTATCAGTTCTAACCCCGAATTAGATCATTCCCTTTAGTAGGGTCTACAGCACCTGCACAGTTAGTATCAACAAGGATGAGCTTTACAAGCTCAGTGAATAATCGATAAGTGTTATAACAACATTAAATTTTCAGCTTCCACATCATATCACAGCCCCCTGTGATACCGAGTCTCAAGGACTCAACGTACACCTGTTGAATGTGTGATAAAACTGCCAGCCAAGTAGGCCATCACAACATTTGTATGTGGTCCCACCACAATTACTACTAATTCGATCGTCACAGCATATATGTGGTCTCAACCACAATTACCGAGTATGTGACCCCACAGAAAGATGGTCCCAATCACAATAACCGATAATGTGCCCCACAGTAAAAGTAACACTTAGGGATAGATTACTCACATTGATTTTTGGTATACGGTATCTGGTTATTCCTGCCTTCTTACACCCACTATAACTGCTTGGTTTGTACCTATATATTTGTTTATAGGTGAACTACTATTTCAACCGGCATTACTACGGATCATACCATCACTCTGCTTTATATTCTCTATAATTCCAATATGATACCTCGTGATTTATCAAATAAAGAACGGCCAGGTAGAAGATCAGATGGGGTGGCAGGATCCTTTCAGCATTTTAGCCTTTCGGAAAATCCAACAACCAGATCTCATGTAATCGGCCTAGGCACCATTCTCGTAAGTAAATCATTGGGCATTATTCTTGGAATTACGAATAGTATATAACTTCCACATATAATAGTTTAACACTTTATAAACTATTAACGAAATAAAGTAGCGATTACTCACTTAGTATTGTCGTTCGCTCGTTCCCCATTTAACTCTTCCGACAACTCTCGAGCACTTCGCTACAAGCTATCGCTCGTTCCTTACCTTTCCCGACTTATTTTTCTCACCAGAACACTCCCCGATATCGTAAGGTTGTTTGGTGTTTGTTGTGGTTTGAAATGAAGAGGTTGGGCCCCTATTTATAGGGCTTGAAAACACTATTCACGACGTCAGCACGACGTCATCACGACATCATCGTCACTATTCACGACGTCATCACGACATCATCATTGATGTCATCACGAGGTAAGCGCTTACTTCATTTCTCGGTACTATTCATGCCGGAGTACTATTCACGCCGGAGTTACTATTCACGTCGGAGTTACTATTCATGCCGGAGTTACTATTCACAATTTTTTTTTAAACAGTCGTTACAAGTTCTCCCCCCCTTTATAAGATTCTGTCCCCGGAATCAAGCAAACAATTGGGGGTACTTCGCCTTCATTTCCTCTTCGGCTTCCCAAGTTACATCCGAGCCCTTGTGATATTGCCACTGTACTTTTACCATATTAATCTTCTTGTTTCGTAGCTGTCTCACCTTGCAGTCTAAAATCTTTTCTGGCTGCTCCGGGTACCTCAGCTTTTCATCTATTTCAATTTTAGGTAAAGGCACTCGTTGGGACTCGTCAAACAGAGTCTTTCTCAAATGCGACACATGGAAGACGTTGTGAATGCCTCTTAGCTCCTCAGGTAGCTCTAACCGGTAGGCTACAGCTCCTACTCTTTGAGATATGCGAAAAGGTCCGATAAAACGAGGACTCAGCTTTCCTTTCTTTCCAAAACGAATCAGACCCTTCCACGGAGAGACCTTGAGCATCACCATATCACCAACCTGAAATTTTATAGGTTTCACCCGACGATCAGCATACTGCTTTTGGCGGTTTTGAGCAACCTCCAAATGTTCTCGAATCTCACGAATTTTCTCCTCGGTTTGAGCGACAATCTCAGGTCCGGCTAACGGTTTTTCTCCTAACTCTGTCCAACAGGTCGGAGTACGGCATGGTGCTCCATACAATGCCTCGTATGGCGCCATTTGAATGCTGGAGTGATAGCTATTATTGTATGCGAATTCTACCAGAGGCAAGTGATCCTCCCAGCTTCCACCAAAATCTATAACACACGCACGAAGCATATCCTCCAATGGTTGTATAGTCCTTTCACTTTGCCCATCAGTCTGAGGATGATAGGCAGTACTCATCAAAATCTTCGACCCAAACTGCTCCTGAAGGCTCTGCCAAAACCGAGAAATAAATCGACTATCTCGGTCGGATATAATGGAGGATGGTACTCCGTGTCTACAGACTACTTCATCAATATAGATTCTGGCTAATTTGCTAACTTTATAATCTTCACGTATGGGTATGAACTGAGCGGATTTGGTCAGTCGATCCACGATCACCCATATTGCATCGTGTTCTCGTGGCGTCCGAGGAAGTTTTGTCACAAAGTCCATGGTGACCTCGTCCCACTTCTTCATCGGAATAGGTAGAGGCTGAATTTCTCCATAAGGCTTTTGATGATTGGACTTCACTTGCAAGCATGTTTGGCACTGTTCCACATATCTTCCTATATCCCGCTTCATGCCCGGCCACCAGTATAACGGTTTCAGCGTCCGATACATTTTGGTGCTACCCGGATGTATAGCATAACGAGAACAATGCGCATCCTCGAGCAGTAACTTCCGTGCCTCACCCTGCTTTGGCACCCATACTCGACCTTTAAAGGTCTTCAATCGCTGAGAATTTTCTTCGAGTTGGTTAATATAGTTAACCATGCGTTCGCTTTTCACATGCTCCGCCTTCCCTGCTTCCTCTTGGGCTGTTCGAATCAGCTCAGGTAGCCGACTAACTATGCTCATATAAGCAGACACAACCCTAATGGGTCTCTCTTTTTGACTGAGAGCGTCTGCAACTACATTCGCCTTCCCTGGATGGTACAAAATCTCGCAGTCATAGTCTTTGAGTAAGTCCATCCATCTCTGCTGCCTCATGTTCAACTCCTTCTGATTGAACAAATATTTGAGACTCTTATGGTCCGTATAGATCTTGAACTTTACCCCGTATAGGTAGTGCCTCCACAACTTTAATGCTAATACTACGGCAGCTAGTTCAAGATCATGTACCGGGTATCTTTTCTCAGCTTCTTTCAATTGTCTGGATGCGTATGCAATCACCCGGCCCTTCTGCATTAAAACGCATCCCCAGACCCATCCTAGAAGCGTCACTGTAGATCACAAAGTCTTCCCCACCTTGTGGTAATGCAAGTACTGGGGCTTCACACAGAGCTTGCTTCAGCTTCTGAAATGCAGCTTGTTGCTCCTCAGTCCATTCAAACTTCTCGCCCTTCTTAGTTAATTTAGTCAAAGGAGCTGCAATAGAGGAGAAGTTCTTTACAAATCTCCTGTAATATCCAGCTAGCCCAAGAAAACTGCGTATTTCTGATGGATTCCGCGGCGGCTCCTACTTCATTACAGCCTCGATCTTTGCAGGATCAACTTTAACACCTTCGCTGCTAATAACATGTCCCAGAAACTGAACTTCACGAAGCCAAAATTCACACTTTGAGAACTTGGCATACAGCTTCTCTTGACGGAGTAACTCCAAAACTTGACGTAGATGCGTCTCGTGCTCTTCCTGACTCCGGGAATAGATCAGTATATCATCAATGAACACGATAACAGAGGTATCAAGAAATGGACGACACACTCTGTTCATCAAGTCCATGAAAGCTGCAGGGGCATCGGTTAACCCAAACGGCATCACCAGGAACTCATAATGTTCGTAACGGGTACGGAAGGCAGTCTTCGGGATATCCGACTCCCGAACCTTCAGCTGATGATATCCCGATCTTAGATCAATCTTAGAGAAATAGGATGCTCCCTGAAGTTGATCGAATAAATCATCAATCCTGGGCAATGGATATTTGTTCTTTATGGTGATCTTGTTCAGTTCTCTATAGTCTATACACATTCGTATAGAACCGTCCTTCTTCTTCACAAACAGGATAGGTGCTCCCCAAGGTGAAGTACTCGGTCGAATGAATCCCCGATCGAGTAATTCCTGCAACTGCTTCCTCAACTCTGCCATTTCTGATGGTGCCAATCGATAAGGAGCACGAGCAATAGGGGCTGCTCCTGGAACCAAATCGATAGTAAACTCTAGCTGCCGATCCGGAGGTAATCCTGGAAGCTCATCAGGAAAAACATCAGCAAACTCCTTTACAACGGCGACATCTTCAACGGATCGTTTGGTAGGCTCTGTCGAGACCACACATGCCATGTAAAATATTCCTTCTTTGTTGTTATGACGTCGTACTTTGGCAAAAAACATGACAGGCATCCTTGTACGTGGCCGTTCACCTTGAATTATTATTTGCGACCCGTCTGGTGCCAGAACTATAATTATTTTTCTTTTACAATCGACTTGAGCATCATTGGATGCTAACCAGTCCATTCCTACAATTACTTCAAATTCTCTGGTGGTGATCGGCTTCAGATCAATAGGGAAAATGGTCCCGTTAATCTCAAGCTGACACCCTGGCATCTGTTCAGAGACATATAAATGTCTACCACCTGCTACTTCTATCTCCAGTTCTTCATTCAACGGGGTTAAGGGTATCGAAATTTGGGGCATGAATGATGTGGAAATAAAAGAGTCTGTGGCTCCGGGATCAAAGAATACATATGCAGGGATCGAGTTTAGTTTAAAAATACCTGTGATAACATCAGTCTTTTCCCGGGCCTCCTCAACGGTCATCTGGAATGCTCGGGAGACTACTGGTCCACCTCGTGTCTCCTTCCTTTCTCTTCCCTGCTCCTCCCGTGTCCTGTCTCGGGATCCTCCTGTCTTCAGCTGTGGACATTCTGATCGGATATGATCTTTGGCTCCACACTGGAAACATACTCGAGTTGTTTGGTTGCAATCTCGAGCATAGTGTCCTGTCTTCCCACACTTAAAACAATACAATGGTGAGGGACTAGTAGGACAATCTCCCGTATGCTTCCTCCGGCATTTGTCGCACCATTTGCCTTCATCCTTCCGAGTCTGACCCCGCGACCCAGATTCTGATTGTTGGGACTTCTTCTGAGAAATCCACGGACGTTCCTCAGCCTTTCTTTTTGCTTCTGCGGCCCTCCTTTCACCTTGTTGGCGTTGCAGCTCCGCCTCACGTTCCACCGCCCGATCAACTACTTGCCGAAAAGTAGTCAGCTTGAGTGGCTGTACAACCTCTCGAATCCAGGTTTTCAATCCCCATACGTACTTGTCTATCTTTCTTTTCTCAGTATCAACCTCATGTTCACAGAATCTAGCTTTCTCCAAGAAATCCATAGTATATTCTTGCACAGAACAAGTCCCTTGTTCCAAATGTAAGAACTCTTCTGTCAGCTTCTTTACTGCTACTTCGGAACAGTATTCTTCAGTAAATTTTGCTTTAAACTGTTCCCAGGTCAACATTCCAAGCAAATCTGAACCCAAAGCTCTACTGAAAACTTGCCACCAATACTGGGCATTCCCAGCGAAAAGGTTGGTAGCAAACTCCACCTTGTCTGCCTCATCACACTTGCTAATCCAGAAAACTTTCTCCGTATGTATCAACCATTCCATCGCTTGTACGGGACTATCAGTTCCCGTAAATTCCTTAGGCTTGCAACTAAGGAAATTCTTATACGTACATTTGTTTTTCACTTCCGAAGTTCCTTCCATGCCTTTACCCTTATCTGCCATGTTTAACCCACTTTCAGCGTGTTCATCGTCTCTGAGAGCTTCATCGTTCACCTGCTTAGCAGTACCCTCCTTCTGCTTTCCTATTAGAGTAGGTAATATCTCCTGTACCACATCTGCAATCATAGTTCGTAATTCTTGCGGATTCCCTGCTGCTTCTCCCATTTCTCTGTGTACTGAACCTTGTGTTCGTGTTTTGCCTCCTCTACCACCTCCTTGGTTTTGACTTCGTGTTCTGCCTCCTCTGGAGGCTCCTTGCCCAGCACCCCTTTGGCTTTGACCATTCTTGGTATTTGCCATCTTCAAAGTTTAACATAACGGTTAGTCATTTAATCCGATAACATGAATTATCTTTTTTTTTAATTCCAAACTCTACTATATCCTAAGGTTCAAGTCTAGGTATCTACTCTATAGAGACCTAATTCACTTAAACCTCGGCTCTGATACCAACTTGTAACACCCGGCTTTCAATATAAATATACCCATTTATTTTCCACACTTTAACACATATTTTATTCAACAAAATATTATACATGGTATATATTACAAGAAAAATGTACAAGTGGTATCTCCCCAAAGCCGGGCTGCTACGGTCATCAGTTCTAACCCCGAATCAGATCCTTCCTTTTAGTAGGGTCTACAGCACCTGCACAGTTAGTATCAACAAGGATGAGCTTTACAAGCTCAGTGAATAATCGATAAGTGTTATAACAACATTAAATTTTCAGCTTCCACATCATATCACAGCCCCCTGTGATACCGAGTCTCAAGGACTCAACGTACACCTGTTGAATGTGTGATAAAACTGCCAGCCAAGTAGACCATCACAACATTTGTATGTGGTCCCACCACAATTACTACTAATTCGATCGTCACAGCATATATGTGGTCTCAACCACAATTACCGAGTATGTGACCCCATAGAAAGATGGTCCCAATCACAATAACCGATAATGTGGCCCCACAGTAAAAGTAAAACTTAGGGATAGATTACTCACATTGATTTTTGGTATACGGTATCTGGTTATTCCTGCCTTCTTACACCCACTATAACTACTTGGTTTGTACCTATATATTTGTTTATAGGTGAACTACTATTTCAACCGGCATTACTACGGATCATACCATCACTCTGCTTTATATTCTCTATAATTCCAATATGATACCTCGTGATTTATCAAATAAAGAACGGCCAGGTAGAAGATCAGATGGGGTGGCAGGATCCTTTCAGCATTTTAGCCTTTCGGAAAATCCAACAACCAGATCCCATGTAATCGGCCTAGGCACCGTTCTCGTAAGTAAATCATTGGGCATTATTCTTGGAATTACGAATAGTATATAACTTCCACATATAATAGTTTAACACTTTATAAACTATTAACGAAATAAAGTAGCGATTACTCACTTAGTATTGTCGCTGGCTCGTTCCCCGTTCAACTCTTCCGACAACTCTCGAGCACTTCGCTACAAGCTATCGCTCGTTCCTTACCTTTCCCGACTTATTTTTCTCACCAGAACACTCCCCGATATCGTAAGGTTGTTTGGTGTTTGTTGTGGTTTGAAATAAAGAGGTTGGGCCCCTATTTATAGGGCTTGAAAACACTATTCACGACATCAGCACGACGTCATCACGACATCATCGTCACTATTCACGACGTCATCACGACATCATCGTTGATGTCATCACGAGGTAAGCGCTTACTTCATTTCTCGGTACTATTCATGCCGGAGTACTATTTACGCCGGAGTACTATTCACGCCGGAGTTACTATTCATGTCGGAGTTACTATTCACAATTTTTTTTAAACAGTCGTTACAGGCTGACTGGCCTTAACTGTAAGGAATGGCTTCGCAATTGGAGACTGGCTCTCTCCATTGCGGGCAAGCTTCATCTCACCGAGTATCCGATCCCGGTCCCACCGAAACAAGTCATCATAAAGAGCCTTTATGATAAGCATGACTTATTAGTTGATGAATCCGAAAAGATTCGTGACCTCATGCTATTGACCATTGACCCCGAGTTCCGCAAGGATTTTGAATCCTTGGGGCCATATGTGTTAATGCAATCGGTTGAGGAAATGTTCCAAAAACCGGTCGAAGAGGAACGAGCTAGGATCTTCAAAATACTTGCAGAGTGTAAGTTAAAAGAAGGAAGTAGCATCGATTCGCATGTTCTTCAGATTGAAGCGTACATAGGCGAATTGTACAAACTTGGTTATTCCATGAGTCAGGAGTCGAGTGTCGAGTGTTAACACTCTACTCACTTCACTGACTAGTAAGTACGATCTGTTCATTCAGACGTATAGAAAGGAAGACCAGAAAAAGACCTTAATGGAAATGCGTCTATTGTTGACTTTATACGAGTCACTCTTGGACAGGCATAGCTCCAATGGTTCAGCTACTTCTGGATTAAGTCTAGTGGAAAGACACAACAAGAAACGACCCAGATCGTCTGGATATGTCTTAAGCTGGGAATCCACAGAATCGGATAGAGTCGCGAAAAGATTGAAAGACGCTCCAAAGTCAAAATCCTTTGAAAGCTCAGGTATATCTAAAAACCTCAAAACTCCTGTTCCATAATTCCTTGATGCATAATGTGATAGTCACATTTTGGTTTGTATGCAGGGAATCAGTAGGGTACGGGACATTGGCGCATAGGAGCACATATGGATTGGATTTCCGGCTCATGCAGTTTTGAAGTTTAGTTAGATGTTGAAATATTGTTATTAGCTTCTCAGATGCGTATGACATTGTCTATCATACAGTACATTTTTCAAGGATTTTGTTTTAATAAAATTGTCAATTTTCTTTTTAACACATGCTGTTTAAAATATCCTTGAAATGTTGTATGATTGTGTTGAATGCATAATTAGTAATAACTTGAATGTTGAATGCATCCAAAGTGTTTGGATCTTAGGAATTGTGTTCCTTATGATTGTTAAGATAAATATTATAAGAATCAATTCAATCAAAAGTTCAGTTGGACAGGACTTTGGAATCATTTGACTTAGGGTCACATGATGAATTGAGTTCTTAATGTGTTAAGAAATGAATCAACCAAAGATCCAGTTGGACAGGACTTTGGAATTATTTGACTTAGAGTCAGATGATGATTAAGTTCTTTATAAAGCACATGTGGCAAGAAATGAATTACCCAAAGATCCAAAGGATAGGATTTTGGAATCAGTTGACTTAGAGTCAACTGAAGATTGCAAATCTTGAACAGAATTAACAAAGTCATAAGTTTACATAGAGATGTAAAAGAGATTGAGATTAGAAGCAACGAACACATCAGTTGCTGTGTATTGCTCGAATCTCCGAATAGAACACAATTGTTTGTACTTCACAATATTTGTCAGTCGGTATGACGAATATGACCTCGCTTATCAGAATAAGCGATTGGATTGAATCTTTGACCAGTTCAAGGACTTCAAAGGAAGTACAAGACCCACAGAACCTGAGTAACAACATAAATTGGGAAAATGTTTCACAGTTTATTTCCTTCCAAGAACATTTATAGTTATAATGTGTCTTAGGGAAGATGATGGAGCGTTGGTCGAAACAGTTCGATCCTCAATGTATGAGATACATTGCAAATTAGTTTCCGATACATTGAATATTAAACCAGTCAGACCATATTCCAACCACATCTTCGACTAAGTAGGTTTTGCAGACACTGTCTGAAATGTAAAGCTGGGATTGTCCCACTTGTACATCAAAGGTCCAGGGTCTTGTAGTGTTCGTCTGAACCTCATGACTGGCCTGAACCTAATCAGAAATGTCATTTCACTGGCTAACCCGCTGTACCTGGAAGAGAAAGAGCTCTTTTAGAAAGAACTCAGTTTCTAAGGAAATAGTGGGAGTTTGGGACAGTCCTTAATAAGTTCAGGATTAGCCAAGTGAAATAACCTTTAGTCATCACTAGGATTAGAGCAGAGATCAGATTTCTGTTTTAATACTGACATAACCTTCTCTTGACCAGTAGTACTGATCACCGCCATAAGTAGTTATGATCGGGGTGACATACCGAATAGTGGTAAAACACTATAGTTGGTACGGATTTTCAATCCGACTACTTGGAAACATTGGTGAGCCCGGTTGCTGCCAATTAAGAGAACTTTAGGACGAGATACAGTCCATGTGACAGTTTGATTGATTTTACAACTGGTCTTAGAACCAGTGGGAGTAATCATCAAAAGAAACCAACATGGTCAGAAACGTACCTTCAGAACATCTGGTTGAGTGAGACGATACTCAGAGTCAAGTAATTGACTTCGAGAGAAGCACTCTCAATAGAAGATGAAATCCGAAAGGATACTGCATATTGTAAGTCGTTAGTGGAGCGCGTGTGGATCACCGGCACACTAATAGGAACTCACAAAGAATATGCCAGTATAAAGGTACATGGGCCCGGGATTTCCCCGCGGGCATCTCGCAAGAAAGGATATTCAGATTCTCGAAATATGTCAAAGGATTGGATTTTGAGAATGAGCTGAAAGATATCCATTAAGATGTCAGAAAGGTTTGGATTCTCAAAATATATCAAAAGCTCTGGATTTTGTGATTAGTTCATAACCGTGTCAAAGCCAGTGGGAGTACTACTGTTATCTATCTCAATATGTGTGTTACATAATGTTTCTAGGAAACGTCTCTTTTCATTACAAAGTGTAATGACTTGGTGTTAAGAGACGGATCGCTATGAAAGACTTAATAAAGATACGACATGCTCGGGTGGTTATAAACGTCTATGAGATAGATCGAAACTCTACCAAGATGATATTGATGAGACTCAAGATGCATAGCTCAGGAAAAGAGTTTTCTGTCATTGCAAAGTGTGATGATTTGGCATGAGAGGTATGAAAGGTGCAACGTACTCACATAATCCATTGACATATATCAGATAGATGTTGTCATCAGTATAGACCTGTCCATAATAAGCATGATCTTGATAAGATTCAAGATGCATGAGAAAAAGTCTCCGAAAGGATATAGTTATTAAAGGTCGTGACACAAGGATTATGAGTAATCCTAAGATTCCAAAAGGGTTTGGAATAGGACTAGATCGAATCCAACAAGTTTCTTGGATCGATCAGAAGTGTCATGAACATGTCTTGATGACTTAATGCTTAGAGCATAGTGAGTCAGATTCAGGATATGACCTGGCTGAGAATACTTAATGGATGTTATACATACGTGAGAAATCATTGGAAAATGATTTGGGGTGAATGTTGATAACAATTTGAAAAAAGTCTTAAAGTAAGGACTTAATGGTTAAAGAATTTCGTTGGCATTCCGATGGAGCGCGTGTGGCTCACCGGCACATCGTAACACCTCGAAATAGTCTTAGGGTGCAGTCATATGATCTAAAGATCCCGAGAACCATGGAAAGTCACAGTACATAGAATGGAGTTGTTAGTGAGAATGACAGTATGACCAAATTGAAATATCATCGGAAGGATATCCGATCAGATGAAGTGTATGAATGTATAACATTTGAATACATAGAAAGAGTGAAAGGTCAAATAGACATAGATACACAGCACGAATTAAATAGTTTAAAAGGAATCTAGAAACCGATAATAGTTTATGTAAAATCCGACTTGGTGATTACCTCGTGGAGACTTGGAAATTAGGCAATAGTAGCCACCAGTCAGATTTTAAGTTTCAATTTTGCATGTTTCACTTCCTGAATAATTTGATTATTCAAAAGTCCACAGTCACTCATACTTTTCGGGAGTAAGTATGAACAAAGACTGTCGTGAATTGGTTTGTAGATTGTCTAAGGAGTTAGACATTGCAGTAAGACTGCTACAACGTTCATGAGTACTTAGAAATAGAGACTTGAGTATTGGATAAACCCGCGCTCAATAGATTGCTTCATGGATTACATCACGAGCAATGTTGAGACGATAATATCGTATGATCTTGAAGCGGAGACATATGAGTTGAAATTTACGAGTCGGTTGTGCATTGACAATGCGAAAACGTATCGGTAACTCGATGCTACAAAACGCATGTTGTGTACGATTTGATAAATAAAAGACACAACCATATGAGTCAAAGCTTATTCGTTCCTTGACCCTGATGGGAAACAGATATCTGTAGGCCGCTCGATGATTTTGAAGTTGACTAAAGTGCTGGCTAGCCTGGACTAAATTGATGTGTTCAATTAGAAGTCTGAAAGTCATAAGCAGAATCAGAAATCGGGAAACAGAGTATCGGACAGAGATTGATCTCAATCCATGTCTCGTGTCTGAAAATATTTTGTTGGACGAAGGGTCATATGATCACTTATCTATGGACAGAACTGACTGGGTCAGAGTTCGGTAGCAGTTTCTAGGAAGCTGCAGGTTGTTTATTAATCAGAAGATAAATTAAAGTCATAGACTTATCCAAGTGGGAGACTGTTAGATTAGGTGTCTAAGCCATGACTTTACAACTATATTTATCTTGTTAATTGAAGCAAAGTCCATTTGGGTTGCCCTCATAGCTGGAGGTCAGGATAGAGTTCAGTAGAGTAAAAGGTTGATTTATTAATTGTGTAATAAATCAATAGAATTAATTAAATGGTTTATTAATATATTTAAGTGTTAATATATTAATTAGAAACTATAATAATTAATTGAGATTTAATCTAGAATTAATTGGATTTAATTTAGTGATTAAATTAATTAATTAAAAGTGCAGGGACTGGTTTTGTAATTATTCAATAGTTGAATAAAAGGCTGGCCAGTGGACAGGGGCCATAAATGGCGCCAATTGAGGAGTGTTCCTCAAAATGGTGAAACCCTAATTAGGGTTTAGAAAAAGGCTTGGTCCAATTGGTTTGCAGGCTTGCCCACTTGGAGGCTCCTTAGGGTTTCAGCTGTAACCCTTGGAGGCTATAAAAGGAGGCACCTGGCACCCTCATTCTCTGCGCCACTTTCACCAGACAAACTCTGCTGAACTGTCTTCTCCATTGCTGTGGGTATGACTTTCATTTGAGGCATGATACTTTTGCTGCTAGCTTCAATAACAATATTCAAAGGTTGGTTCTTCTGATTTGAACTTTAGAAATAATTGTTGGCCTTTAGGTTTTAGTTTATTATCTTCATAGAAGAAAACATAGATCTTTCTAGGGTTGCATGTGAACCATAAGGAATTTTTGTGTTCATTGTTTGCTAGAAAACCCTTCAACTTGATGCTACATTTCGAACAAATAAGTAAGTTTTTACTGTTCTTAATCATTTGTGATTTTGTATAATATATTTTTGATTATATGTGATTTTTTATTTTTGTATTAAAAAACAGGTATGGATTGGTTTTTGTTCCATTTACTGTGATTGATCATCATAAATCATCTGTTACTGTTGGAGCTGGTTTACTAAGCACAGAAACCGTTGATTCATATAAGTGGTTGCTTCAACAATTTATGAATGCTCATGGAAAAGAACCAGTAATGGTGTTAACGGATCAAGATGCAGCATTAAAACAAGCAGTTGAATCTATTTTTCCAAATTCAAAACACAGATTGTGTATGTGGCATATCATGAAGAAACTTAAATCAAAGGTATGCTGTTATTTTTGTATAATCACATGTGATTTTAAACAAAACATTTTAATTTATGTTTTTTTTGTGCAATTACATGTGATTTTATAAGCATGACGTTTAATCATATATGATTTAATGATTATATGATGTATAATCATATGTGATTAATTATGTGTTTTTACAAATTGCAGCTATCTGTGGAATTTCTTAAAAACACAGGCTTTAAGAAGCGTTTTAAGAAACTCGTATGGGACTTGAATATGGAGCCTAATGTTTTTGAGACGAAATGGGATTTGTTAATGAAAGAATTCAATCTTGAAGAAAAAAGATGGTTCAAAGATATTTTTAGAATACGAGATTCATGGATTCCTGCATATTTCAAGTACTTTCCAATGTGTGGATTGATGAAGACAACATCAAGGTCCGAGAGTATCAATTCTTTTTTTAACTCGTATTCTCAAGGCAAAAATTTCCTTGTAAATTTTATGATGAATTATGATAATGCTATTCAAAAACAACGAAATACGCAACGTGAACTTGATCATAAAACAAAACAAGCACATTATGGAATGAAGTCACCATCCAATATAGAACGAAAAGCAGCAAAGATATATACGAGTGTTTTATTTTTTGATATTCAAAAGTAATTGTATAAAGGAGTGTGGTTTTGTGAAGATAAGGAGTCGACGGAGGGAGTTGGTGTGGAATATTATACTGTAATTCAGAAGAACAAGAGAAGGGAATTTAAAGCAACGTTTCAGGTAATTATTGATATTTTTCATATTTTATTTCTGAATTTTGAAAAGAAATTTTAGTCATATGTGATTTAATGATTAGATATATACTAGTATAATCATATGTGATTACGTTAGATAATTAGTCGTATTCATATGTGATTTTTGAAAAAAGAATGTTCAATCATATATGATTATTATTATATGTAACATGTTGAAATAAGAATGTTTAATCATATGTGATTATTATTTGTTGTAACAGGTTGAAATACGAGTCGTTGAAAAGAAAATCAAATGCAGTTATGGACTATTTACACAATGTGGTATATTGCGCAGACATGCCTTCAAAATATTGATAAAAAAAGATTTTAAGGAGATACCTTCAGAATATATTCTAAGACGATGGACAAAGGATGTTATACATTCGAATCATAATCTTATTAGAGATCGTTTTGACGAAAGGGATGCTGAGGTTACAAAACTTGTGAATGAAGCATTCTTTACTTTTCAATCATGTTTGGATATCGTTAGAGATGATAAAGAGAAGCTGGCATGTTTTGTTCAGAAAACCAAACATATGTTGAATGATGTCAAGAGTGATTCTACAAGTGAAGTAACAACAAACAATGCAGATTTAGTTGAAAAGCTTCTTGGAGTTGCAGTTCCAGAAGAGATTGTTGTTCAAGTTCCTGATGTTCAATTTAATAAAGGTTGTGGAAAGAAAAGGCTGGTTAGTGAATATGAGAAGTCTATTTTGAAAGCACAGAAGAAGACTAGAATTTGTTATGGATGTGGTAAAAGAGAGCCACACAATTTACGTACATGTCCAACAAGAATTGCAAATCAGAAAAAAGAAACAACAGGTTCAGTTTTAAACGATTAATCATATTTGATTTTAGATGATAATCATATATGTTTTCAGAAAAGTTTACATTGGTGACAATTGATGATAATCATATGTGGTTTTTTGGATATATATGATTTTAGTCTATTTTCAAATATATAATCACACATGATTTTAAATATAACATTTTTATTTACAAATGACACATGATTAAAAGTTGTATATGATTATAAAGATAAAAATTAAGATATATATTTTTGTAATCACATGTTATTGTAAAGAAAACCTTTTAATTTATCAAGTTTTTTTTTTCTAGTTATTTTTGTGCAATCACATGTGATTTCTGATTTCAAATAAAACATTATAGGCACACATGATTTTCTAGTCTATCCCGTTATATAATCACACATGATTTCAAATAACACAACTGTTTAGAAATTGTAGTTGCCACATTCAGTACATATATAAAACATTATAATCACACATGAGTTCAAATAAGACAAACTGTTTAGAAATTGTATTTGCCACATTCAGAACATACATAAAACATAATAAAATTGTTTGAGAGTTAAGAAATTGTTTAAACACCATTTTATCACCAACACCATTTCAACACAACCTTCAACAACACCATCCCCAACCTTCAGAACTCCAAACAAACCTTCAACAACACTATCCCCAACCTTCTTAAGAACACCATCCCACCACATTCAGAACATACATAAAAGATAATAAAATTGTTTAAGAGTTAAGAAATTGTTTAAACACCATTTTCATCACCAACACAAATATCAACAACAGCAACCCAAACTTCACAACACCAAACCAACGTAACCTTCAACAACACCATCCCAACCTTCTTAAGAACACCATCCCATCCTTCAATTCAGATTCTGCAACCTCTGTTGAATAATTTGGATGGTATCTTGCAGATCTTGGTTTCTCTTTGATTTAGGGACCTTGGAGTAGTCCCTAGCAAGATTCAAGATATCGTTTTTCATAATGTTTATATCAGACATTATTAATCTATGTGCATATTTTGATCTAACCCTGTCCAACAGAACATCTTGCGAACCACCTTCTTTCGGAAAACTGCAACTGTATTTGCCATCAGTTTGACCTTTAAATGTCTCCATGTGTCTCATGGCAAAAATCCCACAGTCTGTTTTATTGTTCTTTGTTTTCCAAGGCATGTCCAGTAAATTGATTGTCAAATTTGGATTTGACATTTGTTTTGCCTTTTGGTGGTTAACTTTCTCCAAATATCTGCCAAAGAATTTTTTTCTGCATTTAAAAAGAAAAGAAAATTAAATCATATATGCGTACAAGTTTTTTCATTTCGTTTTATTATTAACAATGTTTATGAAATAGTACTTACAAGGTTGTTCAAAACATGCATGTATTTCCCTTCCATTGTAGCATCTGATATGCAGTTGTCAAGGATCACAATTCCTGGGTTCTTTAGGTTGAAAACAAACAGAAATATGTGTTCACTTCGGCATACAGGGAAAAACACTTGTATTTAAGTAACAATAATGTATAAGATTAGGGTTGATATGCGATTATATATACGAAGAGTATATAAAATGACTGTAACCAATCATATATGATTTAACATTACAATCACATATGATTGATCATCATTTATTAATATATATATGTGTGGAGTATATAAAATGATTGTAACCAATCATATGTGTTTTAAATCTACAATCACATATGATTGATCATCAAATATGAATATATTTTTCAGTAGTTGACACTTACAAGATCAATGTCTTTTAGCAGAATTTTCTGTTTGTCATTGTGCAAGCAGTCATGAAAATATTTTTTGAACTGTTGATACTGTTCTTCTTCTGCTTGCAAAGCCATCTTTTCAATAGCTTTTTTTGCTTTTTTTCTCTTTTTTCTCTTTTTCAAACTTCTTTTCCTCAATGTAGTTTGTCTAAATGGTTTATTATGTGTGTGTTAGTATAGAATCTTAAAAATCACATATAATTAACAATGTATTATGAATAACTTACTGTCATTTGCATATCAAGAAAAAGTATGTACGGGGAACTGTTCTGATCCCTTTCAAGCTCTTGATGGTTTAAAACTTCAGCCCAGGAATCAATGATTCCATATATTATATATTCTCCTGGGAACAAACTTTCCAACATGTACCTGTGTACAGTTCTTCCACTTACTGTCGTTATCACTTCATCGCTGTCAAAAGAAAATTCACATATGATTAACAATGTATGTTATAAATAACTTAGTGTCACTTACATGTTTAAATTTAATAATTTTAGAATAAGAACCACATATGAATAACTTACAAGACGTTCCCTTTTAAGTTGAAGAGCCATTCACTAATCATTTCTTCCTCAGCAGTGTTGGGGCTTTTCATGTTTATCACCCTATCCTTAAAGGGTGGTTTCATGCTTGGGCCGGGTTTTTTCTGTCTTTTTTCTTCAGGTAAGACAGTTAATATTGGTTAAGGATTTAGAATTGCAGACCCAACTTGTTTTTCTTTCAGATTTGTTTCCTGAATAATATGTTCAGAAAAAAGAACTTTTGAGAATATAATAAATTTAAAAAAGATGACAATCACATGTGATTACATACACATATAATCAGATGTGATTAAAATATGAATTATAATCAGATGTGATTGGATTACCAATTTGTCAGTTTGAACTTGTTTTGTTTGATTTTGATTGGATTCTTCTGGTGGTGTTATTTGACTGATATGAAGTTCAAAACTTGGCATGAATGTGTTCTCTTTTTTTTGTTTGATTCATATATAGTCTTTTCAAAAAATTCAATAACATCTGGTTCATTTAAGAATTGAGTATCTGTGATTGTGTTTTCAATATTATGAACATTATCTGTCTTTTTGAAAAAACCGTTCACCTCTGTTTCTTTAATTGGATCATTAACCTCTGCTTCTTCATTCGTTTTTTTATCAGACTGATTTTCGTCATTGATGTTTTCTACAAAACCAAATAAGAGAAGTTAGTTTATAATAATATACAATTAACATACAAACACATATGTGATTAAAAAAAATTTAATACCTTTTGGATCATCAAAAATTTGTTTCACATGGTCATCTATTGTTTTGTTTATGTCTGCTTCTGTTGCTAAGTATGATAAGTCATTCCAAAAATCCGTATCTCCACTGCAGCCAACATGGTCTTCATTATTTTTTTTCACTAAAAAAATATGAACAAAAGATTAGTATAATCACAAATGAATTAAATTTTTTAATTTTTTAATCACAAATTAGTATACTGACCTGTTTCTTTTGAAGGTTCGTTCAGTATGTTCTGGATTGGTGTACTGAACCAAAATTCACTTAACGGTTGTTCCTGTTCACCGCTACTTTTCAAACTTATAAATATTTCTTCTACATTTTCGTCTGAACTTCCACCAATCCCTTCCTTCTTTTCACCATCATTTTCATCCTTTTTACCATCACTAACAATCTCCTCGATCTCCTCAATCTCCTCAATCTCCTCAATTTCTTCAATCTCCTCATCATCTTCACCATTGTCATTTTCCTCACGACCATCATCATCACCATCAATCCTTTGCTTCTTTTGAACATTCCCTTCTTCCTTTTCAACATTTCCTTCTTTATCTTCTTTACCACCATCATCATCATTATCATCATCATCACTTTCACTGTCTTCATTACTTTCACTGTCTTCATCACTATCGTCATCATTGTCGTCATCACCTTCACTATCATTGTCCTCAGCTTCACTCTCTTCATTATCTTCATCACTATCATCATCGTCATCATTATCAACATCATCATCTGAATCATCAATTTTTTCTTTTTCCTCATTAATTAACTCGATCATTGCATTCTAAAATTTCAACTTCTTGCTTTGTGGAAGCTTGACCAATGCAGTGTTCACCAAAGATTGTAATTTTTCATTTCTCTTTTCTATCTTCAACAAATATTCCTAAATGAAACAAATGAATATATAAGTACAAATTATAATCACAAATGATTTAATAGAAACATTGTAAATAGAAATATACATCCTCAGTCAATTCTTTCTCAACAAAAGCTTTGTTTAGACGTCATGTGCCAAATTCACCAAGGACATCCTTCTCAAAATTTTCTCTAAATTTGACTTTTTCAGAAGTCCAGTTGTTGATCACAGGACGTGAACGCTCCACATCTAGACAATTGCATTTCACGCTGTCTACGTACAGTAACTGCAAATATAATTAAGAGAACAAATTACATATGAGTTAATATGAAAATCACAAATGAATAGGATAACCAATTAAAAACACAAGGCAAATAGGTCGGTGATTATTTTATAACCACAAGTGAGTTAACAGGAAAATCATGTATCATTTACACGTTGTAATCATATTTGATTACATGTATGTAGAGTATACAAAATTATTCCAAACAATCACACATGAGTTAACATTATAATCACATATCGTTGTTTACCATACATGTATAATATAGAAAATAACATATTAGTTAATATGACAATCATATATGAGTTTTATCAGGTAATCACATGTGATTATAAACCATTGTGCTTTTCATTGGTTTATTCTTTCCAAAATTGTGAGGTGGTTGAAATCTCTTGTTTGGTATAAAAACATAGTAAAACATCTCAGCGACCATTCTCATTTCACTAGAACCAGATTCCTCGTCTTCATTATATTTATTAAAATATTGATCTTGAAATTCATTATATTTGCATGACATTTCAAGATAGTAATCAGCCTCTGCTATCACAACTGGAACATGATTTTCTTGAAACTCATATAGCAACTATCATGCAATTCAATATCACTGAATATATCGAAGACCAGGCATCTGGCACTAGCGAAAATGAGAGTGATAGCTCAGATGATTTTGTTAGAAGAAATAACATTTTAGTCAATATATAAAATCATATATGAGTCATCACATAATCAAATTACATGTGTTTTATAAATGTGAAGAACATAATAACCTTCCTTGTGTTTTCCATTGGTTATTCTTTTCAGTATGTGAACTGGTTTTATCTACTGATTGGTAGAAAACATACAAAAATATATGAGCTATTACTCTCACTTTCACAAGAACTATATTACTCGTTTTCATCATATTCAATAAGTATTGATATTGAATTTCATTATATTTGCAAGATATTTCAAGATAGTAATCAGCCTTTACTATCATAACAGAAACATGATTTTCATGAAAACTCATATAGCAACTATCATGCAATTCAATATCGCCGAATATGTTAAAGACAAGTCATAAAGTTCTAGCGAAAATGAGAGTGATAGCTCAGATAATCTTGTATGATTTATAACAAACAACAAATTAAACCAATTCAGATAATGAATAAAATAACCAGTTAAAAAGACAAGGCAAATAGGTCGGTGATTATTTTTATAATCACAAGTGAGTTAACAAGAAAATCATGTATCATTTACAAGTGGTAATCATATTTGATTATATGTATGTATAGTATACAAAATTATTCTAAACAATCACATATGAGTTAACATTATAATCACATATGATTGTTCACAATACATGTATAATATAGAAAATAACATGCTAGTTATTATGACAATCATATATGAGTTTATCAGGTAATCATATATGATTATAAACCATTGTGCTCTTCATTGGTTATTTTTTTGCAAAATTGTGAGCTGGTTGAATCTCTTGTTTTGCATAAAAACATAGTAAAACGTCTCAGCGACCATTCTCATTTCGCTAGAACGAGATTTCTCGTCTTCATTATATTTTATTAAAATATTGATGTTGAAATTCATTATATTTGCAAGACATTTCAAGATAGTAATCAGCCTTCTGCCATCATAACAGGAACATGATTTTCTTGAAACTCATATAGCAACTATCATGCAATTCAATATCACTGAATATATCGAAGACCAGGCATCTCGCTCTAGCAAAAAATGAGAGTGATAGCTCAGATGATTTTGTTAGAAGAAATAACATTTGAGTCAATATAAAAATCATATATGAGTCATCACGTAATCAAATAGATTGGTGACAATTTTATAATCACAAGTTAGTTAACATGAAAATCATATGTGACTAAAAACCATATATGAGTCATCACGTAATCACATATGATTGTTTATCATATAAGAATAATAGAATTTAAATTAGTAGACATACCACTAAAAATGACGCCGGTCCAACGTAAAAGGCTGTTTTGCTTTTTGGGTCAAATGAGCTTTTTGTCTTGACCAAGGAATCAATAAGAAACTTGCACCAATCCAAATTTGCAATATCTGTTTCTTTTGTGATATAGTTCAACGGCGAGGTGTTACATTTGCCTGTTGAACTTGATTCCAATAAAGCATTCACCAATACCGCTATGAAGTTTAGTTTGAAGTTCATATCGGCGTTTCTTGTTGATACAATTTTTGTCTTGATGTCCTGAAGTCTAACCATTGCATTGTTTTCAAACTGAGCTTTCCATTCATCATAAGAAGTATCACCTTTCTTTCTGTATTCAAGTTCTTCAAACTTTACCTCCCCCAATGGCAAACCAAGGATTTCGTGTATAGATTCCCTTGTTACAGGAATGTCCCTCTCTTAACCTTGAGTGTGTTTGTTGACGGGTCGAAATTTTCAAGCACAAATTTACTTAAGGCTCCTGGAACATCTGTCATTTTCATCTTTAAAAGGGAACCAAATCCCATCTGTTTCACGCATTCCTTTTGCTCTTCACTCAAGCTTAGTACAATGGAAAACAATGCACCTGGCGAACACATATCATGATGTAAAACGTGTAATTAGATGAATCACATGTGAATGATATATGTTTTAATGACATATGATTATAACTGTAAAGAGAAGTAAAATTTACCTGTTTCTGATGGTCTCAAAGGTTTTTGGTATTTGTTTTCTCTTTTTTTTCAAAGGTTCTGTAGCTTCAGAATCTGAATCTGAATCCACAATTTCTTGTTGAACTTTCTTGTCAGCTTTTCTCTTTTTTGTTTTTGATGATGAAACATCGGATTCAGTTTTTTCCTTTTCTTTCTTCTTCTCTCCTTTGTCCTTCTTTCTTTTTTTCTCACTGCTATCTCCAACATCTATAAGAAATGCATAAATACATATACAATTTCATTAAGCATTTATGAAAAAAATAGTGCATTATTAATCATATACGATTTGATAGAAAATTTGAAAAAACTCATATATGATTTATCAAAATAACATAAATCACATATGAATTGAACAATACCTTTGTCATTTTTTTGTTTTGATCGTCTCTCGTTTACTTTCTCTATTTTTTCCTTTTTTTGTTTTGTCGTATTTACTTCCTTTGCTTTTTGCTTTCCTTCTTTTTCTGATATGTGTAAATATATATATTGTTATATAAATCACATATTATTTAAATAAAGCAAAGCTATAAGTATTAGTACTATTAATGTATAACATTAATCACAACTGAATTGAAATGTACCTTTGTCATTTTTTTCTTTGGACCTTCGTTCTCTTACTTCTTCATCACTTTTTTGTTTTTGCTTTTTTTGTTGTTTTCTTGAATTTTCCTTCTCTTCTTTATCTTGTTTGGCTACTTGTTTATGAGTAAATAAAGCAAAGTTATAGTATTTATTACTATAAATTAATAAGGAAGGCATCAATCATATGTGAAAAGAAGAGTACGTTTATCTTTTTTTTTTTGATATTCTTTCCTCTTCTTCGTTGTCTTTTTCTTTTCGTTTTTTTTTCTGCTTTTTTCCTGATTTTTCTCCTGCTTTTATTGCATGTTTGATCGAATGTAAGTTATAGACAGAATGTATTGCTAATTATATTCTATTTGAAATCATATCATGTTAGATAAAGATATCATATATAACATATACCTTTTTCAGTGGTAGTAGATTCTGAACCCCTTTTTGAACTTGATCTAGTCAATCTTATTTTAAGATTGGCTCCCGTGGTTTTTTTTTCTTTTGCTGTTGTTTAATTATAAATGGTTAGAATAATGTTATAGGAAATCATATATGTTTAAAACTTTTCGTTACAAATCAGATATGATTAATCAAATGGTTAGAAATCACATATGATTAGTCAAATGTTCACAAATCACATATGAGTTTTATGGTTAATCACATATGAGTTATGGTTAAGTATTTATGATTTTAACAAAACATAAGATTAATCAGATGGTTACAAATCACATATGATTAGTGGTTAATCAGTATAATAAAATACATATCGAATCACATGTGATTAAGAATTTTTCAACATTTACATCAAATCACATGTGGTTAACGATTTATGATTTTTAACAAAACATATGATTAATCAAATGGTTACAAGTCACATATGATTTATGGTTAATCAGTTTAACAAAATACATATCGAATCACATGTGATTAACCATTTTTTCATTATAACAAAATTTACATCAAATCACATGTGGTTAACCATTTATGATTTTAACAAAACATAAATAAAATCACCAGCATCTTCGTTCTTCTGCTTTTTCTTCTTTCTTTCGTATATATTTTTGAACCTTTTTTCTTTATCTGCAAGTAAGATCGAAAAAACGTTTGTGAATATGTTATTATTTAGTCGATTTCATATGAACAGAATATTAGTATAACAGTAATAAGAAAACGAGTGTACTGATGGTTATGTGGTGGTTTTCGGATGAAAAAAATTCAAAATCTAGGGTTTTAACTTTGAAAACATTAGTTTTTGTACAAACATTTGGGTATATTTAAACGATTTCGTATACTAGGGTTTTTCAGATTAAAAAACATTCAAAAAATTAGGGTTTTCGGGTGAAAAAGGTTCAAAAAATAGGGTTTTAACTTTGAAAAAATTGTAGAATAACTCGATTCGTACCGTTTTTTGCTGTAAGTGCTTCATATGTTTGTTTACTTGTTGACATCTTCGATTACGTATGAAGAATTCCTGAAAAGTTTTGGAAAAACGGAAGAAATTGTATGAGGAAAAACGGAAGAAATTTCAGAGGTTTTGTGGAAAAACGGAAGAAATCGTATGAGATCTTGGAGGGAATGATAGTCTGACGTATAGAGAAATGTGTGTGGGCGGTTTTGGACGTGACTTGTGTTTTTTCAGTAATACCCGCTTATTTCGAGTCCGTTGTCATTTAGCCCCTGAAGATATACATATTTACAAAAATACCACCGTGTTTAATCAATGGTGGATTTTTGTTCTTATGTTCTCAAATTATAGTTTGTTCTCATTTTAACCCTCCCTATATATATATATATATATATATATATATATATATATATATATATATATATATATATATATATATATATATATATATATATATATATATATATATATATATATATATATATATATATATATATATATATATATAGAACTATTATAAAGTTGAGAACCATGAGAACCAATCTCCTCCCTTGACGTAATTCATCGGAGAGTTGTATATATAAGATATTTGACCAATGTGAACGCGTTGTAGACGATCAAACCCCATAACCCGTGGATCAACATAATGTGTGGCGCCTTAGATTAGTTCTTTTAGTTCTCAATCTTTTAATGGTTCTCATTTTAACATATTCCTACATATATATATATATATATATATATATATATATATATATATATATATATATATATATATATATATATATATATACATATACATATACATATACATATACATATACATATACATATACATATACATATATATGTATATATATATGTATATATATATATATATATATATATATATATATATATATATACACACACACATATATATATATATATATATATATATATATATATATATATATATATATGTGTGTGTGTGTGTGTGTGTGTGTGTGTGTATATATATAAAGGGTAACAAACTTTTAAAATTGTTCACATTTGGTCACTAGATTTATTTATGTGCTTGATTTACCTATGATATTTTTTAGATTATTCACATTTAGTCACTTATAGTTTTTTGTACACATGATCATTAAACTTATTTTTTTGTACACATATGACCAATAACATAATGATCATATTTGTGGACCAAACATACATTAGGCTTCAAGGTATGGTGATCGTCATCCCCAGCGGCATCTACATGTAACCCCCATGCCACCAGCATCACCGCCCCGTGATGCTAGTATTGCCCAGCGGCATGGGCTCAGCGGCTAGTCTGTGTAGGCGAGAAAAACGGGTGTTTGTCCAAAAAACATCACTTTTTTAAAACCTCAAACAGCTAGTTCATTTAAAAAAATAGAAAAGTCATTTATTTAAATGCTCAACGGCTACTTTTTTTTAAAAAAATCAATTATAAAAATACAGACAACCCACAACAAAATTTACATCAACCCATATCAAAAACTCATATTTCTTTCAAATTCACAAACTCAATACCATGTCGGATCCATTTCGTGGAAGAAATGGATGGGTCGTTAATGTGGGCATGACGGTAGTACACGGGGTGGAAAGGTTTATCGACATATTAGTTATAGAAGAGGAGGAGGATGTCGCGCAAAGTATGAATCCGCGTACGTGAGTCAGATTTCGGATGGAGCGGCATTTAGAGACCGAGCCGCAACACACACCCTTCTCATGAAACATTTTTAGACGAGAATTGTGTTTACGGACGATACAACTTTAGCTGGCGATTTCGGATGGAGCGACATTTATTTCTACGTATTCTGATCGATGTGACGACTATGTCCGAGTTTATCCAACAATGACCCGACGCTGCCGGTGCGGAAGGTTTTAGCGCTATAGAAAAATGTGCAGTTTACGTGCGTCAACTAACTTACGGTTGTGTGTCAGACTCATGGGATGAATATTTCCAAATGTCTGAACGGGTTGCATGCGAAAGCCTCAAGGAGTTTTGTAGGTGTGTTGTTGATATATACAGTCAACGGTACTTGTGCATGCCTACATTCAGCGACGTGTAGACCATATACGCTCATCAAGCACATCTTCATGGCTTTACTGGCATGCTTGGGAGTTTGGATTGTATGCATTGGGAATGGGATAGTTGCCCCACTGCATGGCACGGGCAATATACGCAGGGTGATAAATGTCACCCGACCGTCATTCTCGAAGCTGCCGCGTCACAGGATCTTTGGTTTTGGCATGCGTACTTCGGTACCTTGGTTTCTAACAATGATGTCAACTTTTATCAAATGTCACCATTATTCAATAATATTTGCAACAGATCGGCTCCTAATTGTCCGTTTCAAGTAAATGGAACCACATACAAGTACGGGTATTACCTAGTTGATGGTATATACCTCGAGCATGTCATTCTTGTGAACCCTTTGTCATGTCTCGTTGATCCAAAACGCGTGAAATATAAAGCCGCACAAAAAAGGGCTAGGAAGGATATCGAAAGAGCATTTGGAATACTCAAAAAGCGGTGACACATACTAGCAAAGCCGGCATGACCCCGTGATAAAGACAAACCTGCATCTATTATGTATACGTGTATTATTTTACACAACACAATTTTAGAGGACGAGGGAAAAGCTATATGCAAGTATGTGAAAAACGAGCAGGTCGCAACATCCAACAGCGAGCCGCCAATAGTTCCTAGTTTTCTGGAGTACGTCGCAATAAGACAGGAGCTACGAGACGTTGGCAAACATCACAAGCTACGTGCCGATTTGGTAGAACATATATATCAAGTTAATCATGTGGATCTTAACGAGCCTCCGGTGGACAATACGGAGGATTTTTCGGATTGACGACGTTATTATTTTTATTTTATGGTTAGTTGGTTTTTTTAATTTTAATGGAATGTTTTTAATTTTAATATAATTTTTTTAATTTTAATGTAATGTTTTAATTTTATTTTTAATGTAATGGTTTGAATTTTAATGTTACAATTTAAAAAAATTAAAAAACAAAATGCATCTCATAGGCATCCACCCCCCATTGTAGGCATACAAACTCATTTTCGTAGGTATCCAACGTGGCGCCTACATGGCAGCCAATGGCGATCATTCCATCGCCATCCATACCGCTTAACCTAATTGACTAAATATGAACAATTTTAAAAAGTTCATGGGTAAATCAAACACAAAAGTAATTTTAGTGATCAAATGTAAACAATTTTAAAAAGTTCATAGGCAAATCAAGCACAAAAATAATTCCAATGACCTAATATTAACAATTTTAAAAGTTCATTACCTATCAAGTCATTATCCCTATATATATATATATATATATATATATATATATATATATATATATATATATATATATATATATATATATATATATATATATATATATATATATATATATATATATATATATATCAAGGTCGTAAAAGACGCTTGACGGTAGCTCGGCGGTCCCCTAGGGTTAAGGGATTAATCGGGGTTGCCGGGGATTAATCGGGGATTAGTCGGAGACCCTATATTTTATATATATATATATATATATATATATATATATATATATATATATATATATATATATATATATATATATATATATATATATATATATATATATATATATATATATATATATATATATATATATATATATATATATATATATATATATCGGTTTTACTTAAATAGTCATATGATAGAATGGTTTATTATTAATTTAATATCAATATTAAATACTATTGAGATTCAAATTTAGCAGAATATTTTAGTATTTTCAGATAAATAAATAATGATCAAAGAAAGTGTAATGAGAAAAAGAGAAATTCTTTTGAAAAAGAGAAAAAGGAATTGATGATGGTGTCGAGAGAAATAGAAAAAAAGGAAGAGATGGTGTCCAGAGAAAGAGAAAAAGGGCTCCATTGCTCAAATTAAAAATTTCAAATTTGGAGCATTTTTTTCATTTTTCAGCCTTTTTGACCCGATTTGAAATTCTTTTGAAAATTTGACTTTCGTTGACCGACTAGGCCGATTAATCCCGCCAAGGACCGTCGTTGACCGATATTGACCAAGACCGACTAATGCGTCCGACTAGCGTTAATCGTCGACGGCTCGAGACCGCCAAGCGATTAATCGGCGACTAATCGGCCGCCGAGGCCGATTTCTGCAACACTGATATATATATATATATATATATATATATATATATATATATATATATATATATATATATATATATATATATATATATATATATATATATATATATATATATATATATATATATATATATATATATATATATATATAATTGAATCACTAGATGAATCAAAATAAAATGATTCATAGAAAAAAATATATTGATGAATCATTTTTAGTAAACCAAGTTTTTATTCACGTTACGGACAATTTTAGTGAATAACAACAAAATCATCGTAACAATGAATCATCGAGTTGTTTTTTCGAGATTTTTTTTTTGTAAATAATGTTATTTTTGCATCATCTATCGATTCATTTTGTTGGTTCGCCGAAAAAATATAAATAAAAAACTTCTTACCTTTATACCAAAAATTTCTTTCTTACCGGATCCCAATTATATATATATATATATATATATATATATATATATATATATATATATATATATATATATATATATATATATATATATATATATATATATATATATATATATATATATATATATATATATATATATATATATATATATATATATATAACTCTTATAATAGAGGTCATCTAAATGAATATGGTTCAAGATAGGTCTAATTCTTGCACCATATTCATTTGAAACTTCCATAATCCTTCATCTTTCAACTAATTAATAGAAATCACTCAAGAGTTTTTTAACTTATATCTTATAATTACTAAGTATTAAAACTAATGTGATAATTTATGAGTCTCAAATGAAAAGTAGTTGAATGGTTTATTTTTTTACTATAAAAGAGGTCAATCATTTAAGTAAAACATAAATACAAATCACATACAAAGTGAGAGAAAACAATTAGAAAGAAGTATACAAAAGATAAAAGACAATCGATTAGTGTCATTCTTTTGTTTAGATTTTACTTTCACTAAAAACTTGTCATAGCCTTTTAATCTAACAACCCAAGTTTTATTTAGAACCAAAAGTCGGAATTTTACTTGGCTCAAAAAGGCCATTTGAATTAAGTCAAATTATGTGTCGTTAGTTGATTTATAGAGTCTGTAATTGTTTTATGAATCAAAGCAAGTAACAAACATTGAACTTATATTCAATGTAAACTTGGTTTTGTATGTTTTCATACTTCCGATATTGCGAGGAGAAATGAACATTTTTTGGGAATACTATATAAAACTCTATGCGGCTTTTTGGCTTAAAAGTACAAACTTATTCAGTTTTAAGCAGTGTTGCAGAACTCGTTGTTCGATACTCGTTCGGCCGATTGGGGAGTAGTGAGTACAGGGAGTACTTGTAGAGTACTCAGATTTGATAAATTATATAGAAATATTTTTAGGGAAATTATATCTATGTCAAAAATCATAAGTTGATTGAATTTCATAACAAATTCAGTTGAAATATCAATAAAAATATACAAGTTCAAATGTTAAAGTGTTAAACTATTTCAAAAATTGATATTCATTATTTAATATTAGTATAATCACTTAATCATTGGTATTTTTTTGTTTTCTCTATCAAATTTATATTTTAAATTTCACAAAATTAAAATTAAACAAGGTTTGATAAATAATTAAATATATGATATATGTTAAAGAAATTACTTAACTATAGTTTAGTTTTTCTAACAAAAGTCAAAATTACCGAGTTTGACCGAGTTGGATCAAGTTGGACCGATTTTTTCCGAGTTTGACCCGAGTAGAATCGAGTTTGACCGATGTTGACCGATTTCCGAGTTGTTTGGCAGAGTTGGCTTAACTTGCCTCAGTAAGAGGCCGAGTCTGAGTACTCGGCCGAGTTGGCCGAGTTTTACAAACTGGTTTTAAGTTTGTAAATCTAGGTTTTTGACAAGTAAAGGAGTGCTAGAGCTTGTTAGTAGTTCTTAGTACCAACTTAGATTAAAGATATCATCATTTTCATGCAAGTGCAAATACGTATCTGAAATTTGAGAAACTTGAAGTCGAGTCTATCCATTTTGTTATCTTGTTTTTCCTGTTTTTTGTCCCATTTTCATATTCTGAAATTGTTTAGATTCTCAATATCTATGTAGTTTCTGAAATTCTGTTTTCTATTCAGAATTCAGTTTTGTGTAGATTATATTTTCTCTCATTTCTGCATTTGGTTCTTATTCAGTTTTTACATGTGACAAACCCCCCGTTTTATATAAAATGTATGCTACATTCACGGTCATCCTGAGGACAAAAACCTTACTTCCACCTTACTATCCTTAATCAAAGTGTGTTGATAGGTTCAAAACTATATCTTCTTTTTCTTTTTAGTTCTTTTATGTTATTTCTCCATATTTCTCCCATCACACACCCTCCCTTTTATTTGTTGGCTAAATGATGAGTGAACAAAGAACTTAATAAGAGACTTAACATATTAAGAAAATAGTTAAAATTTAGCTTAAGGGTTTCTCTAGGTGACCACTAAATACCACAAGGTTTCTAAAAGTGAAGAAATCTTATGCTACAGATTGAGGTAAGTAATCTTCTTTAGTACATTTCCCCGAACCTTATTTTTGGATAATTTGTGATTAAGTTACATTCTAATCCTATGTGAACTATATGTATTACTTGATCTATAAGTTGCATGCATATTAATATGTTTTGGAAATGCCTTTTCAGAGTTATTTGTTAGTGTATAACTTGTTTTGGAATCATCCTTCTAATGCATTCATGTAGGATGGGTTTGTAATTGTGTGTTACCCAAACACTCATCAAGATTTATTCATGTTTGATATTGGGGATTCCAAATGACCTAACCATGAGCAACAGATTAATATGTGATGCTCAATCTAGTAGGGTGCCAAACAAGCACAAACGATTCGTAACCCATTCCATGGACTCAAGTGTGATGGTCAATTGTTTCCAAAATGTTGACCCTTGTGGTCGCTTGAGCAACAAATTTAGGATTAATACTCCTTTCTAGATTTATAGTCATAGACTAACGGGATCCTAGTGTGAAAAGGGACTTCACTGAGAGTAGAGACTTTGGGTTGGGATTAGATGCATATGGATTGCATTCATGCATATATATTTTGGTGGTTGTGAAAATTTACTCTAATAATTTCTTATCCCTATCTCCTTACTCTAGTAATTTCTTATCCCATTCGTGGTATCAAAGGTGAAAAGAACTGGTAGTTAGATTTCTTTGAGCCAATCTCATTACATAGAAAAATTCTGGCAAAGTTTCAGCATTTAAATATTAAAGAATTCAAAACACCTTTTAGATTCAAGTCGGAAGCTTAATGTGAACTATGGTCGAGTAGTGGCTTAAATGGAATATGAAAGTTCAATTTGTAGAATTATGTATGACATGCATTACACTCAAACTGACATCGTATTTAATGTAAGAATACTGAGTCATTATATTATCAACTCAAGATGGAGTACTAGAAGGCTGCGGGAAAAGTACTAGGTTACCTAAAAAGGACAAGTACTCTTGAGATGACATACACATCATCTTCCAGTATACTAGAAAGGTATTCTGATACGAGATGGATAGATAACACATGTGATTCTAAATCCCAAGTGATTGAATTTATACTCTAACCAAAAGATCTATTTCTTTTTCAAGCAAGAAACATACACACACAAATATATATATATATATATATATATATATATATATATATATATATATATATATATATATATATATATATATATATATATATATATATATATATCACTTGATGATGAAGACAAAATTTATTGCCTTAGCAATACTAGGAAAAGAGGCATGGTCGTAACAACCGATTTTTCATACAAAGCTAACCCAAAAATTTCTATTTTTAATATAATAAAAGAGGGTGTACTAGTATTAAATATACATAAACATTCCCACGGACTGAGTTGGGTATTACAACTACCAAAATACATGTATCAGCTTCAAAATTGGTAGGCCTTAAGTCTTCTATTTATTGGGAATCAATGTGTTAAAATACTTTGTTCAATACCTAAAGTTTAAACAAAATAACAATGGAAGCAAAAACTTGTTTAACAAAACTTAAAATGATGATTTTATTTATTCCCACCAACAAGTTTGTGTTACATGCATGTAAAGAAAAACATTAAACAACATCATAAGGAAGGTAAAAAACAACCTTTGTATTCCTTTGGTCCAACTCTAAGAATTTTATATTATTGAATGCATAAGTCCAAAGCTGAACTTCTTTAAAGGTGCTCTTGCACATGCATGTATAAATGATCAACATTTAATCAAATATACTGCACTGGATGGAAACTCTTGTGAAACTTAATACTAGATGAAAAACACCAAGAACACACACTAAATGTGTGCTCTTCTTTCCGTTTACATAAAACAAGAAGGAGAGAGTGAGTGAGTGAGTCAATCTACTTCATGTCACACCTTTTAGTCATGACCTAAGTGTCATAAAGAAAGCATGATATCGAGTGTGTAAGTGCTACAAAGATAAAAGGGTCCAATCATATTAAATCCTTCCATGCAAACTTACACTTTTAGTCCCTCTAGTTTGAATTTGTTAAAATCATTATTTTAACAAATTAAACTTTATAAATACAATCCCTCTTCATAAATTCTAATCATATATGATCCTATCATATTAGAATACGTTATTTGCATTTCATATTATAAATTATATTCAATAATATTTACATGGAATATTAATATCTATAAAAATCGAATTTCTCAGAAATATTAATTCGGTGTCTAACTTGTTATCAGTGTGACCCTAATAAGATCATATGTTATTAGCAATATCATTCAATAATGATTCGTGGGAATTAGTTTTAACACTATCTCTCAACTACATGCTTACCCCTATCACTGGCCCAAAAGGCAACATACAACACAAAAAGTAAGCTTATGAAATCTTAGTGAGTAATCTCCCTGCCAGGCACGATCAAATACATATATCGGCATATGTAATAATAATAAAATCATGATATAATACCACACTGTCTGCCTTTCAGCATGCATATCACCTATTTAGTTTATAGGTCATACCAATTATTATATATCAATCTATCCTAATTATAGGCCTGCTGACTATTTCTAGCCATATAAGCAACTACCCAACCACCAAGGCACGTATGCAGACACCAACCACACAAGCTATCACCTAGCCACTAAGGCACACATCTCAGCCACATAGGCTATAACCCAGCCCCCAAGACACATACACACACAATCCACAATTAGCTATAATTCAGGTGGTTGACTTATTAGGTGGTAGGCTCATCAGGTGGTCCACTCATCAGGTGGTCGACACTCTTCAGGTGGTTGCCCCTGCTGCCAATACAATGCTGCTAACATTGCATGTCTTTCCAATACTTCCTGCATTACTGACACCGTCTGTCTTACCAACACTGCGTGCCCCCTATGTGGTCGGCCCTACGGCCAACACTACCCGCTGCCTGGGTGGTCGGACTCGCGGTCAACACTACCCCCTATACTAGTTATAATCAGCTATAACTTACTATCTTAGCCACTAGTTATAACCAACACCAACTTATCAACCCAACTATGCTAATCAGAACAATTATGTTCACTAACCAGCTATATCAGTCACATTTGGCTAAGACACAATTCCATCACATACATACATACCACATATCACACCAGCTAGCAATGAGAATCATTCTCGTTAAGGTATCAGAGATTACTCACCTTGTATTGGGTTATATTGTAGAAATATTCCTTAGCCCAATTAGCTTCCTTCTCGTTTCGAGGAGCTTCAAACATTATATAAAACCCAAATATTATAACCCAAGTACCTAAAGTACAATATCATATGTGTACACAGCTCATTATTCAGTATCTTGACAAAAAGCACAACTAACAGCCCCATATACCGCGTCTCAAGAACTACACGCCACGTAGGATGAACATAGTGCCCAGATCTTGATATGAAGTGTTCCAAGCCACTTTTAAGCTCTGTTTTGACCTCTTTTTCAGTTACTTTCAATACCAGACACATTGTAACTTCTGAAATCATCTGCAACACACTCAGGATTGATAATTAACCCTTATTCTTAATATGTATTCCATTTTCTTAATCTAATCAACAAAACAACATACTTATTGTTCTTTCAGCTTAATACTCGATTTTACAAGTCTCATAGGACCACATCAGCTAAGGTTTACAACCTTTTTTAACCCATCCTACTCACAATCATCCTTTTTATTTCAAAGGATTAAGATATTACCATCAAAATGATGATGGAAATGCCAAATCTCCTTTCTTTAGTGTTTCCTCTTCAAGAAAGGATATGGCTAAAGAACCAAATGACCGAATTAAGGCTTTTAAGTATTTATTTCCAGACGGTGCTATGTGTCACGTCCAACATACCTATGCATCGCGTAGGCTTCCTTTCACAATAGTATCATACTTTCAAATTTTTATTTATTCTAGCATTGTAGGTCCCGAACAATCCTAGATCTAAGCAGGTATCAATCAAACAATCAAACACACGATCAAATCGACCTTCAATACACACGATATTATTGAGTAATCGTCTAGTACATAAGGTCTGCAGTTGCTTGAACAAACAGGAATTCGCTATGCTTGCTACGTGCTCCAAAACAACTAACTATACAATTGAAGACTAAGCCTCATATATATACTAATGCAGTCCGGACCGAAATCCTCAGCCCATCAGACTGAAAACCTAAAGAGGCCTGACCGAAATCCTCAGGATTTTGGTCATCACGACCGAAAACCCAGTGGATTTCGGTCCCGGTCCGAAATCCTCAAACAGACCCTAAAATGTTGATCTTTTCTAAATTAAGCCCTATAAATGTAAAGACTAAACCACAAATTAAGTCCTAACAATCTCCCCCTTGGTTTAATGCTTTCATTTATCTTCGAGGTCTGTCTTGGACTTGAATCAGTTGTACGCTGCAGAACTTTTCAACGATCTCCCCCTTTGCATGATAATCTCCCCCTTAGCAGGTGATAGGAGTAGATGTTGGTAGAATTCAGCACATTTGTAGCAACAACTTCATCTTTGGATTGAATGGTCTTCAGAGGTTGACTTTGTAAGATCATTGGGCGATCCGGTCTTCAGCATAGTTAAAGAATCAGCACATCCAGTTTTTTAATTTGACTTTGACTTTGACTGGAGTCTGACTCTTCATCACTTATTGATCACATGCAGGTGTAGATGTAGTAACAGACTGACCGAGGAGGAATTGAAGCAGCCTATCACTTTGAATTGAGCTTTCACCTTCTTTGGAAACAGGAAATTGTGTCGAAATTCTTGAACATCAACTTTAACTGGCGCTTCTTGATACGATCCTTTGACTGCAAATCATGTAAGTCATGGAGTTACAAACTCGCACCACAGTTATTTAAGGATTCATCCTTGGCTCAGAATGAGACTTCTCGCAGTATCTGTGGGAACCCGGGGGAACGCACTGCGATTGTTTGAGTATCAGTGAACTACTTGTGGCCATTTTGATTTTGGCACCTGCAAATCCTTGATCAAGGATCTCAATGCAGTTGACTTGGCTCTTGGCGAGACGTTCAATGGTATCCAAACTCTGCGGAGTGTACCATCCTAGTGCCAAATTTGAATCTGGTGAAGTTGTTGGGGTCTCACAGCTATTGTGGTAAATAACAACGATCACTGACCCATAGTTTCGATGTTTCATCAATGTAAGGTAAAATCACATTGAGTCAGGAACATCTGAAATAGAAGAAAGTTTAGGGTCAAGAGTGGTATGAGCGTGTAATATGTCTTGGTTACTAGACATACACATCGGCTAGACTTTCGAATTGTCATCAGTGTATGGTTTATTACACTGAGTCATCCAACTCTTGAATTAGAAGCTTTGTAGGTAAGAGTGGTTGTTGATGCCTCACATCTACCACTGGTGTTGTAGCAGAGATCACTGGTATAGAATTTCGAAATATCATCACCACTTGGTTTTAAATGGTGAGTCGTCTATTTCTTGTAACATAAAGATAGAGGTGGTGGAGAATGGATTGGTGCGTATGATAGACTACGGTACACAGTCTAACCATCGGCATAAAATTTGTAACTCTTGACTCTGAGTGGCTTTACTCAAAGTGTCTAGAAGTTGGTGTTACAGAAGAAACCTTTAGATATGGTTAAAAAACGGTTGTCAGTGCTTCAAACTTACTATGATGTAACAGTAAGAATCATTAGCACTTAAGTGTTACCTCAGCAGTGAGTGGTATAACTCGGTGCGTCGTCGGTAAGTAATGTTTTTGAATTTTTGATTTTCTGAAAAATAAAGACATAAACGGAAAAACATATTTTGTATTTTTGATATTTTATAATTTTTGTTTTGTTTTTCTTCTCCCCCTAAATTTGTGCATGGGAAAGAGAAAGAGAAAGGAAAACCATGAACAAATTTAATGAAAACAAAATAGTGTACAGTATTTACAAAAAAAACTTAACAGTTATCAAACTGAATCATTTTGAGCATAGCCACAAGCACATCAAACCGAGCTTTTGCAAAAGGTTTTGTGAATGAGTCCGCCAGGTTGTTATATGTGTGGACTGATTCCAAATGAATCAATTTCCACTCGTAGCGGTCTCGAATAAAATGAATTTTAATGTCGATGTGCTTGGCCTTAGAATGTTCGAAGGGGTTTTTCACGAATTGGATAGCCGCGTCATTGTCGCAGAATAACGGGTGTCAAGAAAGTTCATACCATAGTCAAGGAGTTGATGTTGCATCCAGATGACCTGAGAACAGTAGGTCGAGGCAGCAGCATATTCAGCCTCAGTGGTAGAGGTTGACACAGTCTGCTGCTTCTTGCATTGCCAGGAAATCAGTCGGTCTCCTAAGAATTGACATCCAGCACTGGTGGACATTCTGTCAATATCGCAACCTCCATAATTGCTATCTGAAAAAGCGTAAAGATCAAATTCACGGTTCTTCGGATACCAGAGACCTAATTTAGGTCTCCCTTTAAGGTATCTAAAGATCCGTTTGACATCAGTTAAATGAGAGTTTTTAGGATTAGACTGATGTCGAGCGCACTGGCAAACTCCAAAAACGATATCAGGTCTGCTTGCCGTCAAGTACATTAAGGAAACAATCAGGGAACGTTAGTGCGTTTGATCAACGGGTTCACCATCTGGATCTGAAGAAAGCAGAGGTCGCTCAAACATCGGGGTATTGGCAGCTTTGGCATCCTTGAATTCAAACTTCTCGAGAATATCCTCTACATATTTGCCTTGATGAAGCAGGATACCCATTGAGCTTTGCATAACTTGTAACCCAAGGAACATTGTCATCTCTCCCAACGAACTCATCTCGAATCGTTTCTTCATCACATGATCAAACTCGTGACATAAGGCCTCACTTGTAGATACAAAGATAATGTCATCCACATAGATCTGGACAACAATTTGGTCATCATTTTGACGCTTAATGAACAGAGTCTGACCAATGGTGCCTCTAGTGTAACCATGCTGCAAAAGATTATCCGTCAATGTTGCATACCAGGCATGGGGTGCTTGATGAAGACCATAGAGAGACTTATCAAGCTTGTAGACAGTAAAGTTCATGTATGATGCGTAGGCAAGAAAAATCCAAATTGCTTCAAGTCTTGCCACCGGAGCATAAACTTCGGTATAATCAAGGCCTTCAATCTGACGAAATCCACGAACCACCAGACGTGCCTTGTTGCGCACAATAACCCCTGAGTCATCTTGCTTGTTGCGAAATACCCACCTTGTGTCAAGAGATTTCTTGCCTTCGGGTAGTTTCACCAATTGCCATACATTCAAATTCTCGAATTGATTAAGCTCTTCATGCATAGCATCCACCCAACTTGGTTCATTTAGTGCCATCTGGACATTCTTCGGCTCTATTTGAAAGATAAAGCATGAATAGAGGCACTCGTTGACCGGACCGCTTTGACTTCTGGTTTGAACACCTTCATCCAAAGAGCCAATCACGTTATGAATTAGGTGATCTCGTTGTATTATTGAAGGCACTGCATGTTCGAGCGAAGCAGTAGAGATCAGAAGATTGGTTATGTTCTCAATACTGCCTAAGCCTGAAGTACCTCTGTTAGAATCTCTAAAGTCATGAGAAGTACTTGCAACATACTCGTCAGAAATTCTCTCAGGAAAGCGTGAATCCATTAGAGTGGAGTCGAAGAGATCAACAGGATCATAGTTGAGAGCATATTCATGAGAAGCAGCTGGATCGACTACTGGAGGTTCGCCAACAACTTGAGATGAAACAGCAGGAGCAACTTCAGTTATGATAGTGGAGGCAGGAGATGCACCGTCATTTAAAACAGGGTCTTCAAGGATTACTGCTGGTTTGATAGGATCAGGAATAATTTCTGCCTCATCATCTATGCATATTCCACTTGAGCCTAGTTGTGTACCTGAAACATCAGAGGAATGCACATAGAAAGGTTTAAATAATTTAGCATAGTTAAACAACCAGTCAAGTCCAACACGGGCATCCGTCACGTTCTCTTCGAGCCATCGCACGTCATATGATTCCACGATCTGCTTGGTCACCTTGTTGTACACCCAATATGCAGTTTTACTTGCATATCCCACGAAGTAGCAGTAATCCGCTTTGTAGTTGAACTTCGGAGTAGCTTCAAGATGAAGAAGAGTGCAAGGACAACCAAAAGATCACTGGTAATTTTGAATCGCACGGCATTTGCGGCCATAGAGAATCTCATACGGAGTCTCCATTTGATATTTGTTGATGATGACCCGATTCTAGACGTAACAGGCTGTATTAATTGCTTCAGCCCAAAAGATCACTGGTAATTTTGAATCGCACAGCATGGTAGGCGCAACATCAATCAGAGTTCTGTTCCGACGTTCAGCAACACCGTTTTGTTAAGGTGTTTGAGCGGTACTATACTGACGCTGCACTCCCTTATCTGCACAAAACTTATTTAATACCACGTTCTTGAACTCAGTTCCATTGTCGCATCGGATGGCCTTCGTCTTCAGATTCGTTTGATTCTCGATAAGAGTGATGAATTGCATGACCAGCTCTGCAGTTTCACTTTTGTTTTTTAAAAAGCAAACCCAAGTAAAACGTGAGTAATCATCAATAATAACTAAGCAATAAAAACTTCGATTAATACTGAGAACATTAACAGGGCCAAACAGATCCATATGAAGCAATTGAAGGAGCGAATCAATGGAATTGATCATTTTGGGCTTGTGTGGCTTCCAGTGATGTTTGCCTTGAGCACAAGCAACACATTTTTCAAACGTAATGAAGTCCTTGATCATTAGCCCTTGGACAAGATCATTCTTTGCAAGACGATTCAGATTTTTCGCATTGGCATGACCAAGACATCGATGCCACAACATAGCATTCTGTTCAGAAGCCTTCGAGAATAAGCAGGTGACGTTCTCTGGAGTGTTGTGATTCATGTCAATGATATAAGCATTGTTTTGTCGTTCTGATCGGACAAGAATCCACTCTTCAGGAATGACTACGCCAGGTTTGAGAATCAAACATTCTTTCTTGGTGAAGTGGTGGAAAAACCTTTGTCACAGATCTGAGAAACGCTCAGCAAAATGTGCTTGAGCTCAGGTACAAAGTTGACATTCTCAAATCTCAGCACACCATTTGATACAGTTCCCTTTTGTGTGATCTTTCCTTTTTCACCTCCCGCAAAGCAGACACATCCACCATTAAAGTTTCAACATTGTGCAGTTGGGACATGTCGCCTGTCATGTGCCAGGAACAGCCACTGTCAACATACCATGGTCTGATGACATTCCTCCCTAACTGTTCCTGCACAAGTTGCGGGATTAATTAGATTTAGGCAACCAGTCCATACGGAAACTGGGTTGACCCTGACTATCAATACATGAAATTGATTCCAAACTCATATCACGTTTATCAAGCAAAGGTGAAATAACAGAAGATTTCTGAACATTTCCTTTAAGAACCCATCTATAAGTTGATTTAAATCTTTTATCTTTGGACCAGATGGGAACATTTGCAAAAGATTTAGGATTAGAGCTACTATTTGAGGTTGATTCTTGAAATGAATATGGCTTTACAAAATTTAACAAAACATGGTCATTTCTAGAAACGATCCTTTTGTTTAAAGTAGTCTTATTATTGGCATTAGTATCATGTTGAGAAGCATACAAGTGTCGGGGACAATTTCTGGCTATATGACCAGCAATTCCACAGTTAAAACAGGTCTATCTTTTCAAATGAATGTTGGAATTCTGTCCAGGTCCAGAGTTATTTAAGCTATTTCCACACACATACAAGCATGCAACAGATCTGTTAACCAAAAACTTTGTCCTAGAATTTTTAAAACCAGCATCACATGATTTTTTAAGAACTTCAGAAGTCTTAATATCAAATTTAACATCATCAGACAAAACACAATTATCATTTTTTAAGCAGTTTTGATCAGAAACAGAAGCATGTAAATCCTCCTTGTCATCAATCTTTAATTTCAGTTTATCTGCACATGAGGTAGAAGCATCAGTAGATTTCATTTCAGAACTCTCAGCGGTGCCAGATTTGTTCTTTTGAATAAAATTTGAAAGATAACATTCTTCTGATTCTTCAATTTCAAGGGATGGAGCAAAGTTATTATTATAGGGAGGGGGAACAGAACTATAACCAAGTCCTTCACTGTGTATATTGGACCAATTAGTTTGATGTTCAATTATAGATTCAACTACCTCACTTGATACATAAATTTTCTTAAGATTAGATTCGGTATCCTGAAATTTTGATTTCAATGTTAATCTACCAATGTCCTCATTGGCAAATTTAAGATGACAGTTTTTTATGGTAAGTTCGTCTTGAATTTTAAGATAATCTGAGGTTTTAGCATCTAATTTTTCTTGTAGGGGTTTTAGTTTCTTCTTATGTTTATGTACAAGATTTTCAAGATCAAATATTTCCCTAACAAGATTATCATTTAATTCACGATATTTAGCAATAGTATCAATGCAAGATTTTGATGAGGAAGAGACTTCACTAACCTCATCACTGGAGTGGGTGGTGTCAGAATTAGCAGAAACCATAAAGGCAAACTGGAGATCCATAATTTTCTCCTCAGCTGCATCAACATCCAAGTCACCTTCAATTTGAGAAAGGTGAGCACGACCATCTTTGTTGATGTTTAAATCATGCAGCTGATTCTCCCATGTAAACTGTTGGGCAACCATGGCTCTTTCAACATTCTGTGGTTGGGGAACAGCATCACGGTTATTGTCAACTGGAACCAAGTTTCTTTCGTTGTTCTCCATTCTGGGCTTTGTACATTCACGAGGGAAGTGCCCTGGCTCGTTGCAGTTGGACCAATTAGTTTGATGTTCAATTATAGATTCAACTACCTCACTTGATACATAATGTGTTAGGCATGTAGCCTTATAACACGTGACAGAAATGGTAAAAGATGTAAAAACGAGAAAATTATTGTTTTAGCACTAGTAATAACAAGTAAAGAGTAATAAGAAGTAATGGTAATTGAAGGTTATGTCAAAAAATTCGTCATGGGACGAGAATGTTAAAAAAAAAAAATAATATCTAGTTGAGTTCTTAAACCAGGAAGAGAACCAAGTATATACATATGAGTATATTATACAACTAAGAACTTGTGAGAGTTATGTTAAGAAGTTAATGAATGTGGTTTGTAAAACATAAATACACCACCAGATAATAATATTATGAAAAGTAAAGTAAGTATGGGAATGTAAATTATAGTATGCAAAATGTATGAAGTTCTATAAATGAATTGAAGAAAAACAAATTTGAATCAATCATGGTAAACAATGTAGATACCGTGAGAAAAGAGTAAACAGAAGATCAGGTGCTAAACTAAGCACTAATGTGAGAAATAAGAAGTGGTAAAGAAGTACTAAAACATCAATAATAATATGAGCATGATACACTAAGTATACAAGAAGATGAAAAATGTAATAGAAATTATACCATGATGTATGATGAGTAAATGAGGAAGAAATCTCATAAATAATAAGAAAGATGAAAGAAATATCTAAGTTGATTATATGTGGAATATGAAAGTACTACAAGTAAAGAATGATATAAAACAAGTATTAGAGAAGGTAACACATATAATGTACAGGAAATGAGTAAGAAGTATGTGAAAAATGATTTTTCTTAAAAGTGTGAAATAAGGAGGAAGTTGACTGAAATAATAGAACAACTTCAATAGTAAAACTGTATAAGTTTAAAAGATCAAACATTGTGTATTATATATATAAAGAAAGCTAATGATGCATAATTTCTAAAATAAAAAGCGGTATGTTGTTTCGATTCTTTTAAAATAAGATATGCAGATTTTTATGAAAATATATTGTTTTAACAGTTTCCGTCCCAACCAGAAAAGTAAGAATGTGAAATAAAACAAAAGGCAATGTATTCTTATTGAGTGATAAAAAGTCGAGAATAGATAATGGATGTAAAGAATAATAAAGTGAAGTTTAAAGGATTTAAAGAATAATTATGTAAAGATAAGAAGTTGTAAACTTCTAAAAAGCAAGAAGAAGTTATGTTCGAGAAAAATGTCCATTAAGGGACAAAATTTATACAAGGAAAAGATTTTGTGTAATTACGAATTTATATAAATCTGAAACATATATTATTATGTTTAATGGTATTTGAAATTTTTACAATAAAAGAATGCTGTGAGTATAATCTCACTTGTTTTAGTAAAGATATGAAAAGAATTATGAAGTAGATTGTTATTTATGATAACAAATATTGAAGTATGAAACTATTTTGTCAAATAAGTTTATTAAGAGATTATATGTCAATGAAATGAGGTAGAAAGGAAAGTAACTAGAATGAACAGTATAAAACATGAATGAATGACTAAAAGGTTGAGAAAACGGATAAAATGACCGAAGGGGCATTTTGGTCATTTAATAAAAGTAATGTATATATTGAAATAAGAAAGTAAAAAGTTGAAGAAATAAAAAGGGTAATTCCTTGAAGATAAAGAGTATAAGTACAAATCACACTATTAGAATACGAAAAGATTCCGAGGACGGAATCCCAATAAGGGGGAGGTAGCTGTAACGACCCAAAATTTATAATATAAATATGTAAACTAAGATGTGTGTAATATAAAATTCATATGTGAATTTTATGAGAAATTATGGTTAAAAGGGGTAATTTTGTCATTTTTCGCATAAAGGGTAAATTGGTCATTGACCAAATGTGTAAATTAATATAAACTTTATTTATGATTTAGGACTAAAATGCAAGAATTATAGTTCCAAGTGGTCAAAATAAGTGTTAGTGTCAAAAGTCTAAAGAATACAAGTTTAGGGACCAAATTTGCAAAATTTTTATAAATAAAAATAAACATAAATGAGTGATTTATCACTCATTCTCCAGAAACTTGTAGAGTGATCGAGAGAGAAGAAGAAGAAACGGGAAGAAGAGGAAGAAGGAGAAATTCCATAAGAATTGGAAGAAGGAATTGAAGATTTCTTAGTAATCAAGGTAATAACTCCACTATTCATCATCTTCTCCATATGAAATCTGGAAATTCGAGTTATGAAGCTCATGAAATGTTTCTAGAAGTTCATCTCCATCAAGTCATACTAAAACATCAAGTGGATACACATAAATTGTAAAGAGTCATTGAAATTGTGGTAAAATCCATGGAAATGGGTTTTGAGCTTAAGAACCCTAGAATTTGGATTTGTGAAGATTGGTTTGATTCTAATGTTTAGGAGGATTAGTAATACTCTAACTATCATGTTTTAACCTTTAATTGAATTGGATTTGAGTTGGAACCAAGCAGATCAAAGATTAAAAATGTGCAGGAAAATGGTAATTGGAATGGTGGAATGGAATTGGTGATTCCATGAATGAAACCCATAGAAATGGATAATGAAAGTCATGAATTGGTGATTAATGAAGTATGTTTTGGGTTGTAAAACCCCTAATTTATCTCCCCTTGATCATATAAAGATATATATAAAAGATAGAAAGAAATGGACCCTTATATTAGAATTTATGGCACATGAGCTTCCTTAGAGCTCTTGTGATATCCTATGGTCTTAACCATTAAGTCATGAACTAAATAAGACTTAATAGGATTAAAAATATGTTCTTAACATGTTAGAAGGTTAATAGAACCTATTGGTAAAGTTTTGTTAAGTTTGGAAACAAATGGAACCAAGAAATGGACTAAAACTGCAAAAAACGAACAAAAATTGAAAGCTGAAAATGGGACTGCAGGATTCTACACGACCCGTGTGAATCTGGCACGACCCCGTGTGAAATGAGGCAGTAGCTTGGACATCTTGGAAGTCTTACACGACCCCGTGTGATTCCTACACGACCCGTGTGACCCGAATTCATGCAATTCACTCCCGTTATGACCCGATTGAGTAGTTTGATCCCCTAACATTTGGTATATGTTTAATATAATTTGAAAACATAAAAAATAAGTATATTTAGGGGGATTAAGTGGTCTTTACATGTTGTTAAGACCTAAATGTTTTAATAAAGTTTTAATGAACTCCTTAGGTAATTAAGGAGTAAAGTTATGGAATGGAAGGGACAATCGAGTGAAGTAATCCTAGTTAGACTTCTCTAACTAGCCAAGGTGAGTACATGCAGTAATTTTACCCATTTTGGGGTACATGGCAAATAAGTATATTTATGATTTCTTCTAAAATCTCTTTATATGATGATATATGCAAGAGTATTATTAATGACTTGTTTATGAAAGTATAATGCTATAATTGAAGTTATGATTTGGTCTATGAGCCAATTATGTGGAAGTATGTTTGGTCTATGATATAATCATGTGAAAGTATATTTTGAATACAAGTTATATAAGTTTTCAAGTATGAAAGGCATATAGCCACAAGATGTTTAAGAATTATGTTTTGGTTACAAACTATAATTATGTTTTTAAGTATGAATGGCATATAGCCATAAGATTTGGAAAGTATGTCTTGTCGTAAAGCTTAGTATGTTATAAAGATATGTTTTTTTAAACATATGATTTTTATATGATGAAAGCTATATTTGGCATTTAGCCATAAAGATGTAAAATGGTGAAGTTTGGTACCTAGCCATAAGTTATGTTTATGTTAAATGATCAAGCAAGCAGCAAGTTTTTATATGACTGGTAATTGTAGCAAGCATCGTTAGTAAGGGAACTATGTTCCAACCTACCCGGGTTAGGTAAGGGATCTACTGGGGGCGAGCCCCATCGCGAAGTAGATTGCCTCAGCACTTCTATGGTGAAGATTGATCCGTTCTTTCTAGCCATAGAGACTTGGGGTATCACTTATAGTGATTAAAGCCCTAAGTATAAAAATCCAGCAAGCTTATAGAACCAGTCAAAGTAAGTAAGAAAGAAGCTATTTTTGAAAAGTATATTATGAAATAAATTTTGAGAAGTAAAGAGTATAGTATGCTATTATAGAAAGATTTTTTTGAAAAGTAAGAGTTGTATTATGATTCTATTATAAAGTTTTGAAAGAAAGTAATTATGCAAAGAATGATACGAAATGGCTTTGAAAGGAATAAAGAGCTATGAAGGATGTTATTTTTGTAAAGTATGTTATAAAATGATTTCAAAAAGTACAAAGTATAGTATGATACTACTATAAAGTTTTGACAAAGGTTTTATGTTATAAGGTTTATAAAAGCTGGAAAAGAAATTAAAGGTTTGAGTCTAAAACCCATGTAACTCACGAGACATTATTGTCTTACGTATTTTATTTTTATGCCATGTATTCCAGGTTAAAAGCTAAAGTATTTTTTGGATGAAGTTTAGCTGGAGTGGAGCTCGAGTTAGCTCCTATCTTGGACTCAAGGTTAAATCCTTTATTGCTTACTATGGTTAGTTTTGATATAGATTTGTACACCCGCAGTTTTAAACGTGTAAATTATCGGTTTTTGTTAAACCGTATTTTTGTATTTATGAAATTTTATGCAAAACCATAGTATTTGCAAACAGTGAAAATGGGGTGTCACAAGTTGGTATCAGAGCCATAGTTTAAGCGAATTAGGATTGGCTTGTTCCACTCCTAGGCTTAAACTCATGCTATAAAAAAAATTATAGTTTTTGAAAGTATGTTATATGAAGTCTTAAATGATTAAGACATTATGCATTATTTAAAATATGTAGATATATAACACTAAGAAGTGTTAAGCGAACGTTTAAAGTGAGCAAAAATCTGATCGTTAGGAAAATTATATGATATTTTCCGTAACCGTCTAAATTTATTAAAGGCTATGTTTATAAAGTAGTAAGATTTCTAGTAGTGATCACCATGTACTTATAATGGTGTTATATGTTAAAGGAACCAGTGTCCCATGAGACCTTGTGGTAACAACAGAATCAATATGTATAGGTGATTATGGTAATATGGGCCCGTATTATCATAATCACAGGATATGTATTGGGACTGGTGGAATCGCAAAGGAATTATGGCATTCTGGTGGGTAAGGTTTGTGAAGAGAGTAGTAAGAATAACATAGGAATTGTATGCTTATGTAACAAGAACAAGAAAGATTATAAGTAATAAAAGTTAATGCGGTGGATATATACCACTTAGTATGGTAAAGTAAAAGAAATAATGTGATAATTAATTGCCTGTAGAGGCGAGAGGAGGTATGAATAAGAGCGATATTGAGAAGAAATATGGGTATTGATTAACCATACGAGAGTTGTAAGACTCTTACATAAAGAATGAAAAATTATCAGCACGACGTATTAATAATATATAAATGGTAAAGAAGAGTTTAATGTAAGTAAGTGGTATGCTTTGGGCATGGCCATTGAATCTAAAAATTGTTTCTAAAAAATGAATAAAAGTGTCCAAAGAATGGACAATTGATTAAGTTATAAGAATAATGGTAAGCCAAGTAAAATGACAAGCAGCAAATTAAATAATAAGTAAATAAAAGTGGTAGACTGAACGCTATATCTACCTATAGATTTGGAAGTCGTTGTTATGAATTGGCCTGTAAAGAAGCAGCATACAAATGAAGATGCACGCACTATGATGTACTCGAACAGAAGTAAAGTCACTATAAACAAATGTGGAATCGACGTCTGCAAAGAATATTACTTAGTATAAAGTAGTAGCAGACTGTTACCACTTGTAACTTATGACAAGTGCCGCAACATGTAAGGCGATTATGGAAATTCTTGGTTGTTCCCAAGGAACTTTTCATGACAGAAGTTGGAATTTAACCCAAGTTGGGAGTTGACAAGCTTGTAGGGTGAAGGTAGAACATGCTTGCCCGACAAAAATAGGAAACAATTCGAGTGATAAATTGTTAATTTATCTCTTAAAAGAAGAATGTTCAAAGTTGTCTATAGACAAATATAATGTTAACATATTGATTATTAGGAATTTAATTCCATAACCAAATGAAAGAAGTATAAGAAGAAATACCGGTAATAAAATGGTATAATGACGTATGATAATGGAAGGAAACTAAAAGCATGTGAGGAAAAATGACTAAGGGTCATAAATAATATGAAGTAAAGAAAAATAGTAAATATCTACACAAGTAGTAGACGAAGAATTAAAGATAATGTAAGAACTATGATAAACAGATAGGAAGTTCCTACTTCCGAATGGGAATAATGGCTAAAAGTCTCCAAAGATTTTGAGAAATGATTAGTACATGACTGGTAACCATGAAATACAAAGAAATGTATATATTTATATACATGCTTATAAATGTAAAAGCATAAGTTTTGTGATATATATATATATATATATATATATATATAAATATGATGTATAAAAGTATAAAAGTGGTTATGAAATAAGTATTCTAATTAGAATACTATAAAGTATGAAGCAAAAGAGTAAATGATGTATTGGGTAAATTATCTCGAAATACAAAAGAACGAAAGACGATGAGAAAATTGTGTATCACTTAGAGATACATAAGAAATAAGTTTTATAAGAAATATAAAACATGTAAAGTTGCAAAGCATAATATAATGTGTTAGGCATGTAGCCTTATAACACGTGACAGAAATGGTAAAAGATGTAAAAACGAGAAAATTATTGTTTTAGCACTAGTAATAACAAGTAAAGAGTAATAAGAAGTAATGGTAATTGAAGGTTATGTCAAAAAATTCGTCATGGGACGAGAATGTTAAAAAAAAAAAATATCTAGTTGAGTTCTTAAACCAGGAAGAGAACCAAGTATATACATATGAGTATATTATACAACTAAGAACTTGTGAGAGTTATGTTAAGAAGTTAATGAATGTGGTTTGTAAAACATAAATACACCACCAGATAATAATATTATGAAAAGTAAAGTAAGTATGGGAATGTAAATTATAGTATGCAAAATGTATGAAGTTCTATAAATGAATTGAAGAAAAACAAATTTGAATCAATCATGGTAAACAATGTAGATACCGTGAGAAAAGAGTAAACAGAAGATCAGGTGCTAAACTAAGCACTAATGTGAGAAATAAGAAGTGGTAAAGAAGTACTAAAACATCAATAATAATATGAGCATGATACACTAAGTATACAAGAAGATGAAAAATGTAATAGAAATTATACCATGATGTATGATGAGTAAATGAGGAAGAAATCTCATAAATAATAAGAAAGATGAAAGAAATATCTAAGTTGATTATATGTGGAATATGAAAGTACTACAAGTAAAGAATGATATAAAACAAGTATTAGAGAAGGTAACACATATAATGTACAGGAAATGAGTAAGAAGTATGTGAAAAATGATTTTTCTTAAAAGTGTGAAATAAGGAGGAAGTTGACTGAAATAATAGAACAACTTCAATAGTAAAACTGTATAAGTTTAAAAGATCAAACATTGTGTATTATATATATAAAGAAAGCTAATGATGCATAATTTCTAAAATAAAAAGCGGTATGTTGTTTCGATTCTTTTAAAATAAGATATGCAGATTTTTATGAAAATATATTGTTTTAACAGTTTCCGTCACAACCAGAAAAGTAAGAATGTGAAATAAAACAAAAGGCAATGTATTCTTATTGAGTGATAAAAAGTCGAGAATAGATAATGGATGTAAAGAATAATAAAGTGAAGTTTAAAGGATTTAAAGAATAATTATGTAAAGATAAGAAGTTGTAAACTTCTAAAAAGCAAGAAGAAGTTATGTTCGAGAAAAATGTCCATTAAGGGACAAAATTTATACAAGGAAAAGATTTTGTGTAATTACGAATTTATATAAATTTGAAACATATATTATTATGTTTAATGGTATTTGAAATTTTTACAATAAAAGAATGCTGTGAGTATAATCTCACTTGTTTTAGTAAAGATATGAAAAGAATTATGAAGTAGATTGTTATTTATGATAACAAATATTGAAGTATGAAACTATTTTGTCAAATAAGTTTATTAAGAGATTATATGTCAATGAAATGAGGTAGAAAGGAAAGTAACTAGAATGAACAGTATAAAACATGAATGAATGACTAAAAGGTTGAGAAAACGGATAAAATGACCGAAGGGGCATTTTGGTCATTTAATAAAAGTAATGTATATATTGAAATAAGAAAGTAAAAAGTTGAAGAAATAAAAAGGGTAATTCCTTGAAGATAAAGAGTATAAGTACAAATCACACTATTAGAATACGAAAAGATTCCGAGGACGGAATCCCAATAAGGGGGAGGTAGTTGTAACGACCCAAAATTTATAATATAAATATGTAAACTAAGATGTGTGTAATATAAAATTCATATGTGAATTTTATGAGAAATTATGGTTAAAAGGGGTAATTTTGTCATTTTTCGCATAAAGGGTAAATTGGTCATTGACCAAATGTGTAAATTAATATAAACTTTATTTATGATTTAGGACTAAAATGCAAGAATTATAGTTCCAAGTGGTCAAAATAAGTGTTAGTGTCAAAAGTCTAAAGAATACAAGTTTAGGGACCAAATTTGCAAAATTTTTATAAATAAAAATAAACATAAATGAGTGATTTATCACTCATTCTCCAGAAACTTGTAGAGTGATCGAGAGAGAAGAAGAAGAAACGGGAAGAAGAGGAAGAAGGAGAAATTCCATAAGAATTGGAAGAAGGAATTGAAGATTTCTTAGTAATCAAGGTAATAACTCCACTATTCATCATCTTCTCCATATGAAATCTGGAAATTCGAGTTATGAAGCTCATGAAATGTTTCCAGAAGTTCATCTCCATCAAGTCATACTAAAACATCAAGTGGATACACATAAATTGTAAAGAGTCATTGAAATTGTGGTAAAATCCATGGAAATGGGTTTTGAGCTTAAGAACCCTAGAATTTGGATTTGTGAAGATTGGTTTGATTCTAATGTTTAGGAGGATTAGTAATACTCTAACTATCATGTTTTAACCTTTAATTGAATTGGATTTGAGTTGGAACCAAGCAGATCAAAGATTAAAAATGTGCAGGAAAATGGTAATTGGAATGGTGGAATGGAATTGGTGATTCCATGAATGAAACCCATAGAAATGGATAATGAAAGTCATGAATTGGTGATTAATGAAGTATGTTTTGGGTTGTAAAACCCCTAATTTATCTCCCCTTGATCATATAAAGATATATATAAAAGATAGAAAGAAATGGACCCTTATATTAGAATTTATGGCACATGAGCTTCCTTAGAGCTCTTGTGATATCCTATGGTCTTAACCATTAAGTCATGAACTAAATAAGACTTAATAGGATTAAAAATATGTTCTTAACATGTTAGAAGGTTAATAGAACCTATTGGTAAAGTTTTGTTAAGTTTGGAAACAAATGGAACCAAGAAATGGACTAAAACTGCAAAAAACGAACAAAAATTGAAAGCTGAAAATGGGACTGCAGGATTCTACACGACCCGTGTGAATCTGGCACGACCCCGTGTGAAATGAGGCAGTAGCTTGGACATCTTGGAAGTCTTACACGACCCCGTGTGATTCCTACACGACCCGTGTGACCCGAATTCATGCAATTCACTCCCGTTATGACCCGATTGAGTAGTTTGATCCCCTAACATTTGGTATATGTTTAATATAATTTGAAAACATAAAAAATAAGTATATTTAGGGGGATTAAGTGGTCTTTACATGTTGTTAAGACCTAAATGTTTTAATAAAGTTTTAATGAACTCCTTAGGTAATTAAGGAGTAAAGTTATGGAATGGAAGGGACAATCGAGTGAAGTAATCCTAGTTAGACTTCTCTAACTAGCCAAGGTGAGTACATGCAGTAATTTTACCCATTTTGGGGTACATGGCAAATAAGTATATTTATGATTTCTTCTAAAATCTCTTTATATGATGATATATGCAAGAGTATTATTAATGACTTGTTTATGAAAGTATAATGCTATAATTGAAGTTATGATTTGGTCTATGAGCCAATTATGTGGAAGTATGTTTGGTCTATGATATAATCATGTGAAAGTATATTTTGAATACAAGTTATATAAGTTTTCAAGTATGAAAGGCATATAGCCACAAGATGTTTAAGAATTATGTTTTGGTTACAAACTATAATTATGTTTTTAAGTATGAATGGCATATAGCCATAAGATTTGGAAAGTATGTCTTGTCGTAAAGCTTAGTATGTTATAAAGATATGTTTTTTTAAACATATGATTTTTATATGATGAAAGCTATATTTGGCATTTAGCCATAAAGATGTAAAATGGTGAAGTTTGGTACCTAGCCATAAGTTATGTTTATGTTAAATGATCAAGCAAGCAGCAAGTTTTTATATGACTGGTAATTGTAGCAAGCATCGTTAGTAAGGGAACTATGTTCCAACCTACCCGGGTTAGGTAAGGGATCTACTGGGGGCGAGCCCCATCGCGAAGTAGATTGCCTCAGCACTTCTATGGTGAAGATTGATCCGTTCTTTCTAGCCATAGAGACTTGGGGTATCACTTATAGTGATTAAAGCCCTAAGTATAAAAATCCAGCAAGCTTATAGAACCAGTCAAAGTAAGTAAGAAAGAAGCTATTTTTGAAAAGTATATTATGAAATAAATTTTGAGAAGTAAAGAGTATAGTATGCTATTATAGAAAGATTTTTTTGAAAAGTAAGAGTTGTATTATGATTCTATTATAAAGTTTTGAAAGAAAGTAATTATGCAAAGAATGATACGAAATGGCTTTGAAAGGAATAAAGAGCTATGAAGGATGTTATTTTTGTAAAGTATGTTATAAAATGATTTCGAAAAGTACAAAGTATAGTATGATACTACTATAAAGTTTTGACAAAGGTTTTATGTTATAAGGTTTATAAAAGCTGGAAAAGAAATTAAAGGTTTGAGTCTAAAACCCATGTAACTCACGAGACATTATTGTCTTACGTATTTTATTTTTATGCCATGTATTCCAGGTTAAAAGCTAAAGTATTTTTTGGATGAAGTTTAGCTGGAGTGGAGCTCGAGTTAGCTCCTATCTTGGACTCAAGGTTAAATCCTTTATTGCTTACTATGGTTAGTTTTGATATAGATTTGTACACCCGCAGTTTTAAACGTGTAAATTATCGGTTTTTGTTAAACCGTATTTTTGTATTTATGAAATTTTATGCAAAACCATAGTATTTGCAAACAGTGAAAATGGGGTGTCACACCAGCCATCATGCCTAAGTTTTCTTCAGCTCCTTTAGGAAGAACTAGTATTTGAGAAGCAGAGTTGGCAGTAGATATTGGTGCTGAGTAAACTGGAGGAGCCATTGGAATGCTTGAAGAGGAAGGGGCCTGTTGATTTGGCACTTGAGCGGGAAGAGCTGAGAAGGCACTGTTCGAAGAGACTCCAAGATTGGCAGATTTATATGAAGTGACGTGATTGATCTCTCTCTGCTTGTCGTCCATGTCACAGGACTTAATGATGGCCATAATCTTAGAGAGAGAAAGTTTGGACAAGTCTCGGGTCTTCTTAATGACCGTCACATTCATATCCCAGCTTCTTGGAAGAGACTTCAGAAGCTTCTTGTTGACTTCAATCTTAGACAGAGTTATCCCAGCAGTTGTCATTTCAGTATTTAGAGTGATGAAGCGTTGTAGTTGAGTTTCAAGGGACTCTCCAAGCACATGGTTAAACAGATTAAACCTTTGATGAAGCAAGTCCTGCAAGCTTTGCTTCATGTCGTCATTTCCCTCATAGACGTCAATCAAGGCGTCCCAGAGAGCTTTTGCAGACTTGTATTCACGGAATCCTTGAGCAATTTCTGGTGAAAGAGCCATAGAAAGTGTCGTGAGAGCTCTTTCATCAGGTTCAACCTTCTCAAAGTCAAGGTCGGAATATTCTTCCACGTGTTTGTCGATTGTAACACCCTCTCTAGTCATTGTAATTCTGATAGGGGGTTGCAGGTAACTTCTCCACAGCTTTACATCCTTCATTTTGATGTATTGTTCAAATAGATATTTCCATTCCATAAATCCTTCAGCTTTGATCAGCCTGGGAATACGAGTGACTGTACCCATAACTGAGTCGAGATTGGAATTGACGCTGTTGGACTCCATTTGAAAAGTACTTGAAAATTTACCAAAAATCAGCTATTAAAAGAGAAATGAGAAACAACAATTTTGATGAATTGGCTAGATCGAAATCGAAGGAAACCGAAATCCAGCACCAAAAACCTTTCCGACCGAAATCCCTTTTCACCGAAATCCAAGGACGAAAACCTTTGACCGAAATCCAACAAAAATCTCAGAAACCCTAAGGAGCACTGAAATGCTTATTGGGCTGACGGAAATCCACAAGAACGGACTGAAAACCTTTAAAACCCTAACTGAAATCCTATGTGCACAGCGCCGCCACCGAAATCCTAGGGAGCCTGGCCGAAATCCTCCTTCAGATCTGAAAAACATCCAAAAACCTTCCAAAACTCTGTTTTTAAGAGATTTTCTATGAATAAATCAAGAACACGAAGAACAAAAACACAAAATCTCAATCAAAATCAGTCCAAATATGTCCAAAAACACCCAAAACTCCAAGATCCAAGCAAAGGAAAATATGTTTGATACCAAAATACTCAAAAACACAAGGTTTTCAAGCTCTGATACCAATTGTAGGTCCCGAAAAATCCTAGATCTAAGCAGGTATCAATCAAACAATCAAACACACGATCAAATCGACCTTTAATGCACACGATATTATTGAGTAATCGTCTAGTACATAAGGTCTGCAGTTGCTTGAACAAACAGAAATTTGCTATGCTTGTTACGTGCTCCAAAACAACTAACTATACAAATGAAGACTAAGCCTCATATATATACTAATGCAGTCCGGACCGAAATCCTCAGCCCATCAGACCGAAAACCTAAAGAGGCCTGACTAAAATCCTCAGGATTTCGGTCATTACGACCGAAAACCCAGTGGATTTAGGTCCCAGGTTGAAATCCTCAAACAGACCCTAATATATTGATCTTTTCTAAATTAAGCCCTATAAATGTAAAGATTAAACCACAAATTAAGTCCTAACGAGCATTCTACTTTATCGGTCTACGTGTCGCGTCCTATCAAGGCGACGTGTCGCGTAGCTTAGTCAGCCTTATTTCATTCCAATTCTTCTAAGCTCCTTTTCCAAACATTAAACAATTCTTTAACTAACACCTTACAAGATCTGGTGTTGCAATGGTAGATTCGAGATCTACTATTACATTCGTGTATGGATATTCTGATGTCATTCCTATATATTGTGACAATAAGGTTACATTGGCTAAAGTATACAATATTATGTAATGGGAAGTTAAGACATAATGCTATTCGTCATAATCATATGAGACAACTAATTGAAAATGGTGTCATGTAAGTTGTTTATGTCAAACAAGTAGGAACTTGGTAGATCCAGATACCAAACATCCAACGAGAGATTTGGTTGCAACTACCACAAGAAACATAAGGTCTAAAACCACAATAGAAATTCGTGTTCCAAGTATTCATTTTTTGTTATTGTTTCTTTCATAGTTGTTGGAACGAATGATAATCTGTATCAAACACTGGGATTTTACACTATAACTTACAACCATACTAGCGCGTAAATTCCTTCAAGGAAAGGAGTCATTCCTTACAACTTTCAATAGTAAAAAATCCATGATCTTCAGGTTTGTTTTAATTATATGTTCCGTCTTTTAATTCATTTGATTATGGGACAGTCATCTTGTAGCTTTCTTATAATCAGATCCAATCACGAGGAATCATTCTGATATCCGGATGAAACTTAGTAATCATAATCATAATTATAATAATAATATGGTTTTTTTTTATTTGCGATGTGTCTATATTTAATCGTCAATATTATTGATGGACATGTTTGCTTTTATTTGACAGTATAAACGATTCGATAATAAGTTCATAATATTAATTATCAAATGATTGATTATCGGTTGTTTCAAATTCAACATTTCATATATTAAATGTTGTTATAAATTTAAACGTTTGAGATTTAAACTTATATTTCTTTATTATTTGGTAAATCATAAAACGTTTCATTAATTTGAAGATTACAAACAAATCTTCATTTTTTAGAAGGGTCTCATCTAACAAAGATGTTGAGATAAGGTTTTACGCACAACGATTAATGCCCATGTGAACATATAGCTACGTCTTTTTTTTTTTTTTTTTTTTTTTTTTTGATAACCGAGGACCCCACCCGACCCATCCTTTGGATGACCCTGATGAAGCAACCTCGGGGCCCACGCACACCTGGCAGCAGGGTGGTCCGGGTCAATCACCTACGGGGGTAGAGAGGTGGCCAGTGGCCATCCCCTGATTGAAACCTAACACTCCCTATGAGGAAAGGGAATGAGTGAGATTAGAACTTGGAACCTCTTTATGGGGGAAGAGAAAGAGTCCAAAGTCTTATCCACTAGGCCATCAGGGTGATGGTTACATATAGCTACGTCTTATGCACTGAAATCATGGCAAACAAATTGTCATGGTTATAAAAAGGGAAAATGACTTCGAACCATCTTTTTGTTTTGTTCACATTTGAATAATTTATTTTTTTTACATATATGACCAACGAATTTGTTTAAAGTGTTTATATATGACCATTATTACCGGTTGGTGTAGGTAACCTCTGACATGGCGTATACGTGGAATTATGTAATGACACAGGAGGGGAACGAACTATCGGTTTTGCTCACATTTGGGTAAGTTTTTTTGTACACATATGACCAACGATTTTTTGGTTTTGTTCACATTTGGGTAATTTCCATTATTTCTCATTCGTGTTATTTATACTTCTAATATATATTTTTACATTTTAGAAGTATACGTACGTTTCTAGAAATATAAATATGTGTGTTTTTTATATTTTAAGAAATATAAATAAGTATTTTTACGTTTTTAGTAGTATAAATACGCTTTATAAGTATAAATACAATATACATACATTTTAAGTAAAAATATGTTTTAGAAGTATTACTAAGGGTGAAATAAATGAAACCAAAATACGTTTTAAAAGTATAAATACATTTTTTAGAAATATAAATACATGTTTTTATGTTTTTAGAAGTATACATTTTTAGAAACATATTTATAGTTCTAAAATGTAAAAAATATGTATTAGAAGTATAAATGCTAGAGGTGAAAAAAATGGAACCAAAATACGTTTTCAGAAGTATAAATACATTTTTAGAAGTATAAAATACATAAATTTATGTTTTTAGGTGCATAAAATATGTTTTTAGAAACATGTATGCGTATTTATACGTTTTTAGAAAAAAATGTGTATATACTTCTATAAAACGTATTTTGGTTCTAAAAACGTATAAATACGCATACATGTTTCTAAAAATGTATTTTATACTCCTAAAAGCATAGAACTATGTATTTTATACTTCTAAAAAAATATATTTATACTTCTTAAAATATAAATACGCACATATTTATATTTCTAGAAACGTATGTATACTTCTAAAATGTAAAAATATATTTTAAAAGTATAAATAACACGGATGAGAAATAATGGAAATTACCCAAATGTGAACAAAACAAATAGTTCGTTGGTCATATGTGTAAAAAAAAAATTACCCGAATGTGAACAAAATCAATAGTTCGTTACCCTCATGTGTCATTACATAATTCCACGTGTATGCCACGTCAGATGTTACATACACCAACCGGTGATAATGGTCATAGGTGAACACTTTAAACAAATTTGTTGGTCATATTTGTACAAAAAAAAATTACCCAAATATGAACAAAATCACAAGATCGTTACCTTCTAAGTCATTTTCCATTATAAAAACGTATATGCCGAAGTTCACACGTGAGTTAATAAGGTATCACAACATATTTACCCACAAATCAATTGTCCTTAATATTGATACATGCAATATTACTTATTGGTACGATTTCTTCTTTTAGAAAATCAAATTTATATAAAGTTGTCCACAATAAATATCAACCAAATAAACATATATTGTAAAGAGTCAACACATAATACATAAAATATCAGGATCGCTAAACTAAAAACAAATGGTACAAGTTACAAACACTTTATTCCTCTATAAGTCTATAATACAAAAGCTCAGTGGGTTTGCAAAGGCCCAGTCCAATACTTGTTTAAGATACCCAACACCTTCATGGTCCGAACTTATACTTGCACAATATCTAATTATCTATATTGGATGTTTTAAAACATTAAAATTAAGGAGCATATCAGGAAAGAGACCAAATTGTGGGTAGTAAAACACAGTTAAAATGATTGTTGATTTATACAGCGATTCATGATCTATCTCCACATCATATAATAATGATTGTAAAAGTGATGCGTCTACGAGAAGGTATTGAATTACTTCATTATTCTCAAGTATGTATTTTTAATGTACGGTGTTTTTAAGCTACGGGATCGGGGAGCTGAAGCCCTCTTGCGATGACAAAGTGCGAAGGTTTTGGTATCGTCTTGATGATGGGAATTTTATGAAGGAAGCTCGCCTTTTCAGTCGATGTACAGTTCTCTTTGCGTACATTGACTGTAAAAATGGCAACAGTTTCTCCTTCAACTTGAGAACTAAAAAGAACGTCATCCTGTAAATCACAAGAAGCGCATATATCGCAAACAAGTCCCACCACTTAGAGTGAGTCAATGGCAACCGAAACAACTTCGTTATCACCTCCCTGCCGGAGGTTTTCGGGTCTCCCGGGTATAGTCCATCGAACTCCAAATTTAATAGATCATTCTTGTATCCTCCCTGCATTTAAGTTATAGATAACTCAAAGGTCTAAATTATCATATCATCTTGTTATCACTAGGCCACTTATGCAGTTACAACTTATAATAATAAACAGATTAAATATATATATCTAGTAAAGTTTCGATTTCTATATACCTGTATTGCCCATGATCCGTAGTTTATGTACGACACGGGGTACCGCCAAAACGGCTTTGGAAGATCGGGAAGTTGGCGAAAGAAACCGGAAGTCATCATCATAACCCCCTACATTGTGTAAAATAATTAAGTGTCTAGCCTTTTTTACACAAGAAACACTATAAAACCGTTAAGATGTAAACTTACGAGAACTCCGGCCCCGACTACGAGTCCAAACAAGAAATTGGGAACAAGAGCAGCAACAATCATCATACAACTCTCTATCACTGCGATCGACCCAAACAGGTTGAGACAGTAGAAAGCGTAGCGCGAGAATCCATGATTGAACTTCACCATGTTCCATGTGATTGTTCCGGTGACTAAAGAAACCGCCACCAAGAACGGGAATGAAGATAGGAAATTAGATAGTATAAAGACTCCGACCCCGTAGTACCCGTTGAGCCGTTCTCGAGTAAAGATCTGGAAATTAATAGTTGCATGTATGATTATTAATTAAAATCGATGAAAAACATTAAACAAGTTTTGGTATTGGTTACCTACCTTCATGTCTTCGATAAACGAAGGGAAGCTTCCGATTGACATGAAAGTCATAAACCCTGTTATGAAACCGCCACAAGCTCCTCTTGCAAGAATGGCGGTGTAACTTGTTCCAACGTCATAAAAGATGGTCCCAACACATATTGATACAACTAAGTAAATAATTACACGTAACCAGTAATATCCCATGTCTCTTGACATGTTTACGAACGATCGTCGAGTCAGTGTGTTAAGTTGCTTCCACCATCCAGCTTGGCCCGCTGTAGTTGCCTTGGTCGCAGGTCCACGCTGCAAACGGGAACTGTAATTAGCAGCCATCGAGACAAGAAAAGGGTTTGAGTACGAAGGAACTTACGATGGCGGAGAGGTGTTTCATCTTTGCCCGGGCTTTCACGGCTTGTTTTGACCATCGGTATTTTTCTACTAAGGTTGCTTTGATCTGTGCTGTTCCCATATTCATGAAAGGGTCTGATTCGTCTCGTCCTTCCTGTGGACGAAAACATTTATACAACAATTAGTAACAACAAAACATGTCTAAGGAAATTGAAATCAAAATCTTTTGTACGAATTAGAGCTTGTTTGATGTCATTAAGATAGTTTGATCATGGTTAAATTATCATGTTTGGTAGACAAATGCGACCCGTTATTCTAGCATTTTCTTTGTTACGCAGTATGTGGGTATCCGTAATGCATTGAATTCTATAAAATTTAATGAATTATTGAATAGTTTTTTACTTTTTATAAAATTTTAAAGTCTAATTTCTATAATACATTAAACTCTATAAAAATCAATTTAACATATTTAAAAAGAATTTATAATGATAATTTGGCATCCAACTCTTGAGTTTATCTATTGAATGCTAAATACATTCCATCTTTCAATCACTCTATTAAAGTATGTATTCTTGATGCTCGGGGATAGTTAGGCATCTCGGATGCAAAGAAATTGCTAATAGTTTGATATATTGTCAAATCATCCTCGCATCAAATCCCACACCCCTCAAAACATAAACTATAGAGAGGTTCTATATCCTCCTAATAAATCTTCCTAACTTTCTTCCTAATCATTAGATCATTACAAGTATCAAAAAACAATGGATAAGATTAAGAGAGAGGATTAGTGGAGTCTACATGTCTTTATATAAATTGTTAGAAAGATGAATTAGGAGGATTTAATTAGTAGGAATAAATAGAATTTTCCTAAACTATAATGTATTGTCATATTAGACTATTAGTATCTTTTTATCATTTATCATTTTCTTTCTATATTTTTAGCATTATATAAAATATCACATAAATCTAAGACATCACATTAGTTACAAATTACAAATCACAAATTTATATACTACGATACAAAAAAGATTACTATACAAAAATAATATGTACTAAAATTTTTAACTAAACTAAATAATAAGCAAATATGGTAGGTGATTTTTTGTGTAATTTGTCATTGTATAATGGTATTAACAATATGTTTATTTGATTTTTTGTTTAGCATCCAATTCAACTGTCCTTTTATTCAAGTGTACTCACAATTCGTTAAACCTAAACTAAACCCTGTTGGAGATGGTTTAAGTGTAATTTTGCTAATAAATCAGACAAAAATATTATTTTACAAGAGTATTCCATAACCAAATTAAGATATATCAAGAAATAAGTTATATATATATATATATATATATATATATATATATATATATATATATATATATATATATATATATATAACTTATTTCTTGATATATCTTAATTTGGTTATGGAATACTCTTGTAAAATAATATTTTTGTCTGATTTATTAGCAAAATTACACTTAAACCATCTCCAACAGGGTTTAGTTTAGGTTTAACGAATTGTGAGTACACTTGAATAAAAGGACAGTTGAATTGGATGCTAAACAATATATATATATATATAAATATATATATATATATATATATATATATATATATATATATATATATATATATATAATACTTTAAAATTATAAATTAAAATTTAACCACACTAAAATACTTAGTTATTAAATTATTATAATTTAAATCAAACAAAATATTATAAAAGCTATAAATAAACTTGTGATAAGAAAAAAAAAATATATATATATATATATATATATATATATATATAAATATATATATATATATATATATATATATATATATATATATATATATATATATATATGTATATATATATATATATATATATATATATATATATATATATATATATATATATATATATGTGTGTGTGTGTGTGTGTGTGTGTGTGTATGTTTAAATAAGAAATAATTTTAGTGTTAAAATTTTAGAACTAAATTTATTTGTATCTAAACAATAGCTTATTTACACTAAATCGGTTTACTTATAAAAATAAGAATCACGCCTTAGTCTTTAATTATATATCATGTGTGTGTAGGGGTAAGGGTGATCATTTGACCCAAAAAATCGGATCGGACTTTGAACCGTGTATTCGGTTCTGTTATCAGTTCTCCATTTCTTACTAAATTGATTCTCGGGCTGGGTCCAGAACCAAACATCCCTTAACAGAACACTTCCTTGTATAACCGAATCGGAACCGGGAAATTCGCTCCGGTTCCCGGTAATTTGTTTTCAACGAAACCGATTCTCTGTTCTTCGCTTTTCGGTCGAGATCCAGACCCGTACTCATCCCTATGCACGGGCATGTACATATGTTTTTTTGTATTTAAAATTGTAAAGAGTTCTAATGCCTCAAACATAAATAAAAACAGGAATACGTACATGAACTCTCAATGATCCTTTTAGCGTGGCTGTCACGACATCAAAATCTGAATTGATACAACGTAAAAAATGATCGGATGGATTTCTTTTGATGGGACACGGGAATCCCGACTCCGCAAAAAACTGCAAAAAATTTAAAGCAGTTGCCATCAATCATCCTTAAATCATAGATCATATAACCATATATCATATGAAAATACGCTTTCAATATATACATGTGCTGTGGTTGTTGCGTATTCTTTATTGCATTTATTGCTATTAAATTTCTCAGTAGATAGTTGCTGCATAGCTAGCAAATGGATAAAAATAGTGTGTTGTTACTTGTTTCTCTTATTCTCCAAGCTTATTAATTTCGTTACCCATATATCACAATTTCACAAACCTCTATAGCTTCTTTCGCTTCTCCAAAATAGACCGTTTCACCTCCAGATAAAAGAAATAAGTCATCAAACAATGCAAAAACTTCGCTACTTGGCTGGTGAATGGAAGAAATGACAGTTCTTCCATCACGGGCGACACTTTTTAGAGCTTGAACCACGAAAAATGCTGAGGCACTATCGAGACCACTTGTTGGTTCATCAAGAAACAAAAGTCGTGGTCTCACGAGAATTTCAAGTGCAATACTTAGTCTTTTTTTCTCCCCACCACTTATGCCTCTCAAGTGCCAATTTCCAATCAATCTATCGGCACAATCTTCAAGACCCATCTCCAAGATTGTCCCTTCAATCGTATCTTGGACCTCTTCTTTGGTTAATGTTGCCGGAAGCCTCAAATGAGCTGAGTAGGTGATGGTTTCTCTCACCGAAAGGGTTCCCATTAGAATATCTTCTTGTGTCACGTATGCCTGTAATTATCTTATTTTAATCAAATTATGTGAAGTTTACAAGAATCAATCAAAAAATACACATGGGGTCACTTACGACAGCGCCATAGCTTAGTTTCTTCTTCTCCCCGTTAAGTAGAATATCTCCGGCCATTACCACATTCTTTGCTAGTCTACCTATACCAAAAACAATAGAAATCATACTTTAAATATTCTAATCCATACGTAAAAATATAAGTTAACAATATACATACTTAATAGATCCAGTTGTGCAAGTCACCAATAATATTTCCATCGATGTATAGTAAAAATTTAGTTTGATAGATAGAATCTAGAAAAAAAAAAACCAATTATGATCACGTCGAATGATTGGGTATTGTGAAAAACACCAAAAGTTACCATGAATTTTGAAAGTAGTGACATCGACTTACTAATTTTAGTATTTTTTTTATCCCAAAATCTTTTGCCCATATCTCAAATCTCTGACTTTCCTCATATAGCCAATAAACAGTCGGGTACAAAGATGACGTCCGTTCTTTTTACTACATCTCTCACTAGTATATTATAAATAAATAAAATACTCTATAAACAGAAGGTAAAATGAAACTACTAACTAAACTAGTGGTATATTTTCGAGACAAGAGACAAACCTGCTAATGCATCAAGCAGCGTAGATTTGCCAGAACCAGAAGGACCCATGATGGCCATGATTCGACCTGGTTCTGCAAATCCGTTCAGACCATGAAGCAACCGCTTGGTCGGCCCATCACCGGAGTTTGGGAGCATCACCCTTAAATCTTGCCACACCAGATAACTTGCCCTTTCCTTCATGCTCGGACTTGGACCCATACTTACTCCACCACCACCTCCGTCATTACCATCACCATGTTCCGCCATTGTACTGCCGTTGGGGCTACCTCCACCACCAAAGCTCCCTACTTCTATCTCCATTTTGAGATAAAAACTCTTTACTTTAAAAAAAGAAGATAAAGGATAGCAATATAACTAATAGAGCAAATTGGTTAGCTTTCTTAAGCTCATCATATTTGTGGGTTGGGGTCGGCTGGGAGTGGCCCTGCATTTATTTTGAAAGTTATGGTTGGGTGGTGGTTGTGTGACGTTATAATGTCTTCTAGTCTTGCTATGTAATTAAATTGATATAAAATTAGGGACCTCAATAACTGTAATCGGTTCTGTCATTAATTCAAAATCAGATATTTTCTCCGTTTGTAAAATTAAACCTTTTCTAATTCGTATGTATGATAAAAAGTAATAGTAAGCGTGGTTCAGAAACGGGATCGGATCAGACCAAAACCAAACTAATGTTTTTGTACAATCGAAGACATAAATGATTCTGGTTCGGTTCGGTTTCGGTTTGAATTTTCAAAGATTTAGGATCAAACAGGTTAATGTGATAGTTATTGACATATATAGGAATAATTTAGGACGGAATGTGTAAATACGGTAGTTTTTGTGCATATCATGTCTAGATCAATCAAATGAGGAGGATAGCAATCATTTAAGACGAACGAACAAAGTAAATATTATCCTAGATGCTTGTTTGATTCTTCAATGGGTTTTATTATTTTTCATATTTTCCATGAACAACTATTTGCAAATAATCATCTATTTGCCCTTTTAAGCACCTTGCTTGTTGGGCATGTTTTTTTCTAATATATTGTGGTTTCTAAAAAACAAAAAAAAAAAAAAAACAAAAACAAAAAAAACTAATCATCTATTACTTAGTTCATTGCTAGGCATGTAGCACTTTATTCCTATACATTAATTGAAAAATATAGGAAATTATAACCACCGCATTACTTAAAGTTATATCTTATTGCTAATGTCTGACAAATTAAATAAAAAATTACTTATAAAAAATAATTAAATTGGTTAAACGGGTCAAAAGTTGTCTCAAAGGTATCGAGAGCCACCGAATTTCTCGTCGCAACATGCCATTTCTTCGAGTAGAAAATCAAAAATAAGCATGTCTGTCTTACCATCAAAAAGATTATATGAAAAAAGTGGGAAACGAGTACGCTCGAGTCATAAAGACATTCATAAGACGCACACCTACATTTTACTAAACTATAGGGAACTTACCTCTTGTGTACTAATATCAAAAAACTTTATTTTTCATCTATAATAGTAACATACTTTATTATTTTTAAAAGTGTACCTCCTGTTGTGGCTGTGCATAGTCGATGGACAATCCAGACAAGATGAATGTCGCATAACCAATAATGGAGGTCTACGTGTGCTACCACATAAATACAATCTCTACTTTATGATCCCTGCCTCTTGAATGTGGCCTGAGTCCACACTTTGGGATCATCCACTACATGCTGGGACAGATCATCTCCACACTTCTCGGCTAAGCATCACATATAAACATTATACAATTTACCAAAGCAACACAATTGCCAAAGTATAAAAATTGAGACAATCAATAACTAAAAGTGATAAAGATAACTTAAATATGCTTCCTCAATCGTCTGTGAGCAGAACTGCAAATTCTTGCGTTCTCTTTCAAAATATCCATGTTTAGATTCTATAGTGAGATGCATCTGCATTAAATCAACCAGGTGGATGCTCTACCCAGCCTCACTGCCTACATAGAAAACAAAGTATAATCGTAGTTAGTGTTAAAAGAAAATAGATTACTAAACGAAAAAGTATGATTCCTTACCAATCTCCGATAGTGCTCGGAGAATGTGAAACCAAAAGAGTCACATATCGCTCCCACAACTCAACCGATTTTTTTGCTCTTTTCACAACTTTCTCTTTAGCAACATACATCAGATCTCTGTATTGTAGCTTAAAGGTATTTTGAAAACCCTCGAATATACTCTCATCCTCAAGAGGATGTCACCGGTACAGAGTATGTAAAAAATGACAAGAAAAGTTAAAATTACAAACTTAAAACGAATGAGCATACTCATACAAATAAAAATTTTAATATATTACCCGAAAATGATCAAACATATGCCTGATAGTGGCCTTCGTGATTGTAACGCCCCGGCCTTCCAAAGCCTAAGGTTTTACAAGATAATATCACCAGGGATCGTCCCATGATCCAAGCCGAGCGTTACCTAAACCTGCAAAACCACATAAAATAAAAGGGTAAGCTATAAAGCTTAGTGAGTAATCGAATCACAGTATGGCCTAAATAGCCACACTCGTTTCACAGACCAGCTTACTACTCTTGACCGTCATACGGTCCTTTCCTTACTCGTACAACATACTGTGAAACTACCGTATTACCCGACGGAACTCATGCCTCGTACACTCTTACTACACTTTCTTCTATTATCTGGTAACATATAATGTTACTCTCTTACTATTTTCTTCTACTGTCTGGTAACTTATGACGTTACCGTACTGTCTGCACTTTCTTCTATTACTTAGTAACTTATAATGTTACCATACTGTCTGACGTTACTCATTTTCAGTATCACATATCGTGATGTGTTTTACTACTATCATACGGTAACTCAGTCACTACTACCTGTCATTACTCACTTACTCACTTACGGTATCACATACCGTGACAACTCGTTCGTTCTTACTATGTTAAAATATTTACCGGTTCCGCACCGGGTTTCTCTCGGCACTATCGCTCTTTACCAAATTCATCATTTGATAACTGTCTACATGATTTCCTATGCTTGCTTTATGGGATATACATATCCCCTCTAACTTAATAGAACAATACTGGTGCAACATATAGTGTTGGCACACAACATTTACTTAATCTTCTTTCTATGTCATATATCATCCTTCCGCATGGACACTACACTACTGGTTAATCACACTGCTTAGTATCATTCCGTGACACTCTACTATTCATGAGACGGACTCGTCAAACGGGTCCACAACATACTTATCTTCCATATAACTACTAATAAAAATCATGACTGTACTACTTTGCATTTCCTTCAATAATTTCTTTCTACTATAGTTTAACACGTATAAACTACTATGGAGATACGGTAGCGATTACTCACCTGAGTTTGGTGCTTTCCCGGAGTCCTGGCACGGTTCTCGTTCTAGACTTCTGATAACCTCCGAGCACCTCGACGCAATCTACAGCTGGCTCCTTACTTCTCACCATCATCTCTCAACGTATACTCCTTTCCAGAACACTCTCCTATATCATATATGTGTTTGGTGTGTGTTCTGCCTCAAAAATGAGGTTTGTGCCTCGTATTTATAGGCCTCTGGACGTCCGTCGCGACGCGATCTAACCCTAGATCGCGACCCGATCTCTGACGTAAGCACTTATCTCATCGCGCACTCAACCGACAATGCGGACAGCCGTCGCGTCGCGACGCACCGACACTAAAAAGTGTCACTTTTTCCTGCTTTTTGCTCCGTTTTGACTCCTAGGCTTTGATCGTTATATTTTTCTTATCTCGTAATGACCTTAACATCGTTATTTGGTCACACTAAAGGTTAAAACGCTCTTACTTTTGATCTATAGTCCCTCCCGGGACACGGGTGTCACAGTGATAGCACCCAACATAGCTCAAGGCTGATCTATGCATTGCCAAATTAAACAGATGATCACACGGGTGAGCGACATTGTCTCCAAACCTACAATATTGAAATAACTATATAAGTTTAATCATAAAATCAATTCTCATAAATTTAAATAACAAAAATACTAACTGTTTGCCATATCGACTAATCCAAGGCAGCGACAAATCCTGAGAATCTCTAACATTAGAACTGTAAAAGCTAGACATACCTCCGACAGTCGAATGATGTAGCGTCTACGACATACACCTCATCATATCATGGTCCTCTTCATCATCACCCGAGTAATAACTCTTCAGTGTGATGTCGGTCTCCTATCATTGAAAAATCATGTGGGGGTAAATATGATGAAACACCCTAGCCAAAGCTGCCATGAGATTACCTAGGGCCGTCCAACGATTAATGGCTCGCTGGCTATTAGAAGCCATAAATCTGGGCGCAATAGTCCTAATCAACGGTGAGATTGTGCTTTAAAAGCATAAAACTGGAGTAGATATAGGTGAAAGCACTGCCCTCACATCTGAACAGGGTGTGGCCCTTGAATTAATAAGGACGTTCCCCCTGTTGAGAAGAATTAGGCGTGCCCCTCGACCGTCGAGTACCACTACTCGGAGGGGGACGAGACAAGGGTTTCCGCTAGACATGCTGCATATAATAGAACAAGAATGGTCAGATATATAATATAAGATTAGTAATAAAACACCCTCGCTTAAGGCTTTTCATAAAAATATCATTCTAACCCATGGTTTAACTTCATTATTCAAAAATAATCCTTTGTGAAGTTTAAATATCAAGATTATTCAAAATTGTTAATTTAAGTTCAAATATTGTTTTTAAACACATTGGGTTTTGTTAGGAAATTGTTTCAGAGTTTATGTTGCGAAAAATTCTTTGGTCCTATAAATAAATCATCTTGGTTTGTAAAAGAGCGAGGTTGTTACAATATGAATACCATTACACAGTTTAAGGGAAACCACACAACTCGTGGCCTTCTAGAACTATCCAGATCCTCTAAAGTCATCATAACTCCTTAAGCTGAGTACACATCAAAATAAGTTAGGCAATTGAAATGCCTAATGAGCTTACCCGAGGTTGACCCCTTCAGAGCGGGCAGTGTAACCACCACACTCGGGACAACCCCCGAAAATATTTTTGAGACATATTTTAAAATTGAATAATTCATCATCTCAAAAGTTGTATAAAAACATCAGTACGTCATAAGGTTTAATGAAAATGGATAGTATTGATATGCAATGCAATGCATGATGCAACTATCCGAATCCATGTCCATCTCATAAAAGCCCAACTCACCACGATGGCACCTACCTAAGTTCACAAATGACATGCACAAAGCATATCACCCGATCCCCGTATAAGCCAAACTAGGACTAGTGGCCATCACACTAGCCCTATGAGGGTTACCAACTCCCTCATGCGGTTCCCTATTGTCAGGAACAACGTCTCCTCATCCTCTTTAATTGATAAAATGACTAAACTCATTATAAAACTCTCCTCCATCCTCCTTTGATGAGAGAGGGCTAAAACTTGTTCTCAAGGGTTCAAACGGTAAATCTCATCCTATATGAAATGCATAAATAGAATGCTCAAAACTCTTTAAAAATCAACATCTTAGTTTTTATTTAAAAACACCTTTGAAACCCGTTTCATGCAATGCACAAATAATAATCATATAACACTTGCACATATTATGAATGCATGAAAATAGTTGGTAACACACACAAAAGATGGTAATAGGGATGTGTACTCTCGGTAAATTCACTCGAGGTCAACTGACGAGTCAACGCTAACTTCACACAAGGTTTGATGCCTTTGGAGGCGCTCCTAGACATCAACTCTTCCATCAAAATCCTCTTAGTTGAGTGATAAATCAAGTAATTAGTCTCACCTTCAAGTCATTACAATGTACCTCCATCCTACAAGACAAGAATGGAAGGTGTCATACTCGTTTCATCTCAAAGTCGCACTATAATTACTTCTTTTGAACTAAGAATGAACTATCATCCACCATCCCAAAATGAAGTCCTTAGCTCCCTAATATAAGGAAAATCTTAGTTAAAACATCCCCAAAGTTTGGCATTAGAGCAAGGACCCAAACCCCAAAACATAAAGCTCAAAACCCCAAAAAGTGAAAATATGGACAGACCCATTTACACGGGTCGTGTACCATTACACGAGCCATGTAAAACCCAGCAAATTGGAGAGACCCTTTTACACGGGTCGTGTGTAACACGCTGTAGCTTAGTTTTTGGTCCTTTTAACCCCCTTTTGACCCAATTTAAGTTCCAATTCAACCCAAGACTAATTATACATGAAAATACATGATTAAGAACTATTTTGCATTGATTCAACTTCCATTCAAAGTGTTCATGACTTAAACCAATGGAAATCCCTTATCCAAGTTCTTATTCCTTAACAAGAGGTTAATGAACTATATTCCAAGTCAATCATTACACTTAACACTATCAAGTACCCAATTGAGTTCTTAACCAAGGTCATCCCCTAAGGGAGTCATTCCCACATAAATTCTAAAGAAGATAGCGTCATGGAATCTCAAATTCCAATCATTGGTTCAAAAGGTTAAACCCATGGAATACCCAATTCCAATCCATCAATTGTTGATTACAAGTGGAGATTCATTCTTCCATACCATGGAATCATTAAGAAATGATCCTTATTCCACTATTGCTTCCAAATTGATGCAATAAACTCACTCATCCATTAAACAATAGATCCATTCATCATATACATGAATAAAACCTATTTCAACACCCAATTCCCAAATTCTAGTGATTCAAGGTTTAAGTTTACACATTAAGGGTTGGAATCCTTAGGGAACCACTAGAAGTGAATCCCCTCATCCAAAACCACCATATTCATCCACCAATTGTTAGATTCCTCAAATAATCATCAAATCCCCAATTTCTAGGGTTCATAACACCCAAATCCCTCTAATCTTAGGATCTAAATCATCCATGGATTCGATGTTGATCAAAATATGCACTAAAATCATAGAAAAACACTTGGGATCCTAGGATTTCCTCCCCCAAACTACCATTTTCGGACTTGACATGGAAACCATCCTAAAAACGGGTTTACAGGCTAGAAGAGGAAGGGTTTATACATTAGATTGGCTAGAAACTTCAAGGGCTTGTAAGAATCACCAAACCAAGCTCAAATCTCTCAAGAACTCAAGAAATCGACATATTCTCCCTCTCTATCTCTCCAAATCATGATTGTGGCTGAAATGGGGGAAACCTCTCACTGAAACTTGGTATCTTTCACGAATTGGCAATAATAGTCCCTATAGTTTGATCTTTCTTCACCCAACACCCAAAAAGTCAATCCTTCTAATTAGAATTCTCTAGACTCACACTTATGTCCCAAATGTGGTTATTTATTTCACTTGAGTCATTGTCTAGGTCAACACTAACCCTTAGTTTCCCAAATTGACAAAAATGGTCCCTTATAATCAAATTCTTCACAATTTAGTCATTAATATAAACTTGATGAATTATTTAACGTACTCTAAGTTTCTAGATCAATTCCTTCATAATATGTTCTAATCCTTATAAATTCTTGACTAGTCAAAGCTAAATGGTTAAGTTTGGTCAAATTAACAATTTTAGTCCTTATGACAAAATTTCTCATCTTTGATTTAAAAATAGATTTTAAAACTTCATATTGTCCTTTAAAACTTTATTTGGCTCATTTATTCACAATATAAAAATATAACAAAATATTAAATTTATTTATTTTGTTTGTTTTATTTATTTAAAAAATAAATTTTATTTTATCGGTTTAAGTCCAAAACTCCTAGGCCCATAACACGGATGTTACAGATAAGCCCTATGAAAACAAATAATTTAAACTAGCTAGACATACCATATCACAAATCACAAGCAATTTAATAATCTAAAAATGTTTAAAACACCAACGGGATGTCCACAATAATCTAAAAATGTTTAAAACACCAACGGGATGTCCACAAAATATTTATTTTTGGGCAATCTTAAAAAATCCCAACATATTTTTATCAAATTCTTAAAAAAACCACTATATTATTTTTTTTGATACGTTAAAATCCGTATATTTTTTGAAATGTCTAATTTAAGTTTTCTAATCTCATAAAAACTCTATCATTAAAAAAGCACTATATTATATTTTTTTAGTGTGTTAAAACTCCTATATTTTCGAAAATTGTCTAATCTAATAGATTGTAACCATCAAACTCTTAAGATCCGGTTACCTAGTATTTGTGGTTATCTAGAATTTACCGATCTGGAAGCCTTAAATTAGACATTTAAGAAAATATAAAGATTTTAATATACTAAAAAATAATATAACGATTTTTTTAATATTAAATAAAAATATATTGGGATTTTATGAGATTTTCCTAAAAAATTATAATTCTCTTTGCTATGAAAACATGGTAAATATCATTTCTATGTTGATTAGAAAACTGGTTGATATGGACGCTGAAAGCAAGTTATCATTGTTACATAGCCCAATTCTTGCTATTTCCATTCAAATTTGAGATCTTTATGACGCTATAAAGACAAAATATATGCATGTGATGAATTTAATGTGTCTGAAATTGTCCTATTATATTTTTTTATTTTGCAAGTATTTTGATTTACATATAGAAAAATGTCTAAAAATCACCCTCGAAATACTTCCTAAAACAAAGCTAATAGTTATCTTATATATTGTATGAGAAAGAAACAAATGCGCTTTTAGCAAGTTTCTAATTTAATTTACCCCTTTTCCAACTATTATTATTAAATATAATATGTTTTTGACGACCAATAATATATTCTTTAAAAATAGTACTAAATCATACCTTAATGGGAAAAGAAAACAAAGGCATTGTACTTCAACGTTTTGGGTGCCTTGCCATCACCAAAAGGTCTGCCTAAATTTCTAATTTCTTAAAACATTTACACATTTCTTTTTAAGTGCATGTCCACACAAAAAAATTATATCATGCAAATCTGTCTAGATATTTAAATTAGTAATTTTTTTTAGTAACAACTTTAATAAACACGCAAATTGTAAATATCATATCTATTCCAATTATTTAAGTCCTTAACGAGCAAAAGTCATGGTGTGTAACTTTGTAATTCATCTCTTTTCCTTGAAACCATTACATAGAATGTGCAAGTAAACAGGCTCTCACAGCGTCCTCGTCATCGATGCAAAATAACACTTCTTTATAGAACAACTTACCCAGTTTGCAATCTGTTAATGAGATATCAGTATTATTTGGAGAACAAACTTTCACAAAACATTGATGTAACATGCTCTAGTTTGTTTTTTAAACCCAAATACAAACTGAATTTGAATCTGATTATTAAACAAAATTCCTCTTAACTGAATGATAATTCTATGTTGCCAATTGGAAATCACAAATGTTGTTGTGCGATTAATCCAACATCTGGCCAACCTTATGCAGCATGACCCCATGAATAAGATGTGAGTCCCCTGTGACCAGAGATACATCTACTCAATATCCAAGTCTTATACTAAAATAAATATAGCATTCTTCCTTGTAAACGGTCTAATAATTCTCTAACTTTTTCAGTGGTTGCTTTGACATTCATTTCCTTTTTAAAAGTTCTGTTCTCATGCTACATTAATAAACAACTTGTTAAAATTTAATATAAACAACGAAAATTAGCTAAATTTGGGAAAAATCTACAAAAATCCTATATCTTCAAGGTAAATCCAAGATTTTCGCATGACGTCTGCGTCAACTCAAAATTTTCTCATATTCCATCTTCAAAAATCTCAGCTCTACAAGGTCAAGCCAAGGTTTTCACAGATGACATCTACAAAAATCTCATATTGAGCTTGTACAATGTAACGTCCCAAAAATACACACACAAAAAAAAATCTTTTGAAGCTCAAATATAATAAAACATATGTCCAAACCATTCATTCGTTTTTAATTCATTCATAAGGTTCATCAGGAAAATAAATAAGTCTCGTAAACCGTAGTCAAATACGAAAATAGCGGAAGATAAATAAAACGGATGCCAATGCCGTGATCACGCTGTGCCCGAGCCTCCCGCGCCATGAGAACCTGAAACATTTTAAACATAAAACCGTAAATGCATTGCTTAGTGAGTTCCTCAGATTTTCCAACAATTCATAAACATCATTTAACAACATCGTATGACTCTCGGGTTTGCCCCGATCCGTCGGTAAACATCGTATGACTCTCGGGCTTGCCACGATCCGTCTAAACATCGTGTGACTCTCGGGCTTGCCCCGATCCGTCGGTATCATCGTATGACTCTCGGGCTTGCCCCGATCCGTCGGTATCATCGTGTGACTCTCGTGCTTGCCCTTATCCGTCTTCGGCTCTCGAGCTTACCCCGATCCGCCGGTAAACATCATTATCATCAATATCAAGAAGTGAGGAAAACTCACCTGATTTGTTGCTAGGCTATTTTAGGCAAAGTCGGTAAGATCTCCCGAGCTCCCTATTATTCAAATATTTTATTAATACGCAATTTCATCTAAAATCCCTAACCCCAAAATTTACACTAGGGTTTCTGACTCCAAAGTCCACTGACCGAGAAGTCAAAGTCAACAGGTTAACAAAAGTCAACTTCTAGTCAAACAGAGAGATAGCGCCTCTATCTCAAGAGATAGCGCCGCTATCGATACCGCCTCTATCTACTGAGATAGCGCCGCTATCTCCTCTGTTCAACCATTTCCTTCATTAAGTGCTTAATCTGTCTAAACATAAGCTCCAACTTTCAGGAGTCGTCCAAAACAGTCATCATCTCATGAAAACTTAGTTTTTAACCACCAATCCTAGCTAGGTAAGCTCATGGTGACAATCTAACTTCCAAAAATGAAGACTAACAACTTAAAACTTTGTTTACACCCATAATAAGACTAGGCTTGGGTTTTTCTCTGGATTTCAGAGACTTAAAGGAGAAGAACTCATTCCTAGTCTCTGAATCCAACCCTCATCCAAGATATGGAGCCATCATTGTCTTTAAAAGCTTGGAAATAGTTTCATAACATCAAAAACAACAAGAACTAGTGGAGATAAGCTCCAAGAACACTTACAAAGGTCCAAGAACAGTAACACTAGACTCCTTCTGAACACCACCTTCTCTAGAGCACCTTTGTCACCTTCTTCTTCTTCCAAAACCTTCACAAATCCACAAATGGAGCTCAAAACACCATGGAAGTGCTAGAGAGAGTTTAGGGATGTTTTCTGGTGGTCTAAGGGTGAATGAGACGAAGTGTGAGGTGTAATAATGCTCAAAAACCCGTCCACATCACAAAAGATGTGATTTTTCCCGCTCAGGCGAGATAGCGCCGCTATCTCCAAAGATAGCGCCGCTATCTCTGATTTTCTGATTTTCTAAAGATAGCGCCGCTACCTTCAATTTTCACCATTTTTCTCTATTTTGTCTTTATTTTAAACAGTTAACGGTTAAACTCTTTGATACCTGGTTTCGGACTTTACATACAACTAGGATTTTCATAGCTAACATCTGAGAAAATCTCTTTTTTGCATGTATTATTCAATCAAAACCTCGCACAAATCATATTGAAAACAGAAAAACTTATTGTATCCGGTAGATTTTTGTCATATTGATCCAACTTTTCAGAGTGGAGTTCTCAATATATGCAAATCGAAAATGTAAATAATGAGAAATGAAAATTTTTACCATATATAAAAGGGACCACAGTCAGACCATATCTCAACTCATATCCTCGGCCTAAAAGACATTTTCATATAAGCATATACGGAATTCGTATACAATCTGCGAAAATCATATAAACAACGTAGTTTTTATGATTTTCGCAGATGTTATCTGCAAAATTCATGACTATTTCGGTGATCGAGATAAAGTTATATTATTTTACTGAAAAATATCAATAATATTAAACATATTTATATATTCTTTTCAAAAATATTACAATACCTGTATCCATTTTCACATCTTCTTAGTTTAAGAGCAAAATTCACAACTCTCAACATCATTAATAGTCGTCCAAATAGCCGTATTCCCACCTCCACCATCGAGAAACCAACCAAGGCCTTCTCTCGTTGCCATGTTAACCAAACAAGTATACAAGCAAATTGAAAAAAAAAAAATCAAAGATTACTCAAATTATATCACATGAAAAAGTATATCTAATACATTTTGTAAAATGCTAAATATATGGTGAAAAAATGAAAATAGCATCCGCTTCAAAAAAAAGCATCAAAAGTTTAACTTTTCATTCCAAACAGTATTCTATAATAATAATAATAATAATAATAATAATAATAATAATAAAACAGCTACTTTTGCTATTTTAGTTTGTCAACTCATATAATACGCGGGTTGTTAACCTAGTTTTGTATATACGTATTCGGCTCGTCGCCACTCACTTTAAAAGCTATTGTTCCAACTCTTCGCGATAACATTCCTATCCCTAAATTCACATGGTACGTTAGCCATTGCATCACATATGTACGCAAATAGAAATATTTCTAACAGTGTTATCGTAGCATTTTATAATACAATAAATAAAAAGTCTTCATTCGAATGCATTCATCAACCAATTTTTTTATGACAATATGTATCTAGATTAGAAATTCTAAGATCATCATTGCTTCATACCAATCAATGGCCAAGCAAATTAATACAAGTTATGACGAGATTCAACTAACTTGAGCCGACCTACCTTAAATAAGTAGCCCGTCATCAAGGTGCAATGAAAGTCCCCATGAGCCTTGTTGACCTCTACACATAAATTATATTGACGTGTACATGATAGAATATTGATGATCGTACAATATTAGTCCACCAATATTGGTCAAAATTATACAAAAGGTAGCTCATAAAAGCTTTTAAAAGGTCATTCCCGCACATAGTTTGTTTGGTTTTTTTTTTTTTTTTTTTTTTTTTTTTTTTTTTTTTGCACATAGTTGTTTAATTGTCTGTTATTATTATTATTATTAGTTATCATTTCCTAAAATTCAAATGGCTTGGTGATCAAGCTATTGAATTAGGGTTAGTTTAGAAAACCTTATTATATGTGAGTAAGGATTAACGTAGCCAAAATTAAGTATAAAACCAAATTTCTTAGCATTAGAAAATGTTGCTTTAACTTGATCATGGTCTAAACTAAATCACTCATATTCTTTAAGTCACCCAAAAAGAAATTGCTTCTGGAAAATTAAACTAAATGCACGAAAAAAACATCACGAACATATTGTACATTTTAATAGTGTATACATTTAATGTGCAAATGCATTAGATGTTGACTTGTTTCTCCTCTTATGCTTCGGTTTCACTGCATCTTTCAATGACTTGGGTTGACTTGTTTCTAATTCTATTTTTGTCACTTCATGTAACGAAGATTGTTTGCTAGATTTGGTCTCATTCGGTTTCACTTGTCTTGATTCTTCTTTGTATATGGCGGGAGGTGTAGCTACTACACATTGTAAGAAAAATTTTAAAAAAATGGAAAATTTGTAAAAAAAGCTTAAAAGTCCCATTTCCCAAGACTTTCTATATTAAGTAAGAAATAAACAAGCCTAAATTTACATACCACGAGAACCTAAAGAAGCTCTTAATGCATCCGCATCAACACCTCTTGAATATGGATCCCTAAAAAAATATAAAACCGAGCGCATAAAACATCAATTAAAAAAAAGATTTTTTTTTTTTTTTTTACTTTTTCCCACCAAAACAGCTAATGGGCCAAGAATTACGAGCCTCTATTTATACTTTGAGAAAGAAACCGAATTACGAAAATGTCCCTAAAACTACTCGTTGTATAGTTGCACGGAGGGGTAAATACGTCATTTGTCATGTTAAAATAATATTAAAAAACAAGACTTCAAAAGTTCATACCAGCTTGCGGGCCCGCCACCGGAGCCCTTTGCAATACTATGTCTCTTGTCCATTTTATCATTTTCATTTAACTTTCTTCCAATTTCCATGTCATTAGATTCATCTGACCCCAAATTTAATCTTTCCATATGATGTTTTGCCACGTCATCATCATGGTCCCCACAAATCACAACAGGTGAAGGATCATGACGTTTAATTTTCCGTAATGATCTTTGCGTATTATACGATTCCACCTGTAAAAATATATAGATTAATGCTAAGAAGATAATTTGTCTAATTTGTCTCTTCAATTCAAACATAAAAGAGACTCACAGCATTCTTTATCTTGGTTGTAATATCAGCAGCCTTTACAGAAGCAATACGCAAACATTGCATTATAACACTTTGTGGGACCCCATCACCTCCAGCTTTTTGAATAGCACAAATATCGCCATTTGTGTTAAGAGTAGCAGTCATTGATCCTCCAATTACTGACTCTTCATAGTGTGTTGGATCAATCACCTAATAAAACCAATTTAAATTATGTAAATATATATATATATATATATATATATATATATATATATATATATATATATATATATATATATATATATATATATATATATATATATACTAAATAAGTAAATACAATTTGCATACCACAATGTTTTCTTTACCAATGAACCCAAATGTAACTGCAATTGGAAAATGGTGAATTATCAATGGAAGTGGCTCCATTACCTGTTTAGTGCACATATAACAAATTGAAATTGTAAACGATTACGATTAAAAAAAATTAAAAGAAAACAGCACCTAAGATTTTGTTTTCACATAATTAAAAAAAATTAAAGGAAAACTCACATCAGGTGGATGTATTATAAGTTGTTGACCATCTTCTCCTCCAAATGTACATTCAGGCCTTCTAAATGTTGACAGGGCAGCTAAAGCAGCAATATTAGCAGCATCAACAAGGTTTCTGTTTTCACATAATTAAAAAAAAAAAATCAATCTGTAGCTATAAAAGTTTCCATAAAAACTGGATTTGTGTGTGGTTTTTTCCAATCTTACCCTCCATTGTCTATAATGTGAAGGTCAATCCTAATTGACCATACCAACTTCCCTGCAATGACACAAAGTGATTCTGTATCTATAGCCCTACTTTCCCTGCAAGATTGATGTTTTCATAAAGGGAAAAGCTCATAATATATACAATTAAAATAAAAAGGTTAGGAAGTCAAATAAACTGATACCTTAAACCACGATCTACAATTCTTCCAAGCTCAATAGCAAATTCTGTGGGACGACCTGTCTCAAATGACGGATCTGCCATTGGTGAAAACTCTGTGTAAATTGCAAATGATCCTTCATTTGGTCTGTCTATATAAGGTTGAACTAATTGGGATGTGACAAAACCAATAACTTGAGTTTGTCCAAGTTGCACTTCTGATGAACCATCTTCACTACACTTATAAACTCATGTCAAGAAGATATTCATCTTTTTAGGGTTTTAACAAACGATGTGTCTTCACGAGAGAAAGAGTAAGAAATTTGAGGTTTACAATGGAATTCAACCATGAAGCAAAATTAGGGATATCTTACCTGCCAAATGTGATAGTTAGGGTTCTATAGTCAAAAGGACGGCGACCATCAACCCTAATGTCTGAAAGTAACGCACTCTCGATGAATTTCTTTTCATTTACTGTCATTATTAAGGAAGTAGCTAGTCTCTGCTCCATTTTCTCCCCTGGATTTCACGTACTGGATTTAGTGCACGGAAAACAATAATATGATTGTATATGATCGAAGTAATGTCGCATTCAAAGTGATGTTCTAGATTCAGTTCTACCAAGCTCCCTACACAATAACCGTCCATAGTATGACAACTTTAACCATATAATGTATATCAAAACTCGGCAATACCTTTCGGAATAACGCTGAAGCAAGTTGCGTTCTGTAACTACGCAATTTGATTAGCATTACAGAGTTCAGTAGGCATTATAAAAGACAAGGAAGAAAACTCAAAGACGTCAAACGAAAACACTTAAATGTTTACCGGACTCGCCTGTAGACGGAGTAGTGGACGCCTGCGGTAGCAGTCCGGTGGTGCCGAGGACCCTTCACCTGTGGGAAATCGCAGCTCGGGGGAAAAGGGGGTTTGCAAGGAGGGTTTTGGCGAAGGTTGCATAAGAGGACATTAACCTAATTTACAAATATAACCCCGTAGTTATACAATATTACTAAAGTAACCACGGATCTAGTTGATGACACGTGGGCTCATAATTCGGGTCAATGAACCCGTTCCTTACGATTTCGTATGTAATTCTGTATTGTTTTATGATATGACAATTTTTGTCAAAATTAGGATTTTAGGATTTTACGATCGTCCTGTCAGAAGGACGACATTAGTTAAAACAATATTTAATATATTTTATTTAAAGTATTTGAATTATTGTTATTTATTAAATAACAATTTTATATGTTAATGTGTTCATAATGAATCATCTTCAAAAATAATAAAAAATAAATTTTTTTTTAACTTCTCATCATAATAAATAAATAATAGTTAAATTTCATCTAATAATAGTAAATTATAAGAAAATGAACTCATATTGTGGAAATGTCTATTTATGTCATTATAAAGCTTTTTTGATTTTGTTATAAAGTAAAATTTTCGTATTTCATACTGTTGAAACACGAACTTACATGATGTTTGAATCCACCATCTTTAGTAAATTGTTTGTCGCTTTTTATTAGACATGATACATTATATTAACATTGTTATAATTGTCGCGAGTTACTAGTTTAAACGTTAAGTTATTCGTAGTTTATTTGTATAGAAAATATCATTGAAATATGAAATTCGGTCAATTTCTTATTTATTAATATAAAACATTAAAAGACTTTATATAAACTAATAAATAATCTTAGACTTGTAATTTTATCTCCAGTCGGTCTTTTAATCAAAATCCATAATATTGGTCTAAAATTACGTTGCTATTTTTTCCATTTTAATTATTTTTAGGGTTTCTGTTGCATCATAAAGTGAAACATCCCTTATTTTATACATAACAAAATATAAATATTTGACTATCAAATAAGTATAAAAAATAATCATACCAATATATATTCTTTAACAAAGTTAATTCTAAATAGTAATTAATATCTTTTAGTAAATAAAAAAGGTGTATGCTAATTTGTTTAATACCCTATAAATATTTTTAGGAAAGCAATGGACCACAAGAATTGGATTCATCTAATATGATGGCCTGGGAAGCTTATTCCAAAGAATCTTGTGAATTGCCTTAGCGGCTAAGTTCAATGCACAATTGGTCATACAAGGGTTTAGGCAAATACCCGATATCGATTATATTGGTACACATATATCTACTGTTAGATTGTTAATTTCCTTAGCGGCTATTCATAATCTAATTATTCATCAAATGAATGTCAAAACAACATTTTTAAATGATGATCTTGACGAGGAAGTTTACATGAAACAACCGGAGGGTTTCATTATACCCGGTAATGAGCATAAGGTATGTAAACTTGTGAAATCGTTGTACGGGCTTAAACAAGCTCCAAAATAATGGCATCAAAAGTTTGATGAAGTAATTTTGTCAAGTGGTTTTGCTTTAAACCAATATGACAAATTTGTTGATAGCCGGTTTCATTCTTCTGGTTTGGGTGTGATAATATGTTTATATGTTGATGCTATGTTGATATTTGGCACGGATCAACATCAAGTTGATAAAACCAATATTTGTGATCCTTGGAATAAGGATTAAACGGGTAAATAAAGGAATTGCTATGACGCAATCTCACTATATTGAGAAAATTCTAAAAAGATTCAATTATAGTGAGTGTTCACCCGTTAGTACTCCTATGGATCCTAGTGTTAAGTTGATACCTAATAAAGGCATGTCGTTATCACAACTTAAATATTCTCAAGCTATAGGCTCTTTGATTTATGATATGACTAGCAATCGACCCGATATTGCTCATGCCGTTGGGAAATTGTGTAGATACACTAGTAATCCTAGTGCTCAACATTGGCAAGTAATTCAAAGAGTATTTAAGTATTTGATAGGAACCATGGAATATGGGTTGTGTTATCTAAGATGAATTGAGTAGATACACTAATACATCTCAAGGTTAGCGTGTTCGAACCTGTAGTTAGCTAGGATAATTTTACTTATTAATAATTCCTTTGATAAAATGTAAGAAAGTACATGAATACAATAATCACATATATGACCGTGAAGTGTAAGCGTACTTCAAAAAGTTTAGGACTTGGCTTTTATACGATCAAGAATGGGTTGGGACACTCGACTTAATAATAATGTCATGTCTTTCATTTTAGATGGTTATTAGAATTTGTGTGTATATTATGTTCAAGTTATTCAAATGGGTTGACAAGTTTAATCATTGGGACACCCTAATTCTTGAATATTTGGAATGTGTAATATACTAACATGAAAATTCAATAATTTTGATATTTTCATTTATGCAAAAATTTGGTTTATTCTATGTTATTGTTTAGATTATTTCATGGGTTACGCTAAAATAAGGGAGGATTATTGGTGATTTTAGTGTCACGGAGCGCGGAGCCAACTGATAGATTTTAGGCAAAACAAATAAACTTAACCCTTAAGTTCACATGCAACCTAATTGGATCTAAGTTTTCACTATTTGAACCTATAACTAATACCTAAGGCTAAATCGAAAATTACTAAAAGGATTAAAAGAAATTACTAACCTTTTGTTGAATCTTTTGGAAGCGAGCACCATAAGCGTCGTGCCTCAAATGGTTCACAGTCAAAGCAAGCAACAAGAAAAAAACAAGAGAGAGAGAGAGAGAGTAGGGAGGAGTAGAAAATGGCGCAGGATTAGGGGATTCAGAGCCCCCTATTTATAGGCTTAAAAGGATTAGCAGATAAGCCTTAGAGATAAACCTTATTTGAATTCAAACGAGATAAACCTTTTATCTTTAATTCAAATACCTATTTATCCTATATATAGATTTCGAAATTAAGGATTTATCCTTCCTTAATTTTGCCACCTATATTACCTGCCATAACTGTCACTACTCAACTATTGAATAATTACAATTCAGCCACTGCACTTTTAATTCATCCAATTAATCACCAAATGAATTCCAATTAATTCCTGATAATTATTAATTAAATAATATTATTTCTAATTAATATATTATCCTCATAATACATTAAAAAATTATTTATATTGATTTTTTAATCACATAATAAATCAATATCTCTCTCTAAAATGTTATTCTGTCAAATTGCCAGCTATGAGGGCAACCCAAAAGTACTTTGCTACTATCAATTAAATATGTATAAATTATAGTCATGACTTAGACACCTAATCCAACACCAACGAGTTCAGTCGAACAACGTAACAAGTCTAAGGGCGCTTGAAAGGAGATGTGAAACTTGCGGACCTCATTGGTTATCCGGTTTTGGTTGTAAAGTCTATATTCCTTGGTAATTAAGCCCAAAGATCTATGAATTAGCCCATGCTTAACAGGCCAATCAGACAAATGACCTTGCATCTTTTTTATCTCTCCGCATTTTTTTGTATGTATAAGTATTTCAGATTTACGATGAAATTTCTTCACACATTTAGTTAATGAAAATAATTAGTGTATCAATGGGTTCATACTTTAGTTCTAAGAATAAATCGACACCGGTATGACCTAATATCGAGGGTCAAGGGGGCACTCCTATTTTTGGGATTCGGATCTCTAGTTCAAAAGGACCAGTTTAACATTCGAATTGAGAAACAAAACAAACAACAATTCTCTCAACTCCTTAAAACCCGTGAACTTACAATTGTGTCTGATTACAAGTTTGATTATTTCAAGAATTATCCCAATAATTTGAATTTCGTGCAACCCAGACATAGGGTCATAATATTAAATTCGAAAAATGTTGTTCACGGTTCTTGAAACAATCCGTGATTTTAGAAACCTTTCTTATTCTACGTATTCCCTATATATATATATATATATATATATATATATATATATATATATATATATATATATATATATATATATATATATATATATATATATATATATATATATATATATATATATATATATATATATATATATATATATATATATATATATATATATATAGGCAAAGGATCAACATAGAACCCCTAATTACACATAGAACAATAGAACCACATTTTAAGCCATTGGATTAAGTGATCAATGGCTGGGATTAAAGAAGATAATTAAAAAGAAATTTATTTACTAATAATTAAAAACTAAACACGGAGGGGCTGTTTGGTCATTTTACAAAGTGTGATTACCGTTTACGTATTACGCAATCGTTCGTCAGTTTTCCCTCTCTCATTCGATTCCAATTCATTTGGTTCAGTCAAATCCATATCAAGTTAATCGGTTCAGATCGTGATTTATCGTGATTTCTTTTTATTGAATCAGCAAGTTAAGGAAGCATAATCAGTTGATTTGATCAATATTAGTTCATGGTATCGTTCAGTGAAGATCATATTACCGATATCATCTAGGGTTTTGTTCGTGATCCTTTCTGAGTTTTTGGAGCTTCAATCGGATTATTACATTCACTCTAAGGTGATTTCGACCTAAATGTAAGTTATTAATTGCATCTGTTTACTGAAATCAGTTTGTTATATTATTATCGCGTTTCTTAATATTTCGATTTGTTTGATTTTTTTTGAAAAACTGAAATATGAGACGTGATTGTTTGAATACTCAGTAAGAAATCTCAATATTCACTGATGAACATCGAAGAATGTTCAATAATGAACATTGAAGAATGTTCATCTTTTTTCTGATGAAGTGTGTCCTTCATCAAGTTGTTTTCATATTGAGATTTGTTTCATTTGATCTTAAACATGCATTTAAGCTTTTTTTTAATGTTTTTAGCAATGTTCATGTCATTGTACAACAATAAACTAAATATTCACTGATGAACATTGAAGCATGTTCAATAATGAACATTGAAGAATGTTCATATTTTTTCTGATGTGTTCATTGAAGTGTGTCCTTTGTCAAATTGTTTTCATATTGAGATTTGTTTCATTTGATCTTAAACATGCATTTAAGCTTTTTTTTAAAGGTTTTTAGCAATGTTCATGTCATTGTACAGCAATAAACTAAATATTAACTGATGAACATTGAAGCATGTTCAATAATGAACATTGAAGAATGTTCATATTTTTTCTAATGTGTTCATTAAAGTGTGTCCTTCATCAAATTGTTTTCATATTGAGATTTGTTTCATTTGATCTTAAACATGCATTTAAGCTTTTTTTTAAGGTTTTTAGCAATGTTCATGTCATTAATGAACATATGATTGTTCATTAATGAACATTTTTATCCTGAATTACAAGAGGTATTTACATTATTAAACATGTTAAATAATGATCATTTCTGTATATATTTTCAATAATGAACAATGAACATTATTAAAAATGTTCAATAATGAACATTCCTTTATATAATGTTCAATAATGAACATAGCTTTAGATAATGTTCAATAATGAACATGGCTTTAGATAATGTTCAATAATGAACATTTTTAATAAACATGTTCAATAATGAACATTTAAAACATGTTCAATAATGAACATTAAACTTATAAGTTATTTGGTTTAACTGTTTCATTATTTAAAATTGTTATATATGTTCGATAATGAACATGCCTTTTATATGATGTTCAATAATGAACATTTATTAATTAACATTTTTTATACATTTGATAATGAACATATGTATATATTTCATATGGTTTTCTATGTTCAGAAATGAACAGTCATTTACATTATGTTTATTAAATGTTATTTACTTAATATTATTATTTTGTTGTAGGTCAAATGTGAAGATTTAGTGAAAAAATTTAACAATCTGAAGGAACGAAAAAATGAATTACGTTCGTTGATATTGAAAGGATTAGAAGATGAACCTCAAGATAATAATTTGTTATCTCTACTGATTGAATTTGATTATGAATTTGGAGCTCCAACAAGAGATGATGATGAAGAAGTTGAAACTCATGTTCAAAGTGCAAGAAGAGATGATGTTATGCAGTCACCTGTACCTTTTGATCTATCTCCTACACTTCTGGAAGAAGTTATCAAAAGTTGTAAAAACATTTAAGCGAAAAAGGAAATGGAAAACAAGGAAAAGTCTCTGATGCCATCATTTGATCTCAAAATTTCACAAGATGAGGTTCAACATGAAGCTCCTATTACCAGGAAAAAGGAAATTGTCAACAAAAAGCCAATAAAAACTACTGTTGCCTTTAAATCACCGTTTGTATTAAGGGTTACATCTATGACTCCAAAACTGACAACAGAGGAAGAGAATGTGTCGAATAGATTGTTTGCATTGATGGGTGATGAAAAGTAAGATGGAATATATAATTTATTTATTCCTACATTTATTAATGATTTTCTAATTTTTTTTTACAATGAACCTATTCTGAAAACAAAAAGTGGGTACAATATTTTTAGGCAAGTGTTTGAAAGCTTCTATCCTCCATCATAGTTGTATAGCAGTCTCATTGATATGTGGAGTCACTTTTTGAATTTGGATAATCAATTAAAAGCCGACAGCTCTCCTTATCGTTACTTTTTCAAGATTGGTTCAATTGTAAGTTATATGTTTACTTATATATTTTTTATTAAATCTATAATGTTAACTAAAATTAATATAATGTTTATATATTTTGAATAGTTCTCATCTCTTAGCGACAAGAGCTTAAAGGATCTAATTAACATCAACTATCCGTTATTTAAACGTGGAATTGAAGAAGATATGAAGCATGACGTTGAGATTCAAGATTTTCAGAAAGTGGATCTGGTAAGTATACATTTCATGTAGTTTTTCATTATTTAGTATGTAATTGTTCAATAATGAACATTCATGTTCACCACTGAACATGTAGTTATTCATCATTGAAAATTAATGTTCAACACTGAACATGTGGTTTTTCTTAACTTATAAAACATATTTTTGCCAATGTGTATATGTTCAAAGTAACAGAAATGTCATTCAAATACCAAGCAATTTTCACCATTTCAATTTGGTAGATTCAAATAATGAACCTGTTTGTTAATGAACATATTCATTAATACAAATGTATAGATGTTCATTAATGCACATCTGTAAATGTTCATTATATTATGTTAAAGAATGACCATGTTGTAAGGTGTATGTTCTAAATTGTGATTTTTTCAGGTTTTCTTCCCTATTCATCAAAGTGGGCATTACTACTTGATTGTTTTTGATTTGAGGAAGCCCGCATTTATTTTGATTGACAATATTAAAAGGAGAAACAATTCAACCAATCATTACCGTATGCTTCCTGTGAATTTGGTAATATTTTGTCAATCAGTTATATAATTTAATTTTTCATATGTTTAATGTTATATTATTCATTTTACACTAATGTTGTATGTATTTATATAATTTTTCAGAAGTACTTGTTTATTCGGTATCTTGAGTCAGTTGGTCACAAGATGGCAGATCCGTTGAGAAAATGCAAAGTTATGGCTCTTGATTTTGAATGGAAAACGAAAGAGAATGTAGTTGATTGTGGTGTTTTCTTGATGCGTCACATGGAGACATTTGATGGCACAACTGATGGGAAATGGCAGTCTGGGTTTTTCATAGAATCGAACGAACAACAGAGACAATTGAACAACTTGCGACGAAAGTATGCTACAAAAATGTTGATGTCAAATGAAAATCTGATGAAAGAGAAGATTCTTGTAGAATCTGAAGAATTTTCCAAGTTATCAAAAGAGAAGTTGAAGAAGATAAGAGCAAATACAAAGAAGATACGTTATGAAAGAGTTGAAGCAGATCATCATTGATTGTGTTTGTCTAATATTGTCTATGTTGTTTTGAATACTGTTAACTATGGTAGTTTTTGACTTCTTTTTTGAAATCTTTTGGAACATGATGTCAAGTGATTGTGACTTTCAATATTCAAAGGTTTAATACAAAATTAGCATTGTTTGTGTAACTACTTATTCTGTATAGATGTGTGATTGTTATTATGTGTGTATGTGTGTTTATGATTGTGTTTATCTGTATGGATGTGTGATTTTCATTATGTGTGTATGTGTGTTTATGACTGTGTTTATCTGTTTATGCTTATGTTCGTTAATGAACATATATATATTGGAATAGATCAATTATGCATGTTCGTTGTCATGTGTTCATTAATAAACATGAGAGAACGATATTCATTGTTAAAATGTGTTCATTAATGACATTTATTGAACATGTAGTTCTTTTATGATTATGAAAAAAAGTCTATTGTTTTTTTATGTTCATTAAGGAAGAACTTTTAACAATCAAATAATGTTATATTATGTTCATTAACGAACATACATAATTACACAAGTCACCTACAGTTAATAATTAACAAACATGTTCGTTAACTAGTGACATTCTCAGAAGAAAAATGTTATCCCAATAACCTATTTAATAGTTAATTACCCAAAATGATAGTTGGTCCCAAAAGTAAATTAAGTCCAAACATTATCTATTAAACCATATTTGATATTCTATTTTAAATAAAAACACCTACCATTGATGTCATCTCCAAAGAGTTTTATGGGGAAGGTTATGATAACAGTGAAAAAAGAATTCCAAACATGACTATCATAAACAAGCAATTAGGTACTTCAACAATCTCCTCCAATTATTTTGAATTTCTTTTTGGTATAGACTTACTCATGATGGTTTTTTTGGATATTTGGTTTAATTACAGGTTGGAATCCAAAGACACCAATTTGGGACATGTTGGAATCGACACTTACATATCAATACAAGAAATATGCTGAAGCAATAAAGCAAACCACTGCAAAACCAGTAGCTAGTTGAATATGTTAAAATGAAAGGGGTAAATAGGTACTATACTTTTTTCTCATAAATTTGTAGTTGTAATGGACTCGTTTTAAATGGGTACTATACTTTTTCTTTGCAGCTGGACCTGATATGGACTATGATGACATTAATTTCTCGGTAAATATTGGCTTCTTTTAGCTATTATTAAAAGTATTTTCGTATGTATAAGAAAAAGAAAAAAAAAGTTTCATATGTTGCTTTTTCCTCTTACTTGCTTTTTATTACTATAAGATAACCAACAAAGCTCTCCTAAGGAAAAATGACATGACCACAACAATAAGAATTTGTAAATAATGAACATAAAGTCACATCTGATGGTATATTCTGTCCTCTTTGACTAATGAATGCACTTTTTTATGTAAGTAGCTTCTGTTCGCTTAAACCGCATAATTTTATCAGAATCTGAATCTGTTTTTTTTGCTTTTTTAAGGTAAATAATGTTCTATGAATACGTTTATTAATGAACATACAGTAAATAATGTTCTATGAATACATTTATTAATGTTTCAGAACATGTTTTTTTGCTTTTTTTAAGGTAAATATTGAACATGTTCAATAATGAACATGTTCATTAATGAACAACTTTTTAACGGTGAAAAATAGTTATATCATGTTCATTAATGAACATACATTACGATCTACTGCTTCTACAATCAATAATGTTCTGTGATGTTCATTAACGAATATAAACAATTAAGTAACATACATAATGAACATAGATGACATAATGAACATACATAATGAACGTACAGTCAATAATATTCTATCATATTCATTAACGAACATACAGCCAATAATATTCTATCATATTCATTAACGAACATACAGTCAATAATATTCTATCATATTCATTAACAAACATACAGTCAATAATATTCCTATTTTTTTTCTCGTGCCAACTTCTCATCTTCCTTCTTTTTTTCTTGTGCCAACTTCTCATCTTCCTTCCTTGTTGGGCAATTTCTGTAGTCATGATGTCCAAATTTAGAACAATAATGACATTCTCTTTCTTCCTTTTTTGACTTTTCAATTGCTTTCTCTTTAGCTCCTTTAATCCTTTTGCTAGTATCAGAACCTTTTGTCCTTATGTTTGATGGATTATGTATATTAACCGCATCTGGTTTTGAGACAACAATAAGACTTTCATGTCGCTCATCCTTGGTTTTTGTTTTTTCATTTGATTCACATGTCTCCATTTTACCCTTTATCTCTGTCAACTGCTCAACAAATCGTTTCATTGAATCTGGATCTTTTGATGCCATATCAATACATTCTTGGAATATATTATATGCATCATCTACCATTTCACTACATAATCCAATAATGTATCCATATGTATATGTCTTTTGCAATTGTTCAGAAGAGATAATACCCTTCTGCCATCGTCGTAATATGTACTTTTCTGGAATAATTCCAATCTTTTTCAGCTTCATTATACAAAAGATGTGTCGACAAAAAACCCCTTGATGTAAGTAGAAATTACATGAACATTCAATTGTTTGTTGAACGTTATTAAACTCAACCTGCATGAGAAAAGACAATGAAAACTATTAATCTGATCATAAAAAATTATATGTTCGTTTATGAACATATAAGATGTTCAATATTGAATATATAAGATGTTTGTTAATGCACATGTAAGATGTTCATTAATGAACATCTTATATATTTATTAATTAACATATAAGATGTTCATTAATGAACATATATTATGCATGTTTCATTACCTTGTATTCTGTCACCTGTTCATTTGATTCCAAATTCCCATCATCATATTCATTCGCATCATCAAATTCTCCAATTTCTTTTGTTATTGAAATTTTCCGTTCATCTTTTACTATGCACACCTCCACGTCACCATGTTGTTGAATTGAATCATGTGACCACAACCAGACAGAATCAATAATTTCCTGTTGCACAATTTTGAATACTTCATTTGTATACACCTTTGCTGCATGTTTCTCTATTTGTAGACGTGTCTCCATGATAGGAAAGTTTGTTTCTGAATTAAAGTTGTTTTCATATTGTGTATTTCTCTGTTTTTCCATTGCCCCCTCAAATGAAGATGTGAAACTAAGAAGATTCAACTTATTGTTCAAGTATGAACCAAAAAATGAATTTTCACTTTCAGATCTAGAAGTCGTCCTCATTAGTCCTGATAGTGGTATGTCTTTGAAATATGCTGGTACCCATCTATCCCTTATTGAAAACATATCCGTTAGCCACTTGTTTTCATTTAGTTTAAATTCCTCCATCAAGTCTTTCCACATATTATCAAATTCAGTGCAATCAATATTATTATTCCAAATTAAAGACAGCACACGTTTCTTGAAATCAGTAGCCAAAATTTGAGGGGACACCTGAATCCAAGTAAATATTTAGATTAATAAATGAACGTTATTTAAAATATAAAAAATTCACGATTTAGGGAGCATCAACATAGAACCACTTTTTATCCATAGAAGCATAGAAACACATGTTCATTGATGAACACGCAGTATGATCAGTACTGAACATACATATGTTCAGAGCTGAACATACGTATATGTTTGTTAGTGAACATATATAAAGTATGTTCACTTATGAACATATACATATGTTCAGTACTGAACATAGTGGATGTTCAGTACTAAACATATGATTCTATGCTTCTATTGATAAAAAATGGTTCTATGTTCATCCCACCCCATTCACGATTACCTTATCTTTAAGTTTCTGACCAATATGCCACATACATAGTCTGTGTCGTGCTGTCTTAAAAACTGTTGTTACTGCTTTTCTCATTGTCGCATCTTGATCAGTAATAATAATATTTGGTTCTTTACCAAATGCATCTCATTATAAAGTAATCCCGCACCGAATGTAACGGAATGTTTGTGGTTATCAATCCCCGTAAATGGTACAAATATCATGTTGTACATGAGTAACAAAAAAAATTAAAAACGAATTTTTTATATATTGACATTTGTATGTTCGTTAATGAACACTTGTATGTTCTGTAACGTACATAATATGTTCAGGAATGAACATTTTTATGTTCAAAAAAGAACATTTTGCATGTTCATTAATGATGTAAAATTACATGTGGTATACAATCTTAAAATTAGTAATTGTTTGTATGTATGTTCAATAATGAACGTTATAAAGTTCAATAACGAACATATGTATGTTCAGTAATGAACATAAAAAAAGTTGATTTTCTGAACATTTATATGTTCATTACTGAACATACATATGTTCATTATTGAACTTTATAATGTTCATTATTAAAATGTTCAGAAATTACATTGTTTACTTGCATGTTCATTATTGATGTAAAATTACATGTCGTATATAATCTTACTTGTTTGTGTTGTACGTTGCATCAAATGAAACCAAGTCTCCAAATTCTCTATAGTTTGCTTTTGAAGTTTCATCTGCCCAAAATAACCCACGCAACTCATCATCAACAACAAGGTGATCAAAGGAGAAATTTTGTACGTTTTGCTTCCTACTAATCATTCTATTAACTGTCATTTCCGAATCATTATCCCCAATATATAAGTTCAAATCCCTTGCACAATTTTTGTAATCAACTTTTGTTCCACGAACTTTTTTGTATCCTCCCTTTAATGTCTTCATCAAGGAATAAGCTTTTGTTGGTCCAATGTTGCATGCACGTAGATCATTTATAAATTTCTCGTCAGTAAACTCTAATTTGCGCTTATTCTTTGAGAGGTGCACACTATCCGAAGTAAATAACTTGTGGTTATGTTTCTTCTCAAACTTGTACAATTTATACTTGTTTAACTCGCGATCCAACTTGAAATGTGCAATTGCGGGACAATCCATTTTATTTGATGTTGATTTTCGTTTCTTTTTTCCAACATTGAGTGTATCGTATTTTGAACATTCTTATATTCCTGATTTGTTGCAAGACATATATCTAAAAGTAACAATTCCTTTCGACTTTGTTTTTTTAATTGAATTTTTTCGAACACTAAAACCTCAATTTTCAGAATATTTTGTGTATTTGCTTTCACAATCTAACACACTATCGAACAATTGACCTTCTTCCATGTTAATGTCATCACTAACAACTGGATAGTAATAAACAGTACCCCCTGGTGATATATCTTTTCTAATACCTGCATATGACCACAGATTTAGAAAAATAGAAATATGAATGTTACGTATGTTCGTTAATGAATATATATATATTGGAATAGATCAATTATGCATGTTCATTGTCATGTGTTCATTAATGAACATGATAGAACGATATTCATTGTTAAAATATGTTCATTAACAGTCAAATAATGTTATAGCATGTTCATTAATGAACATACATTTAGGATCTACTTCTTCTACAAACAATAATGTTCTATGATGTTCATTTACGAACATAAACAATTAACTAAGATACATAATGAACATAGATTACTTAATGAACAGTCAATAATATTCTATCATGTTCATTAACGAACATACATAATTACACAAGTCACTTATAGTTAATAATGAACAAACATGTTCGTTAACGAATATACATAATGAACATACATGAAGATATAATTTGTCTACAGTAAACAATGTTCTTTGATTTTCATTAACGAACATAGATGACATAATTAACAAATACACATAATGAAGACGGATGAGATAGTGAATATACATAATGAACATGCAGTAAATAATGTTTTATGAAGATATGCATTAACAAACATATATAAAGCATAAGCAGGAATGTTCATCAGAAGAAGTAATGTTTGTAAATATTCATTAACAAACATCTATGAAGATGTACAGAGATCAGATAGAATAAGAGAACATCATAAACATTTAAAAACAATGACAGATTGTTGAACAAATACGAATGTTTAATATGATTAACAGATTATCAGAAGAAGTAATGTTCGTAATTGTTTAATATGATTAACAGATTATCAGTTTGTCAACATTTATAACTAACACCTAACGAACAGATATTGAACAAATACGAATGTTTAATATGTCATGTTCATTAATGAACATCTATGAAGAACAGCAGAAAATTGAAGAACGATCATAGATATTTATAAATCACCTTGAATATTAGAATCATTTACTGATGTAGAAGCTTTTTCACTCGGATTTGATGACAGATTGTTGCTTTCAATCTCGGATTCAGGTCCAGCTTCAATATTGATCGTATTCTCTGTTTCCATCTTTTGGTCTTGATTATCAGCTCGTGATGTTGTTGACGTCGAGTTTAGGATTGAATTATGGTTCGTGAATAACAGATTTTCTATATTTAAGGGATTTGTTTTTATTCCTATTTTGATTAAAAGATTATCAGTTTGTGATTATGTTTCCTTTTTTAATTAATTAGTTGTTAAATGACGATCATAACCCTAGCCCTCATTATGTGATCTAATGGTTGAGAATGTGGTTCTATGGTTCTATGCATAAAAATGGTTCTATGTTGAACCCACCCCTATATATATATGCTAGTTGTGTACCCGCGCAATGCAGCGGGACACAAATTTGTAAAGTCAGGGCCGACCTTGAGGGGGTGTGGGAGGTGCGACCGCTCAGATACAAACATATATTTAATCTCAAAGTAATAATTACAAATATCAATAAAATCTGTAAGATTAGCTTACAAACAATCTAATGGGTTTACATTTGTTGGCATAGTGTCATAAGCTTATAAATAGTGTATTTCTGCTCTTATGCAATGGTCAAAACTCAAATCACATGTGAGTGGTGTTCAAATAAGCCCTCGGTGATAAAAGAAATTATAGTAATGTATCCAATAAAAAAACTAATTTATAACGTTATAACTGGAGAAAATGTTCAATGTAGAGTTTCCTAATAAGAAAAATAAAGCAAAGAGTACAATGCTCTCTAATTGGGCATATTTTGTCAAAGTAGTGAAAATTTAATAAATTAATTTCCAACATGTAGTGAAGACGCACATTTAATAATAAATAACATAATGTTCATATTAAAACTTGTGAAACCAAGAGTTTACCAGGTGATGGTGTAGATGCTAATTTATTTGGTAATCAAACCTAAAATCACTTGGCATATAAATATGTATAACCATTACACAACTACAACATAATTTAGGTATTAATACGACAATTATATCAACAAAGATCCAGACTTAATCTTTCATAACCTGAATATACAATCGCCACCTTCATCTTTCATAACCTGAATATTCAATCGCGGTCTCTCTTTAGCCAACACTCTACACCCATTCATAGTCACATTACAATCCAACATCCGAAGGGACCATATTTATTCCTACTTGGTCAAAACCGTAGGCAACTACGAGTTTCCAAAGGGGCAGTTGCGTATCTCAAGCTTTCTCAATTTCAGTCAGCCTCCCAGGCCGCAGCACATACTCCATCCCTAAATCAGAACTGCCCGCAAACGCAACCAAGAGAGTTTCGAAGTTTTGAGTATTTCCCGATGTATTCGAAAGTGCGGTCGGTTAACAGACCGGAAACCGCGAGGTGTTGGAGATTGGTGCAGGTTTTGAGAATAGAACCGAAGGCTGCGTCTATGGGTTCTTTTGTGAGGTAATCGGGATGACACGGGTTCAAGATGCAGAGATGGAAGTGGGTGAAATCCCTGGCAGTTTAGGGCAATGGTGGTGACTACTGTGTTTGTCATTTGGTGACAAAAGTAGAGGACGTACCGGAGTTTCGGGCAGCCATGAGAAACAGAGACAAACCCAGATTCGGTCACACAGAGTTCTTCAAGCAACGGGCAGTTCCATCCGAAAAAAGATTTTTTATATGCAACATTAAAACAAATACGATAACTTGAAAATGTAAAGGTACTTACCCAAAGACGGCATAGATATTTACAATGAGAAAGAAGATTTGCAAGTTCACCACTGCATAAAGTTGCCTAACTCAAATTCAAAAATGTTAAATTCCCACACACGGGATACGGGAGATAAAGTGGATTAGCATCCCATTAACCTAAATTAAGAGTCACAAGTTTTGTACAGTTACCAAATGTGTTTTTGAGCTCTATAATTGGACCCGGGACAAGTTCTTGCATAAAAGTTCATGTACCAAGCACTATTAACTGTGGAGGTTGTGAAAGAAGCTTTTGCATTTGGACTTTTAAAACCCTTAAAGATATTGATCAAGAATAAGTGTTTCAAGGGTTCAAAACTGAAGTCAGTGTTTAAGCTTGCACAGTTAAGAACTTGTGATACGAATCCAATTGTGTTATTGGACGGTATGGACAAGCCCAAGGTCATGCGGGTATATTCTAGAAGGTCCAGGCCTATTGAGGAAAAGAGGGAGATAAGGGCAATAACGGAAAGTGGCTAGTGTCGTCTCATGAGGGAGAGTATAAATAAGAGGGGAATATTTTATTGTTTGTTAGGAAAAGAATATAGTAATTCTATTGGCTCCTGGACATCACGTTCAGTGAGAGAGAGAGGAAGGAATTAGTACAATCATTTGGTTGAGATTTGCTATCCGTTTGTTATTTCATCATCATCAATACAATTTCCCTGTTCTTATTCATTTCATTCATCATTCATTACAGTTTTTCGTCCTTATTATTACTACAATTTCAATACTATTTTTTGCATATTGCATCACTGGTCCGACCTGCCGCTGACCTGCTGGGTTGCTTATCATGCCTGATACATGCAATACCTCTCAACGTCTCGATAGTCATGACGAACTACTCTCTTCACTGCAAGCAGATATGGAATCGGTGAAGTTGAATCTCTCCACTCTAGCAGCGTCTTCCAAACAACAACAATCGGACTCTGTTGATTTTCAACTTCAAGTCTTACAATGGATGAAAAAGAATGACAGACCGGACGAAGGTGAGAGCTCCCGGTCACCAAAATCTGGAGTCTCCATCATCCAGCAAGTCGATAATCCTCCTGTTGGCGACAAACCCACTCCGATTCCAGATCGCAAACCTCCTCCCGTTTTTCTGTGGGCGGTGAAGAAAATCAAGTTACCTGAGTTTGCAGGTTTCGACCCTCAAGGCTGGCTCCAGAAGGCACTTTTGTATTTTGAAATCAACGACACTCCTCCTCAATTTCGTCTTCGTTTAGCGCAATTGAGTATGTTCAGGGTTGCATTACCGTGGTTCACCGGTCTTTGTCAACTCCACCCTGTTTTGTCTTGGGAATTGTTCGCTCAAGAGCTTCTCCTTCGTTTCAGCGGTATGGAAATCCAAAACTCGTACGAACAATTAGCTACACTCAAACAAGATGATTCGATTCATGATTATATTGAAGATTTCGAATATTTATTGTCTTTGGTGCCTCAATTATCGGAATCTCAAGCTCTCGGGTATTTCATTGCTGGCCTTCGAGATGATGTGAAGCGTTGGGTGCATCTTCATAACCCAACCACTCGTATGTCGGCGTTGGTTCTCGCTAAGAACATCGAACAGATGCTTCGCCCCATTCCTGGTAATTTTTCTCAACACCGGCTACGCTACCAACAACGTTTTGATTCGAGTTCGGATCTGCACCGACCCGACCCGTTGGTGGAGGCCGTATGGACTCAACTCCGGTATGGGCTACCAAACCCAGTGATAAGACAGCCACTCGTACCGACCCAGTAAGGCCCATCCCTCCGACCCGCTCTTCCGCTCCACCTAATCAGTTCGATTTGAGTAAATTCACATCCCGTGATAGGGGTTTTTGTACCCTTCCTCGTGCTGAGTGGGAAGATCGCCGTAAGAAAGGACTTTGCTACCGCTGTGGATAGCAATATGGTCCGGCTCACAAGTGCCCTCAGGGTTCCCTTCGTATTTTACTACTCGACGATGATGAATACGAGGACTCCACCGGTGAGATTCTTCGTTTAGAAGCCCCGCCTACTCCTTCTGTTTCTGCTGAGGTTCCAAGTGGAGAAATGGGTGCTTGTATGGCATTCGAGTTGTCGGGAGTTGCTGATGAACCTAGTGGGGGAAAGACTCTCAAGTTCGAGGGTACTATCTCGGATATTCCAATTGTGGTTATGGTTGACTCTGGGGCAACCCATAATTTTATTTCACGGCAACTTATCGCATCCTTGGGTCTCATATCGTCTTCTTTTTCTGGCATTCGTATCAAGCTTGGGGATGGTCATATAGTGTACATGTGTTACTCAGGTATGCCGATCAATTCCGTTACAAGTGGGTCACTGCGCTTTTCAGATTGAAGCGCTAGTTTTTGACACAAGTGATCTCGATCTCATTTTGGGGTTAGCTTGGTTGAAAGGTTTGGGAGATGTAGTCCATAATTGGGATCAAGGGTGGATGAAATTCTTCCATCAAGGGCTACCAGTCTGTTTACAGGACGTTTCACGGGGTTTGAGACCACAGTCCGGTTTACACCAGTGGTTACATTCATCCACCTCATGTTTTAGTCCTTCTCCGACAGTAATGTTGTTGACATTGGGAGCTACGGAACCGCTTTCCGGCATTCAACAGGAGGCTTTACGTCGTTGTTGCCAGTCGTTTCCTTCTGTCTTTCAAGAACCACAAGGCCTTCCTCCTCCACGTAAACATGATCATAAAATTATACTTCTCCCCTCTCAGGAACCCATATGTGTCAGACCTTACCGTTATCCTTACGTGCAGAAAGCAGAAATTGAACGACAAGTACATGAGTTGTTGGCTTTGGGAATGATCCGTCCCAGTACCAGTGCTTTCTCAAGTCCAGTCATTTTGGTTCGCAAGAAGGACGATTCTTGGCGTATGTGCGTGGATTATCGCGCATTAAATAAAGCGACCGTTCCAGATAAATTTCCGATTCCGATTGTGGAGGAATTATTGGATGAACTTCATGGTGCTACTGTTTTCTCCAAGTTAGACCTTAAATCGGGTTACAATCAAATTCGAATGCGTGATGATAGCATAGACAAGACGGCTTTCCGTACCCATGAGGGTCATTATGAGTATCTCGTGATGCCTTTTGGTTTGACGAACGCGCCAGCCACGTTTCAGGCGGTGATGAATGACATTTTCCGGTCTCTCCTTCGTCGTACGGTGGTGGTTTTCTTCGACGACATCTTGGTATATAGCCCTTCTTGGGAGACGCACATGGTGGACTTGGCTGCGGCTTTACAGACCTTGGCGGACAATCAGTTTGTCGTTAATACCAAAAAGTGTTCGCTTGGTCAACCTTCGATAGAATATTTGGGGCATATCATTGATGGTACGGGGGTTGTAATGGACCCGCTTAAGGTGGACGCGGTAGTGAACTGGCCGGTTCCGTCTAACGTTAAGGGAGTACGGGGTTTTTTGGGATTAACCGGGTACTATCGGAAATTTGTGCAAGGGTATGGTAGTATTGCTCGACCGTTGACTGAACTAACCAAGAAGGAGGATTTCTTATGGAATTCAGACACTCAAAAGGCATTCGAGTCTCTTAAATCAGCATTAGTGACTGCCCCAGTCTTGGCTTTACCTGATTTTAGCCAACCTTTTGTGGTCGAATGTGATGCATCGGGTCGTGGAATTGGCACAGTGTTAATGCAAAATAAGAAATCGATCGCTTTTTTCAGCAAGGCTCTTAGTGATCGCAACTTAGCAAAATCCGCCTACGAAAGAGAGATTATGGCTTTAGTGTTGGTTGTGCAACATTGGCGATCTTATCTTCTCGGTACGACTTTTCTGGTGTATACGGACCAACGAAGTCTCAATTATCTTCTTCAGCAACGCATCACTACTCCTGATCAGCAGAATTGGGTCGCCAAATTACTGGGATATAATTTTGACATTTTGTATAAACTGGGACGGGAGAATCGAGCTGCGGATGCTCTTTCACGTCGTGATGAATATGGCGAGTTGAATACTATTATTTCGGAGCCTATATGGGTTCAAGGTGCACAACTATTAGAAGAGGCGAAAACAGATCCAAAAGTGTTGCGGATCTCAAATCTGTGTCGCACTAATCCTCACAAAGTTTCGGGTTTTCAGCTTCGTAATGATATCCTTTATTATAGGGGTCGTGTGGTGATTTCTCGTCATTCGAAATTCATTCCCCTTCTCCTACACGAATTCCATGTGGCAGCCTCGGGTGGTCATTTGGGGATCTATCGCACCTATCGCCGTCTGGCTGAAAACTTATATTGGACGGGTATGAGTAAAATGGTGAAACAATATGTTCGTTCCTGTGACATTTGCCAACGTTGCAAAGCGAGCTCAGGGGTTCCGGGGGGGGTCTTTTACAGCCACTTGACATTCCATATGCTATTTGGGAACACATCTCCCTCGACTTTATTGTCGGCTTACCTAAGTCAAAAGGTTATGATGCCATACTGGTTGTGGTGGACCGTCTGTCTAAATACAACCATTTTATCTTATTAAAACATCCGTATTCGGCTCGATCAATCGCAGATATATTCGTAAAAGAAGTTATTCGTCATCACGGGATTCCGAAGACGATTGTCAGTGATCGTGATCCTCTTTTTCTTAGTACCTTTTGGAGAGAAATTTTTAAATCTCAAGGCACTCAATTGCACATGAGTTCTGCTTACCATCCCGAGTCGGATGGCCAGACGGAAGTTATTAACCAGTGTTTGGAAACATATCTGCGATGTTTTGCGGTTGATCAACCAAAAACGTGGGCTAATTGGATTCCATGGGCAGAGTTCTGGTATAATTCCACATTTCACGCATCGATTGGCGTAACTCCCTTCGAGACGGTGTATGGTACCAAAGCCCCGTCGGTAGTACAATTCCTTCCAAGTGAAGTCCGGGTCCAAGCGGTGGTCCAGGAATTGTAGGATCGGGATGAAGCCCTCAATCAATTAAAACGCCACTTAGCCAAAGCCCAAAACGTGATGCAACAACAAGTGGACAAGAAAAGGCGTGATATTTCGTTTGTTATTGGGGAATGGGTTTATGTCAAATTAAAACCTTATCGTCAAATGTCCGTATCGAAACGCATTTACCACAAATTGGCTCCGAAGTTCTTTGGTCCTTTTCAAATTACGGCTCGTATCGCCCATAAGCTTATCAGCTGGCCCTTCCTCCTACCTCCAAAATACATCTCGTATTTCATGTGTCTTTATTAAAAAGGCGATCTCAGGAGAGGTGGAACAAGTGTACCGGAAGGATTAGAGTTAGAGCCTGAAGAAATTCCTATCCCTATGTCCATTTTAGCCTCGCGACAGATACGTGACAAAAGTGACTTGGTGGAACAGTGGCTTGTGCACTGGAAGGGACAAAGTGAGGAGGAAGCAACTTGGGAAAACGCGGATATGGTGCAAAGCCAGTTTCCAAACCTAAGTCTTGAGGTCAAGACTTTTTTTCCAGGAGGGAGTAGTGATATGAATCCAATTGTGTTATTGGACGGTATGGACAAGCCCAAGGTCATGCGGGTGTATTCTAGAAGGTCTAGGCCTATTGAGGAAAAGAGGGAGATAAGGGCAATAACGGAAAGTGGCTAGTGTCGTCTCATGAGGGAGAGTATAAATAAGAGGGGAATATTTTATTGTTTGTTAGGAAAAGAATATAGTAATTCTATTGGCTCCTGGACATCACGTTCATCATCAATACAATTTCCGTGTTCTTATTCATCTCATTCATCATTCATTACAGTTTTTCGTCGTCCTTATTATTACTACAATTTCAATACTATTGTTTCCATATTGCATCAACTTGTAATAAGGTTAAGCTTTTTGAGAAGCAACTTAACCAATGCCCACCAAAATCATCGATTCCGTTTTCTTGAATACTAGGGAGACAATAACAATGATGCCATAATGAGCAACATGAATACTTTTGGGTGCGTTTAGTTGCGGAAAACTGCTCCGTTTTCCGGAAAAATTTTCCAAGAAAAATGAGAAATTGGAAAATGCGTTTAGTTCGTCAATTTTTCCAAAGTTTTCCAATAAAATGAAAATTTTTGCTTTTTCCAAGATTACAAAGAATTTGGAAAATTTTGGAAAACCCAAAATTATTGTTTTCTAAATTTTTCTATTTCCAAAATTTTTCTAAAATATACAAACACACACACACACACACACACACACACACACACACACACTCATTCTCACCTACACCCCCAAAATTACATCTACACCCACCCTACCTACCCCCACCCAAACCCACCCCACCCCACCCACCCACCACAACACGCACCCCCACCCACCCCACCAACCCCATTCCACCTACCCTACCCCTCCCCACCCCACCACCCACCAACAACCACCCCCACCCACCCCACCAACCCCATTCCACCCACCATCCACCCTACCCCTCCCCACCCCACCACCCACCAACAACCACCCACTTCACCCCTAACCCACCCCGTTCAACCTCACCCACCACCACCCACCCCCACCTCACTCCACCTCCACCTCCACCTACCTTCACCCGACCCACCTCCACCCCACACCACCCAACCTCACCCACTACCACCCACCCCCACCTCACTCCACCTCCACCTACCCCCACCCCACCCTACCCAACCTCACCCACCACCACAACCCACCCCCACTTCACTCCACCTCCACCTACCCCTACCCCATCCCAATACACCCACCCCCACCCACCCTACCCACCACCCACCCTTACCCCCACTCCACCCACCTCCACCCACCCTATCCACCCCTACCCCCACTCCAACCCACCTCCAATCACCCCATCCTACCCACCCACCCTATCCACCACCCACCCACCCATCCCTACCCCCACTCCACCCCACCTCCACCCACCTCATCCGGTGACAAAAATATATTGTTCCTTCGATGTACCAAACGTAGAACACCCCTCGATGCCCCTCATTCCTTCATTCTAATTAGATTCATCTACACTTTGCCTTACAACACAATCATAGCCATGACTGCCGCCAGATCCACCAATTACAACATGTTTCAAGTCATGCCAACCCCTATTTTTGCTATTAAATACACTTGTTATGCCAATTTCACTGCTGTACAAAAAACATTACTCCACATCTTCAACAGGTGAATATAAACTTACAAAAACTTCTATAATAAAATATATAAATATAAAATGATGCTTTAAGTATGAACCTTTCTTAAAGCAAACTCTACACTTTCAATTGCCGTAAAGACATATACCACCTAAAATCCAGAAAAAAAAAGTCTAGAATACATAAATAATAAACATTATTTTACTATAATCCAAACATTCTTTTCGGCTGGTTTATAATCCCCTGCATTTAGGCTAGTACCTTATGCATGTTAAGTTGTATTTAAGAGTGTCCAGGTGGATGTTATGCTAGTATCCTATCTTCAACATGGTTTGGTGGATGAATAAAGAGCCTAAAATATATAGCAAAGAATTATAATCAGATTTAAAATCAAAATGAACCCAGATCCGGATGCATGTGAGAAAATGAAGCTCCATCAGCAAACAAAGAAACAACATTAATCATTGAGTGCATATTTCTAGACCAAAGTTCTACAAGCAGCTAACTGGGATCTTTCCATGTCTACCAGTTACACATCCTGAGATTCCAATAAGTTCCAAAACCATGCAAAGTTTAGGACCTAGCAACAGATTTAGCAATGGTTTATAAGGGTCACAAGAACTTACATAACAAAATAGTGACATAAATACAACTATTATGTCAAAATTGAGAATAAAAATGACATGGGGCAGCACAAAGGTCAATGACATATATGGTCTCCAGATGAGTTATTCAAAGCTGATATAGGAGCTCTATATGTTGCATTAATTCCATGTATATGAATTTTTAACAACCCCAAAATACTTATTTGCAATCAATAAATAATTCAAAACTTTTATATAGGTCGACCACAATAGGTTATTCTTACCCACTTCAGATAGAAGGTAAAATAATGTCGTGAAAATTACCTCAATTGCGCCATAATATAACCATATCTTGTTGACATTATATCAAACACTTAGAAGGCCTCTTTGAGATCACCTATCCTGCAATCTCCCAACACCAAATAAGTAGAAATGTATACGTCTATATTAAACTCAAGTTTCACAATTCTCAAAACAAACATTTCTGCAGCACATAAAAACCCCATCTTGCACAAAACAATTATAATTGGTTAGAAAGATCGAAATAGAAGAGAAAATAATCGTATAGATGCTTGCTGGTTTAATAGCACGATCAGGGTTTTGCACGGACCATAGAAATCATGACGGTGAAGGGTGGTAGTAATGAAGGTTAATATTGTAGGTGGTGGTTTGGCGACGACTATCAAAAGCAGGGTTTCGCATGAACCCTAGAAATCGTTGATCTTGATTTCGTCAAAGCAACTCTACCACGATGACGACGGGAGGCGTTGTTGGTTCAAGAACCCTACAAATATTTGAACTGGGGATGTTATAATGAGAGATACAGGGAAAGGTGGGCGTGTTATAGTCCTGGAATCGAGGAAGTTGGGTATTCACTGTGATGAATTACGTATAAGGGGATCATGGGATGAAAATTGTATATGTTTTGAAATTTGTACTTCATGCACAATCATTTGGATCTCTTAATTTTAAGAGTTTCCATTTTTAGAAACCATTTTTTCTTTTTAAAGTAGTATAGATAGAGAGAGAGAGTAAATTACAATTTTGGTCCCTGATATTTGCCAAATATTTCACTTTAGGACTAACTATAAAAAATCACGGTTTTGGTCACTAAGGTTTGGCATTGATTTCAAATATGTCCCTCATTTGGTTACTGTCCAAAATTTAACCTTAAATCCAAACTTGTGCGAGTAAGGTAGGGATAGTTTCGTATTTTCAACTGGTCCTCTCTCACTAGTAAATAAAGCGGGAGTTGGTTCTTCATTTACTCCCACTGTCACTCAAACACTCTCGAATCTCGCATAAGATTTGGGTGAGTCAAGGTCAGCAAAAGTAACCAGTGATCATGGTGGTATGCATTTGTGGAAATCAAGCATCGTTATGCACTTCATGGACCAATCAAAACTCAGGTCATAGATTCTGGAGATGCACAAGACGCGGTTTCGTTGGGTGGTTTGATCCCCCAATGTGCAGAAGAGCTTTGGTCACTATACCGGGTTTGTTGCAGGCTAAGAGGAAGTTGATGGAAGAAATTGTTATTCTTGAAGTTGAACTCAAGGCAGCACAGAAGTACAAGATGATTCTGGTAGTTTCTTGGATGTTTTTCATTGTGTTCGGGATGTTTATCATATTTGATTAGGTTTGGTCTTAATAGCTTTTGGGTAGGGTGATGTTAATGGGGGTCTGGATAGGTGACTATTGGTATGTAGTGTTGTTGGTGGTTTTTGGTGATCTTCGTTAAGTTAAGTTTATGTATGTCGGATTTAGGTGTTAAGTTTACCTAGTTACGAGTAATGTAATATGTCTTTTGTATGCTGGTTACCAGCCCTAATTGAATGTTAATCGGGTTTGTTTACAATGATCTTCCAAATGAAACTTTTATTAATATGAACTTTGTTATCTTACCTTTGTATGGCCTGAAAGTGATTAAATTTTAGTTGTAATAAAATAGAAATACACCCTTATACAACTCAGTTTAACACGTAACATTTATGATTAACAAAAAGAAGAGTGTATTAATGCTAATTTAGAAGGGAAGCAACATAACCAGACTTGCATTAAAAAACAATCTGATACAAAAAATGGCAATGTACTTTTGGGGTTTCCTTATTACGTTTATTCACTTACTTTTTGACTTAAAATATAAAACCTTAGTCATACATAGAGGACATACATAATTGTCTTTAACAAGAAATAACTGCTTATTCAATGTCTCAAACACTAAGTCACACAAGAACAAACATATTTCAACATGATTGTTCACACACTAAAGTAAATCCTACCCGTACTCGACATAACCAACATGCATCCAATTAGATAAAATTCTTACTTCACTCTGCATCATCTTTAATTGTCCTCCTCTACCCTTCGCAACAGCTGGACCTATTCCATTCCCCCATGGTGGTGCCTTGTCCCTTCCATTTACCCCCACCTCTGCCTGTCCCCATACGCATACCACCATTTGAAGTTCCTTCTCCATTGAGATTTCCACCTTGACCCTTGCATGATCTTGAATTATGTCTTGGATTGTTACACCTGATACAAGTGAAAGTAATGTACTTATTTGATAACTTTTCTTTTCCCTTACTACTTTGATTGTTTTGTGTCACAATCTCATCTACCCCTCTCTTTCGCTTAACCTTTGGTCTGCCTACCTGTATGTGACTATATAAAGTTTATAAAAATCTTGCCATAAAAGTACTTACACCTTTCACCAAATAATACAATTCACTAACTTGAATGTGATGCTTCAGGTGTACAAGTGTTGTTGGGCATTCATATTTTGGCCACAACTCAGGCCTATTAATTGGCTCAATGGTACACCTATACTTTTTTTTTCATGTGTCCAACCTATAACACACATGAACCAACTCTTTAGCTTGCTTCACCTTCTCACCATGAACAACTTTAACCCACAAAGTAGCCACTGCATGCTTGCATGGTATGCCGATAAGTTCCCATTTTGGACATGTGCAATCTTCTTTTCTCATATCTACGACATACTGTTCACCATAGTCATCTGAATCTTGATACTTATCATTCCCATTAAAGATGCAGTTACATTTTGATGCATCTTCCTTGATTTTATCCAAAAGATTTTGTGCTATTGGGGTGAGGATTCCATCACACTTGGCCTGAGTTTTTTAGAAATTCACAATTTTTTTCATCAGGTAATCTCGAATGTACTACAAATCTGATATAATGGGTCTGTCCCGACCTTCAAAAATCTTCAAATTAAATACCTCACATAGGTTATTTAAGAGTATATCAGAGTGACATCGACCTACAAAATTGATTTAGTTTGTTAAAACAAGGTCACAAGTGAGACGAAGTACTGTATAAGGTTACACGGAAAATGACTTCTCGCCCAATGCTCTGTTGAAATTTTTCTCAACCATTTAAATGCTTCTACGTTTATTGCTTTTAACTCTTGCATAGCAGACATAAATTGTGGCTTAGTCGTTATTATAGCACATTTCTACAACAAGTCTTTAATTAGTCTTCCATTCCAATGAAGCTTCATGTTTTCATGGATATGGCGAACACAAAATCGATGTGCTGCAGCGGGGAAAACATTGGACAACGTCGGCACTAAACCCTACAAAATAGAACAAAATTCAACATTAATCTTATCAAACAGTACCAAATAATTGCAACATGCTTATTAATAGTTACGAATTACCTTTTATCTGTCACTTATGAATGTGGAATTTGTATTCGGTCTGATATCCTAATCATCAGCTAGATACTCTAGAAATCATGTCCAAGAAAGTTTGTTCTCCGCTTCTACAATCACATACACCACCGGGTATATCTCGTTGTTTCCATCTTAACCCACTGCAGTTAAAACTTGACGAGGATATGGCCCTTTCCTAAAAGCCTCATCTAAACCAAGAAGTTCCCTCTGCCCTAATTTGAACCTTTCTTTTACCGGACCCAAACAGATGTAAATTATCTTAAAAACTCGTGTCTCTGAGCAGAAAACTAGATAAGATTCAAGAGCAATTTTGATTGTAGTACCTGGATTCCTCAAATTGAACTTCTAAGGCATAGTCTCGTAGCATCGTGTATAATGTTTCGTAGTCACCTCTAATCCTGTTTTGGGCAATAAGTTTTGCTCCGAACACTTTCATAAAAGACACATTGATTTTGTATTTCCTCTGTAGCTCATTTCGTAAGGCCAATCTCGGAGTGTTAGGGTTGCCTTCAACTTGTTGGAAAATCTTGTTTGCAATGTATGTAACCTTGAGTACATGCTTTTATATATCTGCTGGGTAAACAAGTATGCTAAAAATGTAAGTTTTAACCCTCCATCTTTCATCCCCTTTAGTACTAGACACATGCAAGGTCCATGGACAGTCAAAGTCTGCTACTTTGTATCTTTTTCCCCTTCTGTTTTTTCCCTCCAAAAAAAGAATCTATTAGAGGGGGAAATGAAAGATATTTTGTTCTACCACAAAAATTATTTGATGTCCTTTGCAGCTATTTTTCCATTTGAATCATCTCCAATACATTTGGCCCGTATCCCTTTTCCATCATTCTTAATCATACGTAAATTTCTTCTTGTATGAAGGGTAAGGTTCTGAATTGCTTCCTTGACAATGTTCTTGCACGGAAAATATTCTCCGATTTTAAAGTTAGCTTCGTGGATTGACCCGCTAGAACATATGATTGGATTTTCTAAACTTTCCAAATATGCTTCACGAGCAGACATATCAGGATCGTAATTCTTAAACCTTTCATGGTCAATGACTATCAAAGCTTCTGGATCTGTATTTTTGATTGCATCTTTGTCAAGGTCTAAAGGGGGGTCCATTACACCTTGCACGTTATCCATGTCTATTTCCTCTTCATCAATCCTCTCAATTGGCTCCAACTCGACACTAGTGTCATCCTCGTCGGCTTGATTAGACTCACTTGCAGAACCTGCCACTTCCTCGTTGACATTGTCATTGATGTATGGGTTTGTTTCAACATGCCCACTATTTTTGGTTATTGCATCGATCCACTCTTTCTCACAATCGGCAGCCAAACGATACTGATAATCACTATCAAGATTCCATTGGTACTATGAATCTTCGATGTTGTAGGTAAACAACTGGTCAAAAAATCATCTTCCAAGCCATACAATTGTTGAGCTGTGGGATTCTCCTCATCAAGTATCACAAGGTCATAATCATCACCGATGTCTATACGAACATATACTTTACTGTTATTCACTTGAACTTCAGGTTGTGACTTGGATTTGCTGAATAATGGGTCGTACACTACCATATCCATACAGGGGTCAGTTCAACCATTTGTTCCAACTCATCGTCTAAAGGTTCGTTCAAATCAAAAATGAGTTTCTTGCTACAAGATGGGTTATCAGAAAACTTTTTTGCAGTTTTCGAAATTCCGGGGATATTAAAAACCCATCAACGTCTAAGTAGTTTGGAATGGGAGATTTCCCATGGTTATCGAGCATTGAGTGTCCATGTTCAACAAAAAACGAAATTTGTCCGAAAATCACAACATACCTACTTAATAAACGGAAATCCCCATAACATCCTAACGGGATTAACCATTTTTCAAGGGTAATCGTAGGAAGTAAGAAGTGAAAAAACAAGGGTTTCTTTTTACCGTAACCTAAAGCGCTCGTATGATCTACAGAACTTTGATGTTGATTTCATGTGAGTTGACGTTGTCTACATAAGTGATCTTCCCTCCTAAGTATTCCCTTCTTGGCGTCACTAAGAAACCTGACACGTCTCAGTCGCCGATGCGATCAAAAATACAATATTTAACCTTACCAGTCTACTAGCTAGTAGTAAGTAAGGGTCGAACCGTGGAGTCAGTGGTCGGCATTCTGTGTCCAAACTTGACAAATCTATAGTGTCACTCTATAGACGGTTTCCATTCATACACTTAAATAGCCGAAAAAACTCGAAAATGTGAAAGACGGACTAATGATCTAAACATAAATCTGAATCACACTCAATCAAAACAATCCAATCTAATCTCGAGATCCAACTCAGAAACTAGAAACCAAACAATACAAACAATCAAACCAACCGACAACGATTATCGAAACCGAAATTATAAACGAACATGAAATAACTTCAAACCGAACTTGCATTAAAATAAAACCCCAAATCAGAGCCGAATGCTTCTAAAAATAGGAATGAAATCCAATCCACGTGGTCAACGGTGTTCTACAATCCAGAACCCTTGATCACACGTACTAACACAAACCGAAACGAAATGAAATAATAACCAAACTAACCAAACTACCAACTACGAATCATTAAGCTACAAATTCTGAGTCAAAGATGCCTGAGTTCCACTCAAAGGTTGGATCTTCGCTCCCGAATCACGAACCGAGACCCTTTATTTATAGTTGCAGATTTTGCATTCACGCGTGGCGGTATAGGCTTATACGCGGCGCGACTTATCTCGATTTCCCGTTTCTTCGCACTTTGAATTTTATTTCCTCACCCAGTGACACAGCTCACCACGTCGCGTCGCTCCTCTGGGTACGCGGCGCGCATGTTACTTCGACTTGAAGTAGCTTTCGTTCATACTTTGCCAAAACTTGCACTTTGTATCCTGTATTTTACATAATTTGCAACAAGAACCCTTGACATAAAACGTGAGTAATATCGTATTTTCAGAAGTATATTTCATTCAAAACTCAGCTCAATAATGACTAGAATACTTGATATTACTATGCGTTATCAAAACCACCGCCATTGTGCAGTTCTATTGTAAACTTACTTACGTTCCCGTCTGCAATTCAAAGATAAGCTAACATTAATTTGAGAAATACACAGTGATCTTAGTGAGATGACAAACTTACAGTAACCTTGAACACCTTCATTCCTGATAACCCACATTTATATCGACTCGTTGAACACCAATGATGGAATACCAATACGCGCTTCACTTGGAATGATAACAGAAATATCTGCTACGTATCTTCTTGGTGGGTTAATGACAAGATGGTCATTTAAGGCGCCAAGGCTTACTACCTGAGAAGCAATTGAAAATACGAAACCACCCCTACCTTGCACAAGTTTGGATTTAACACTAAATTTTGGACGGTAACCAAACGAGGACATATTTGAAACCAATGCCAAACCTTAGTGACAAACACCGTGATTTTTTTATAGTTAGTCCTAAAGTGAAATATGTGGCAAACATCAGGGACCAAAACTGTAATTTACTCATATATATATATATATATATATATATATATATATATATATATATATATATATATATATATATATATATATATATATATATATATATATATATATATATATATATATATATATATAGAGAGAGAGAGTGAGAGAGAGAGAATCCGGATCAAATGAGAACCATTATTTTCCTAGGAACCTAGAAACCTTTTGACTGAATTTTTTTTCAAAAAAATAACATAATACACCTAGTCACTTATATTTAAGACTTTTTGTCAAAAAAAAAATTTGAAACATAATATGTATATATGCACTTTTTTCGCAAATGTGTATATGATCGCGTTTCGTGCATATATGCACATTTCGTGTATATATATATATATATATATATATATATATATATATATATATATATATATATATATATATATATATATATATATATATATATATATATATATATATATATATATATATATATATATATATATATAGAGAGAGAGAGAGAGAGAGAGAAAGAGTGAGAGAGAGAGTCCGAATCAAATGAGAACCATTATTTTCCTAGGAACCTTTTGACTGAATTTTTTTTTTTCAAAAAAAATAACATAATACACCTAGTCGCTTATATTTAAGACTTTTTGTCAAAAAAATTTTGAAAAATAATATGTATATATGCACTTTTTTCGCAAATGTGTATATGATCGCGTTTCGTGCATATATGCACATTTCGTGTGTGTGTGTGTATATATATATATATATATATATATATATATATATATATATATATATATATATATATATATATATATATATATATATATATATATATATATATATATATATATATATATATATATATATATATATATATATATATATATATATATATATATATATATATATATATATATATATATATCAAATTTTTTTTTTTTTACAAAATGACTTAAATATAAGCGATTATGTGTATTATGTCATTTTCTTTGAAAAAAAAAATTTCAGTCAAAAGGTTCCTAGGAAAAAAATGGTTTCCATTTGAACTTTTGTGTGTGTGTGTGTATATATATATATATATATATATATATATATATATATATATATATATATATATATATATATATATATATATATATATATATATATATATATATATATATATAGAGAGAGAGGTTATATAGAGTACTAATAAAAGGTGGAGAACTGGAGACCAATTCTGACCAATCATTTCATAAGGGTACATTAGTAATTGTGTAATTTTAGTTAAATTAATATAAAATAAATTAATTAATAATTTCCTAAAATCTAGGGATTTGATTAATAGTTACCTAAAATCTATGTGTAAGACCCGTATCCTGATTATAACATATACTTAAAATAAGAGTGTTAGGAATTATATGATGTTGGTAGTTATAAAGCTAAGAAAAACTTTAGTTACAATTTCATATGAAAATCAGTATTTTGTGTCGTTTTTAGAAAAATCATAATTAATTCTAGGAAAATCGTTTGGACCTCAAACCAGTGCACAAAGTTTACAAATTGAGTCTAGTACAATTAACAAAAATAATAGTAAGCTTGAAAATGACATTATCTATGGTAAAAAATGCAATCTTTACTGATTAGTTCGGAATTGACAGATTAGATAGTCTATTTTCAAAAATTCATAATAAGACAGAGCGGGAACTGCCTGTGAGTCTTCAGGCGGAACAGGGATAGCCCGTGAGTCTCACAGACATATGAATAGTTATTGTGTGTTGTATGTTATGTGATGGATCGTATGGTATTTTAAGGAACTCACTAAGCTCCGTGCTTACCCTTTCCCTATATAAACTACTGTTTCAGGTACATCAAGTACCCTGGATGGCAAGGCGTGACGTGTATACACTGTGCTGCTTCATTAGAGGACTGTTTTTGAATGGATGTTCCGCTATGTTGTGATTTCATTAACTTTTGTTAATCCTGGGATGTTTTCATTAAACTTATAAGTTATGGAATTTTATTAAAATTAATTAAGTGGCTTTTCTTATATTGAAGTGTTCGTTTAAATTTTTTTTAATTTTACCCTAAAATTTTGGGATGTTACAAGTTGGTATCAGAGCACAGCTTGAGAGAATCAGGCTCACTTAGTGAGTTCTGGACTCAAGTTGAGGCTTAAGAGTTTTCTTAAAGCATTTTTACGAAAGAAAGATGTTTTATGAAGGGTGAACTGAAGACACAGTGTGTACCGCCAGCCGACGCCAGTATGAGAAAAGGGTTAAGTATTTAATATTGTGGATGTTAAAAAAAACATATGGTATATGTTTGATGAAATGCCTGGTAGAGATCACACATTGTTGTATTATTATCTGCTATTTGCTAATAGAACTGTATGCTAGTGCCGATAGGTTGCTTAGATATTTCCACTAAGTTGTATACAATATGGACTGAATAGTCATAGAATGTGTGAGTTGACCTTATTGCATGTTCCTTGTTTGGTTGTTGCCTTAGGGAAGATTCTCTTATTTGAAAGACTGTTTAGTTTGATATTGTATACAACTACATTCGCGAAACAATCTGTCATCACTAGAGGAAGTTTCGTCTTAGTTAGAATAGAAGGGTGGGGGTGGGATTCCAAGTATTCCTAGAAGGGTTGACATATGCCTTGTAAGGGCATATGTGTTAAAATTATCGGTGAGAAGCGAATTGGATATTTTGAGACGGGTCTTGGAACGAACATGGATAGGTGTGGAAGGTAGTAGTAGAGCTCCTACTATCGAAAGCACAGGATCTGCGTTTGAGTCGGGAGTTCGTCACGAAGGATCCAAGGAGCTGAGTATGTGAGTGTCTAGCATAGTTGACTTAAATGCTAGTGTAATGTGGTAAACCTTTATCCATTCGATTGTTGAATGTTGATTGTGAGGTTCAGTAGGAACAATTAAGATGTGATCATACCAGTTTGGTTGGACCGATCATGCTTAAGTTGATTACTGAGCTTAAAGATTGTTGAAAGGGAGAATGTCAAAGTGCTATTGTGGTAGCTATTTTTCATGCAACTAATGGGCGCACAAGTAGAGGATGCAAGGGTAAGTTTTCCAACTCACGGTCAAAGAGGTGCAAGCGGCGCCTGAGATGATAGCGGGTATTTTTGAGTCGAATCTGTACATGCCTAGTGTTGTGTAATAGTGGGGCTACCTACCCTTGTATTGATCTTGCTTGAGTGATTGATCAGGTCGTGTGGGTTGAGAGTCTGGATCACTCGCTCGTGATTGAGGTAACTGACGATAGAGGTGTTGACTAGGGTCACAAGCGGATGAGTAACATATGGTGGTTGATGTAAATGTCTTTACATTATCGAAACATGTTTATTGAGATGGTGTTTGCCCCTGATGCAAGTTGTTGGCTGAGCAAAGTGGGCTTGGTTTTTGTTCGAGAGTAAGGGCTCGTAAAAAAATTATAAATCGAATAAACAGACTTGGACTTTAGTCCAAGTGGGGGAGGAATACAAAATTAAGGGAACAACATGAATATTATATTGAATCGATGAAATTATTAAAATTTTAGTAACACGTCAATATATTTAATTCATTACTACAACTTTATATTAATACATTAAGAAAAGTTTACAGAACTACTAACCTAAATCGGAGAATCAGAAAGAAGCGAGAAAAGATATTCTACACTCCAATCTTTGTCATCATTAGGTTGACTTGTACCTTCTTGAGGATTTGGAAGGGGTATGCTTTCAGTTATTGGAGGAGGAGCTCCAAGGTATGGGGTCTCGATAGGGTTGGAACCTGTAACCCCATGATTAGGGGCTAAATATTGACTCATTTGGGGCGTGTGTAAGTAGGGCAGTGATGAGGAAGGGCTCTAATTCGGAACCAGTTGGGGGTAGCTATAAGAAGGAGGAAACCAGGCTAGGTCACCTACAAAGCCTAAAAAATTCTCCTCACTCGAAGACTCGAGTAAACCAGGGTTAATACTACTCATACCAGAATTAGATGGCAGAGATTGCTGCTGTGTATGAGTTCTTGATGAAGTTTCCCCTTTTCCTGAATTTTTCTTTTCCTAAATACAACCTTATGAGCAGCTTGTATTAGCGTCTTTGTGCCGTCTGTTAGACCCGATTGTGACCCTTCAATTATCGCTTCTTTTTCTTTTTTTAGGTTGGGTATTAAATCTCCCGATAATTCTGTTGCCTCAATAAATTCATTACCAAATTCCTGTGGCACAAATAACTTTAGTAATTTCAACCTTATGATATAAAGGAATTAAAAAAATGTAGTTCTTTACCTCAGCACGATCAATAAGGGTTTGCAAACTCGTAAGTTGTCGTTGGGGCCAATGATTGATACCTAATTCTCTACAACGTTTTTTTTATTGTGTCGTTCCAATGTTGAGTTCCTTCGCAGCTTTCTCAATTGGTTCGTTACTTAATAAATGTTTGAAACCTCTTCCACTGCCACCTGCTATGTTTTCTGAACTAGAAGGTTCAAATCCAATTGTATTGTTATCATTCTGGATCATTTGAACATGATCCTGATTTTTTGACCCAAAGATGGACATTGATTCATCAAAATTAGTGGCCTCTATCGGTAATAATTGTTGGTTTTCAACTAAAATCTCAGGATTCTGAAATCCTTCTAGATTCCTTTGAATCAACCGAAGATGATCTTGATATTGAAAACCAACCCCAAACTCGGGATTCAATTCAATATTTATGTTATGAGTCCTCTATAATTGATTCTCATCCTGAATACCAGCCATGAATTCTTGATTCATGGGGACAAACTCACTGCTTGTTGGGTGCACGTCCATGAATGGATTGTACTCAGTTAGACCATCTACAAATGGGTCTACAAATAACACATGTCAAATGATAAAACAAAATAGAATACTTATAAATGGATCATTCAAAAGAATTTAACCTGGTAGAAGGCATGGAGTCTGATCAAGTGCAAAGTCAGATGCATGCACCGGATCATCTGAGTTAATGTTCAACTCGGGAAAAATTTCCGGCTCATCGTGGAGATGCTCTATTGGTAGTATATTTGGAAGACTGTACCATAATTCAAAATCAAACAAAACATTAGAAAGTTAATCGAAGTATGGATGATATATGTCTAGATAGTTAGAGTCACCAAACTCTATTAAGAATGCTTGGTTTGAAGTACCCTCTCCTTGCGGAAAACCAGGTCCAGGGTTCGACAGATCGCCCATTGAAGATCTGTTTTCCATGAATCGACTTTAAATATGAGTTTGTTTACGAACAAACTAGTGATAAGAGAGGATGAGACTGAAAATGAATGATACTACATACCTGTATATATAGTATCTTGCAGCTGGAACCGAAAGGACACACGGAACTGAAAGGACACCTCACGTTTTAATTACCGAAATTCAAACTAACTACAGTAGATGCGACTTTTCACTACCCCAAGTGACATTTTTTCAAAATTCTCTGCTTGACTCTGATGAGAACGAGATAATAAAGAGACTTTTGAAATAAAACAAAATTTTATGTCTCCATATAATGGAAATTGTTTAAAGAGTGTTCAGTACTCCAAAAAAAAACTTACAAAAGATGATGTAAATTTTATATTTCGGTGGAACACAAAAATTTGGAGATTCTACAAAAATAGACTTATTTAGCCAAAAAAGTATTTAAAATAAATGTTGAATTGAGGCAAATGTGTGTTGAAATATGACGAATTCATATAAATACGAAATAGTGTTAAAAATAAGGTGTTGCAAGTTAACTAGGTTAACTATGTATATAGGTAGATTAGAAAGTACTAAATATGTACTGTAGATAGTAGCCGGTCAAGTCGATGTGTGGGACTGTGAGAAACAGTTAGAGTTTTTTTGTACATCTAGAGTAGTTAGAAGAAAAGAAGTATGGAGTGAATGAGAATAATAGGACCTTAAGCATTATTACAGAGATATGTGAATGTTGAAAGGGAAAGATAATTAAATCTTGTAAAGGTTCGGCAATAAGACGAGGAGGATTTTTGAAGGACATAAGGACTCGATGGGAAATACATAGAGGCGTTCGAGAATGCGGATTTCGGGACGAAATCCAAATAAGTGGGGGAGACTTGTAAGACCCGTATCCTGATTATAACATATACTTAAAATAAGAGTGTTAGGAATTATATGATGTTGGTAGTTATAAAGCTAAGAAAAAGTTTAGTTACAATTTCATATGAAAATCAGCATTTTGTGTCGTTTTTAGAAAAATCATAATTAATTCTAGGAAAATCGTTTGGACCTCAAACCAGTGCACAAAGTTTAAAAATTGAGTCTAGTACAATTAACAAAAATAATAGTAAGATTGAAAATGACATTATCTATGGTAAAAAATGCAATCTTTACTTATTAGTTCGGAATTGACAGATTAGATAGTCTATTTTCAAAAATTCATAATAAATCATAGAAAAATCGTATAAATACGTAAAATACATCCCTGGAAAGGTATTGAGATAAATATCTGGAATATCAAATAAAAACGTGAATTTCATGGGTTTAAAGTCGGCTAAACCAGTCTTCAACAGACTGATTCTAGAAGGTATTAATTTCAACAAAGTTATATTATTAAAATCTTTTGTCAAAAGTGTCATGCCATTTTTTATTCAAGAATTCAAGTATAAATACCCCTCAAAACATCTCATAAACCACACAACTAAATCTCAATCCAATATATAGAGGTTTCTAAGCACTAGAGTGTAAGCAAGTGAGCGGAAGGAAGCTCAAAAGCCTAACGAAGGAGTTATATATCTCGACGACTTGTCATAAGGTAACTACAAACCTTTCTATAGCTTAATTAGGTATTGTAAAATAATTTTTGTGTTAAGAAGTAGAATATGTAATAAGTATAACATATGTTATATTATATTCATTTCCAACAATAGTAAACAAAAACCTTAAAAACGTCGTTATTATAACAATTCGTAATTTCCGAAAATAATACCGATTGATTTACTTACGAGGACGGTGACTAGGCCGATTAATTGGGATCTGGTTGTTGGATTTTCTGAAAGGCTAAAATGCTGAAAGGATCCTGCCACCCCATCTAATCTTCTACCTGGCCGTTCTTTACTTGATAAATCATGGAGTATCATATTGGAATTATTGAAGGGTTTAATGATACGACTATAATATAGTTAAGGATTAAGAAATGATAAATTTCTTATTATGTTAACAGTTAAAGTTGAAGGAAATACAAAGCCGAGAAAGATAAACGATATAGTCAACTATAATCAGGTGAGTCTTCTCACTATACTATAGGTGATATTGCATGCGTAGGAAGGAAGATATGTTAGACTAAGGTGATCTTACCTGTTATGATAATTGTATGAATTATTGCTATGATAATGATTGTTTGTGGACGGAACGGGATAGCCCGCGAGCCAATAGGCGGAACGGGAATAGTCTGCGAGTCATTAGACGGAACGGGAAAAGCCTGCGAGCAATAAGACAGAGCGGGAACTGCCCGTGAGTCTTCAGGCGGAACAGGGATAGCCCGTGAGTCTCACAGACATATGAATAGTTATTGTGTGTTGTATGTTATGTGATGGATCGTATGGTATTTTGAGGAACTCACTAAGCTCCGTGCTTACCCTTTCCCTATATAAACTACTGTTTCAGGTACATCAGGTACCCTGGATGGCAAGGCGTGACGTGTATACACTGTGCTGCTTCATTAGAGGACTGTTTTTGAATGGATGTTCCGCTATGTTGTGATTTCATTAACTTTTGTTAATTCTGGGATGTTTTCATTAAACTTATAAGTTATAGAATTTTATTAAAATTAATTAAGTGGCTTTTCTTATATTGAAGTGTTCGTTTAAATTTTTTTTAATTTTACCCTAAAATTTTGGGATGTTACACTATGGATTTGATTAATAGTTACCTAAAATCTAGGGATTTGATTTTATTAGAATAAATTATCATTTAATAGGATTTTTTTATTCAAAAAAACGTTTTTTTATAATTCAACGTATTAGTGATTTTTTATTCAAAAAAACATTTGTAATCATGAATGAATAAAGTATAATATAAATATAAAAATGAAATGCATGTGTAATCATAAATGAATACAGTACAATGTATATATACAAGAAAGCTAACTATATTTATAATCATAAATGATTATAGAACACAAAAACGTGAAAAAATACAATATAGTTTTAGACATAAATAATTAAAAACAATACAACTTTAATCACAAATGATTAAAGAACAATGTTGTTGTGTTAAATCTTTTGACTTGACATAGACTGCTTCGACTTCTCATTCATGCAACTCCAATACTCTAAAAATCTACATTCAAAATGCATAAAAATCATGTCAATAAACAAAGGATAAATGCATAAAATGACCATAATCATCAATGAATAATACTAATATTCGTTAATAAATAACACGCATAATGATCAATAAATATAACCAGACTGTTCATTTAATCATATTCATTAATGAATAAGAATTAACAATTCGAGAATACCAACTTTTAGTTTATAATCATTCATGAATACCAACTGTAATTCATATTATAAAAGAAATTAGGTTGTAATCATTCATGAATACCACTTTAAAATGAATACCAACTTTTAGGTTGTAATCATTCATGAATACCAACTGTAATTCATATTATAAAAAAATTAGGTTGTAATCATTCATGAATACCACTTTAAAATATGTTATTCATTTATGAATACCAAAATGTAATATGGTATTCATTAATGATTAACAATTCATATTTTTAACAATGCATATATACACCAAAATGTAATACGGTTATATTCATCAACGATTAACAATTCATATTTTTAACAATGTTGTAATCATATTTTTAACAATTCATGGTATTCATTAATGAATTATATCTTCATTAACTTCATCAACGATTAACTCTTTAATTGAATCATATCAAAATGTGATACGGTTATATTCATCAACGATTATATCATCAACGATTAAAAATTCATATTTTTAATACGGTTATATTCATCAACGATTATATGAATACCATACGGTTATATTCATCAACAATTAACAATTCATATTTTTAACAATGTTGTAATCATATTTTTGTTTACATGTTACTCGAATAGAAAAATAGAGTAGATACCATATTGACAATAAATCTAGCCTCAAGATCCAAATGGAGATTAAACGATTTGAAAAAATATATAAAAAGGAACAACATCATTATTCAATCTGCAAACTATGAGTTGTCCATAGGAGTCAACACTTCTCAATATTAAGTAGTAATCTCCTGCAGATGTCGGATCATAAAATATGAAAAAATTGAACACATAACAGAAGAAAGTAAAATTGAATATCAAACGGAAGGAAAATTGAAAATCAAAAGGAAGTACAAAATTGAATATCAAACGGAAGGAAAATTGAAAATCAAACGGAAGTACACAAAATCCCCACTTCAAGTAAGTAAAATTAAAAATCAAACGAAAAGAAGAGAGAAAAATGATTCTATAAATGTGGCAACCAGAAGCGACATAAACCTAGCAAGAAGCTCCATCGTCACTAACATGAGCATAATAAATTGAAATTAGGAAGAAAAAAGAGAAAACTTATGATGCAAGTGTTAGAACTTTAATCACCATATCGGATAAAAGGATATGAAATAACACTGAAAACGTATTATTTAATCACCATATCAAAGAAAAAGGATATCGCGGTGGTGATTAGAAACGATGCTGAGATCCAATCGGTGGTGTTCGGAATTGTGAGAGATATTGGAGTGTAGCAACGATGGCGGAGGGACGACTGGTGGCAAGGATTGAGAATCGATAGGACTAAGCCTCCTCCTTTTCTTCTCGTCAATGAAAACACAACCCTGTTGCAATCAATTTGGGATGAATGTGGGCATTAGGGTTACGGGAAAAATTGATGGAGATCAAAACAAATAGGAGAGAGGGTGGAGAGATTTTAGGAGATGATAAAAATAGATTAATAATTCATGACCATAATACCATTATTCTATTATTAAATTAAATTAATTGAATTTAAATTATTAATAATTATATAATTATCATCTTAATTATAACCCTAGATTTAAAAAATTGGATGGATGAGATCTGTCCTCCGGTTCTCTACCTTTTCAGAGTTCTCCAATGAACCTACCTCTCTCTCTCTCTCTCTCTCTCTCTATATATATATATATATATATATATATATATATATATATATATATATATATATATATATATATATATATATATATATATATATATATATATATATATATATATATATATATAACTCTTATAATAGAGGCCATCCAAATGATATGGTTCAAGATAGGTCTCATTCTTGCACCATATTCATTTGAAACTTCCACTTTTTCAACTTCTTCCACTTAATTGTTTAGTTAATGAAATGTTTTTTCCTATATAAGAACATTATTTTCATGTTTTGTTGCATGTATTTTCTTTTCACATTTTTGTTGTTGTTATCTAAAGTGTATGAAGATGGAAAAGAAGATGCAAGAGATGTATAGTCATCTAATATCTAAAAGTAAGAGTTGTGTATTAGGAAAAACTAAAAACGGGTATGTTAATCAAGATTTTAAAATGCTATAACTTATTTTAGTTATTTTTTTATTCAATTTGTATTCACTTCTTTTTTGCTACTACTTTCTTTAGATTTCAATAAAATATTTATGTTATACACTTATATCTAAGAAAAAAATTGATTTTATTTCAATTTATTTGTTACAATATGTCGACGATGTATGTTCTTATTTTATAATATCCTATATAATTGTTTGATTGGATTTCGTCGTCGGGTGTGTAACTAATATAACGAGAAAAGTATACTTATTTTTTTTATGAATATTTCAATAAAATGTTTATGTTATACATTTAGATCCAAGAAAAAAACGATTACATTTCAATTTATTTATTACAATATGTCGACGATGTATGTTCTTATTTTGTAATATCCTATATAATTGTTTGATTGGATTTCGTCGTCGGGTGTGTAACTAATAACGAGAAAAGTATAATTATTTTTTTGATGAATATTTCAATAAAATGTTTCATAATTTATGCTATACATTTAGATCCAAGAGAAAAAGATGATTATATTTCAATTTATTTATTACAATATGTTGAAGATGTATGTTGTTATTTTGTAATATCTAATATAATTGTTTGATTGTAGTAATATGACAACATGAAAAAGATGTCTAACTTTAATATAATATAAAAAATATAGAAAAATGAAAATATATTGTAATTATTAAATCATAATTATAAGTTTGTGTTTTTTTCTATTACATTCTAATCATTTGTTGATAATGAATACATCTCATATGTATATATGTTACACAATCTTAAGCTTAAAAATAGTGTGCAACAATATAAAACAATGAATGTATATGTATAATAACCTACAATCATGAAATGGTAATAACTAGAGAAAACCCCATTTGTGTTTCTCAAGTATTTTAATTTATAAAAATAAAAAATCTTCATGAATACGTTAATATAAATCAATGAACAATAACATGTACACTTATACATATTATAATTAAGTTTATAATAATGAGTTTGTAGGCTTTTATATAATCAAATAATTCCAATATTTTTTAAAACTAATATGATATTTTTTTTAAATTGTTGATTAATTATATACTAATGAATATACTATAAACACATTTCCTACAATGAAATACTTTAAAGACCTACAAATTCCTTATTGTCAAATAACTTCTCACACATTCATTCGATAATCATATTAGACACATGATTTGAAACTTTACTTTGAAACAATTATACAATAATAATCTTTGATAAAAAAATTCAAAAACATAGAACTAACATATTGTTAGTTTTATTGGCGTTACAAATATTAAAATGTAAATGTTCAAATATAACATAATAATATACATTAGATGATCATATTATTTATTTATTTTACGAAATACAATTTAAATATTTTAATGCTCTTTAATTAAGTAGCATAAGTATCGATTAAACACCATAAGTAGAAAAAACTCTTCATTGTACTATTTTAATGCTAAATAACTCTTATTTGGAATTTGAAGGGTTGTAATATTAATAAATATTCAATGCATTTAACTAACAATTTATTAAATGTGCATACTATTATTTTGAAACTAGACGAATCCCCGCGCGTTGCGCAGGAACATAATTATGTAATTAAAATAATAACAATTATGATTTTTTTCAGATATGTAAGACATTGCCATGAACTATGAAATATTATTTTTATGTGATTATTAGTATTTTTATTTTATATTTATTTTAAAATCTAAGATAATTTATGTAAATATAATTCCATTGATTTTTAATGATATAATGTCTATAATAATTGACTCGAAAATTGTGGTTATGTTTTTTTTGTTTGATGTTTGGATGAAAATTTATTATTGATACATACGTCATTTTTGTAACATGATTCTCATCTCACATCGCTTAATAAACACCATTAAAGGCAAAACAAACATCTATAAGAGGCTAATATATTTTTCATCTCACATCACCTAAAAAATAAAATTTAAGGGAAAGAAAACATATATTAGTAAAGAGACTACAATAATTTCCTTTATATCTCTGTTTTCCGTTCTATTAAATTTGACCCAGTCATCTGTTGCAACATTTCATTATGGTTCTGGTTGTGGGATCGGTTTTGTAAAATTTAGACGGATACTGACCGATGCTAAGTTGTATTCTTTTTTAATACAAATTAATATGATAAATGGTATATATTTATCACAATATGCATTAAGTGAATGACCTCTATGATAATATTTGATATCATCATTATTGACCATCACTATTACATAAAATTATAGTTAAAAGAATAGACTGTGAACATTTTTAAAAATTTATTTGGCATTTTAATTTTATATTTAGAATTTAACACCAACTTTAAATTAACAAATTAAATGTTTTAGCTAAAAATTAAGTATTTTGAAACTTTGTTTTGAATTTAACATCATATTTGAATTAACTAATTAAGTTTATTATATCTAAAAAACTATAAAGTTAATACTAAGATTTAGAATAATAATGGATTTAATGTAATAATTAGAAAAGAAGTTGAAATGGTAGAGGCTTTAAATGAATGTGGTGATAAAAAAATGTCTTTTTTATAATATACTAAGCGTATTCCCACGCCGCGCGTTGTGCAAAAGTAAATTAATATAGTAATAATGTATTAGACGGTCAAATATAAACATAAACACTTCAAATCTAACCAAAATTTTCAAAACTAAAATAAGTCAATCATATGACATATTATCAATAATAATTTTTCATCAAAACATTGAGTAAAAAACACAATCACCTTTTTGGAGTCAATTATTATAGATCGTCCAACGTTACAAATATGTGGAAATATATTTACATAAATAATCTCAAAATTTAAAATAAATATAAAATAAAACGTACTAATAATAACATGAAGATAATCATTGAGAATGTATTGTCGTGGATCCTTTTCCGTCAGAATCATATGTGTAAATAATACTTCAATATTATTAACAAAAATAATATTGTATTTTTTAAATAAAAACTTTTTCACTGATAAATATTTAATAAAAATATATGAATATGTTTCTATTAAACTTATTATTCAAGAAATACTTTCCAATCAGTTTTGAATCCCTTATTCACTTTCATTTATAAAAAAAAGTTACTTCTATTGTAAATTTTTGCTTTCTACATATTCCTCTAGTACAAATTGCCCATAAATCTTTGAAATCTTAAATATTTAGACATATAATTGAATTTATAGATAATCATGATTTAAATTTTGTTATATTTATTTTTTCCTTGGTTTATAATTTTAAATTCAAAATATATCTGATTAACTAATATAATCATAAAAATATAAACAAATAATATAAGATAAAGAAAATGAGTTTATCAATTTTTCTCAACAAAATAAAAATACGAAAATCATTTAAAGACTAATGAGTTAAATAAAAATAATATGAATTTGGAATTTAGAATATGATGTGAATTTATATAAAATTTAAATATCTTCATAACTTTTAGTTTCCTTTGATTAAAAAGTAATCAGTGTTTGCTTTCAGTCTATTTATCAGTCTTTTATATTAATTTTAGAAAAAATATATTATTAAATATTAATCAAGTATCACTTTTACTAATCTTATTATCTACATTTTTAATACTGTTTATCCCAAAGTATCATTTTTGTTGTATTTATGTGATTTTTTTTAAATCTTTAACAACTGACTTCACAACAACCTCAAAATTTTATATAATTTGCTATTAGATAATGTTAATCCCAAAAGTACGGATTTGTTGGCGTATAACTAAACATACAATAGGTCTTTTGCTTTGTAACTTGTAATTTATTTTAGCTTATTTATCTTCCTCCTTTATAGTTTAGTATAAGTAAATAGACGTTTCTAAAGTAAATATTGTGTGTTGTCAAATCATATATAGATGAACTATATATATATATATATATATATATATATATATATATATATATATATATATATATATATATATATATGTGTGTGTGTGTGTGTGTGTGTGTATGTGTGAATGTGTCATAAATAGCAATTAAGTACCATAAGTTCAATAACTTTTGAGTTGTAGTGATTAATTAGTTGGAAGATGAAGAGATTTAGTATTAAAATAAATTAATGTTGTAGGTAATAGTAGGAAGTTACAGATTTGAAAATTTTCAAATATATATAGTTCGATATAGATATTATATCTTGAAACATATTGATATTGATGATTTCTCTTATAATATTTATAAAAAAAAGATACCCTCATATGTGTGTGTGTGTATATATATATATTGTTAATTGATTTAAAACTCACTTTGAGACTTTTCAATTATTATAAAATATAAAATTTGGATTTTGTAAGTTAAGTTTTGTTTCTATTTCAGTTTTATATTTAACACATTTATACATTTTAACTATATTGAAAAAATTCTTTGATCATTGTCTAAGTTTAGTTTATATTTTGATTTTGGTTTTGCATTTAATACCACATTTCAATTAAAAAATTCAATGTATTATATTTTAATTATATTATATTAATAACTCAAAAAGTCTATCTTTAAGATGATATTATTTTATATTTAATAAATTAGTTAATGGTAGAAGTTGAATAGTTAGAGTTTCAAATCAATATGTGGAAGTAAAAATTTTTCAATAAATGTAAAATTAATTATAAATCGTTCATCGCAATCGATAATTTATATCAATAATAAAAATTTCAACTAAAAGTCAAACAAAAAATATAATCATTTACTTTAAGTTAAGTGTATATGAACAATTCAACATTAAAAATATAGTATAACACACTGACATGAACTATGTTAGAATCTAATACAAACAAATAAAAACGTATTAACAATAATGCATAATGTCACAACTTTAATATTATCTTCCTTGCCAAATAATAATAATCTTAAATGCGTAAAAGATGTTTTATTGCTAAAGTATTAAGATGTTTTGTTGCTAAAGTTTTTTACTTGTATTTATGTGCCAATTTTTACCTTTTCAATGTTTAATTTTTTAGATGAGAATAATGTAAACTTTTATATCATTTTTCTTGTTAAATAATGCTAATATTAAAAAATTTCTACAAACCAAACCATTAAATATTTCATCAAACAACATAAGCTCAATTATTCAAACAATATAAAATATTTTTTTATGAATATGGATTAGAAAACATTATATATATATATATATATATATATATATATATATATATATATATATATATATATATATATATATATATATATATATATATATATATATATATATATATATATATATATATATATATATATATATTACATACTTGCGGATCAATAATAGATTCTCGAAGCATTGAAAATCACTAATTACAAAGAATAATCAATTATACTAAATGTATTATATATCTTTCTACCGTTATGTTGGGGTAGAATCAATATACACTTTGTCTCTTGTCTTGCAACCTATAATTTGCTCTACTTCTTCACGTTTCTTCTTTCTAATACAATATTAACATATGTACCTCTAAAGTATGTGTAAGCAACCATGTCGTTTCTCTCTTGCCTCTTGCCTCTTGCCTCATGACTTATGATTTGTTTTAGTTTCTTCATGTTTCTCTTTCATAATACAATATGAACATTTGAAATTTCAAAGTGGGTGTGCTCTCAAATCAACTTTTCTTCCATCATATTCTCCAATATATAATCAAATTTATATGTGAACTATATATAACCCTTATATTAATTAGGTGTGATAAGTAACAATTAAGTATCATAGGTTAAAGGACTTTTGAGTTGTACATGTTTAATTATATGAAAGTTGAAAAGCTTTGTAAGTTTCAAATGAATATGGTGCAAGAATGAGACATATCTTGAACCATATTCATTTGATGGCCTCTATTATAAGAGTTATATAGATCTAATCTAATATTGTTTATATTATTTACATAAAATCAATTATATACATATGTGTTATTATATCAAATCTGATTATTTATGTTTGTATCGATAAGATTAATAAAACTCATCAAATTCTAACTAATTGTTATTTATAATTAAATAATTCAACTCGAGAAGCTTTCTTACTTATTTATGATAGTTAATGGATGTTTATGACTTAATTAAGTATGATTAAAATATTCAAATTGTAATTAGTCAACTATATAAATAATATGATAATCTAATTCTAAATTATATTACATTGGAATTTCGTATGACAATAAAATCAATAATATGATATCTTTAATTTTTGGAATTCTCAAAACAACTTATTGTTTTAATAAATCAACAACCTTTTATACATTTCTTCAACTGTTTTTATCATTCATTTCTTTTTCATCATTCCCTCAACTTATTATTTTGTTTTGTAATTACTATATACAATTCACATCAAATTGAAACTACAAATTTTCAATTAAAATACATATAAAAATATAATAAACAAATGGTTATTAATTTTTTTTGTAATTACTATTTATTGCATAATACAACATTTCAACATGAATATTTTGTTTGTCTTTCTACTCCATAAAATAAAAACGTTGAGTGTATTGTAATATGTTTGTTTAAAAAAAATACAAAGTTCAAAACATAAATATATATGCTTATAGTCATACAAATTTTATTGAAATTAAAAAAAGTAAAAAAAATAAATATGTACAAAGAATGAAGTTAAACCACTAACCTCAATTTTATCATAGATATACACGCGGAATCCTTCTGGAACTCGTTTGATTTCTTTCTCCAAATTCCTTCCAAACGACATGCAACCCAACCAATGAATCATTATACATGTTTAATACAAAATCAAATGATTGTCATCGAGTTTGATTCTTTGCGAGATCTATAATGGGATCCTCCACATGAACATGTGGGCAACAATAAGAACTTGATAGCTTCGGCAAATTATAGTTCTTGAAATGATATCACTCATATTATACACATGTCATAGATCTAACATGCTTGAAAGTAAATAAAAGAAGGTTTGAGTAACCAAGTGTGTAAATAGTGTTCTTATATAGGCATAACATATCAATTAACAAAAACATTAAATAGTATAAGTTGAAAAGTCTTGGGGTTTCAAATGAATATGGTGCAAGTATTTGAGTTATCTTCATCCACATTCATGAATGGCCTCTATTATAAGAGTTATATAGATATATAGATATCATATATGATTATTTGATTGAGTTTCATTATTGTCGGTGTAACTAATCATTTATTAAAGCTATACATTATATTGATATGACACACACACAACTTTTTAATTGTTTAATGATTAAGAGTTTATTTATTAATGTACTATAATTAAGAAATAAATAATAAGTGGTTTGAAATGTCTTCTAGAACAACTTAATAATAATAACTGCTTTTAAACTTAATTAACAATAATAATAATAATATATAGTAACATAAATTATAATTTATATTACATAACTTTAATGAATGGTTGTTATTTTAAATAGTTATTATGATTGAAATAAAAAATATTGTACAACAAGTAATATTTAAATTAGTTAATAATCACAATAGAAAAAGTAACACTAATTTGAGAATTATATCTAACTTTATTCAAACACAAGTCGTGGGTAACGACCATTAAGTATTGTGATTGTAATAGATGTTTATTGTTCAAAGTAGTTACAAGTTTATATATCAACTTTGTGGGAGAATTATTATTTATAGATAATGTTAATGACAAATGTTTTCTTACAAAACTTTAACATGCGCAACGCACAGGATTTCGTCTAGTATATATATATATATATATATATATATATATATATATATATATATATATATATATATATATATATATATATATATATATATATATATATATATATATATATATATATATATTTGTGTGTGTGAGATCTAAAAGGATTTTTAAAAGTTGTTCAATATCCTTCCAATGGCCATGAAGCCCCACACCTAATCTCTCTCTCTTTCTCTCTCTCTCCCTCTCCCAATCTCACTTGGTTTTTGCCTTGTTATTTGGGAAAGATTCAGTCTACAATATATCTATACATCTATGAGGTATGGCCCATGTATGGAATCATCACCAACAAAGGTACGATTCACACCCTTCTTCTCTCTTCTCTCACATACATACACACATGTATATATAGATACATGTTTCTGTAACTAATTCGTCTGGTACCCTGTTCATGCAAACAAACCACCATGTCCAGATTCTTTCCCCGATCATTTCTCATATACGTCATCATCATCATAATCACCATCATCCAATCCAAGATTCTAGCTTGTTCATGTTCTTCATCATCCTCGTGTCAACACCACCATATTCATCACCACACCAATCCAAAATTCGAACAAAAAACAACCATTTTCTGGGAATTCGAAGAGGAATCCAAAACTTGGGTTCAAGTGAAGTCACCCAAAGATCTTTATTCCTGTGTCAACGATACCACCTGTGCCATAGTCGGCATCATTGAACCGATTGAATTGGATCAAGAACAAGAACAAAAGTCAAAAAAGGATGGTAGTATTCAAAAGAAGAAAATCAAAAAAGATGAAAAAAAGATTGGGGGTTTGGCATCAAGGAAGAGAATTTCACTCATAAAAATGTCTGAAGATTCGATTTGGGTGACTGGAGTGAGTGGTTCGATCTATGAGAGGTTCTGGAATGGTGTGCAGTGGGTGATTGCACCTCATGAACTCCCGGTACAAGCGGGTTATGCGGTTTCTGTGTTCTTGGTCAATCACACAGTTCTTGCTCTTTCTGAAGCAGGAATCTTATACCAGGTACTTCTAAGGAATCTTGATTCTTCCTTGTCTTGTGTTTTTTAATCGTTAAATTGATACGATGATATTTTAATTTCTTATTTAAAAAAACAACATGTTTTTTTTTATTTTATTTTATTTGCAGATACAGCTAAGTGAAAATTCACAACCAATATGGGTCGAGTACACACCAATTCTAGATTCCACCACGACTATTCTAATAAAATCTGGTGTTATATCACATGATAGGGAGTGAGTAAGATCAAAAAATATATAATTTTTAAACCGATATTAGATCAAATATTTCAGATATGAAATGGGTTTTTTTTATTTATCTTTTATTACAGGAGGATCTATTTCTGCACTAAAAATGGATTGTTATTGGAGCTTAGTGAGACTGACCCTCCAAGGTTTTCTTTTAACCTTGTTTTAGGTTTTGTATACATTTTGATTCCTGTAAAGGGTATTTATGTCTTTTCACAAACATGGGTAGATGGATAAACCATGGGAAACCTCGTGGCGCGGTTGTTGCAGCCGTAGTTGATGCTGCCGGAATTAGGCCACAGGTCATATTCACCATAAGGTAACTTCTCTTTCTCTCTTGTTTTTTGATTCCGAAAAGGGTATTTATGTCGTTCTCTCTGTTTTCCGAAAATAGAAAAAGGTTTTTAAATAATTTCAACACATTTTATGCAGTTTGTCTGGGGATTTGTATGAATTCGACAGGAGTTCAAAGCCATTATGGAAGAAACACATTTGGAGCAAAGAATCGGGACAAGACACTGCTTTGACACCATCGACCGGTTGCACTGCACACAGAAGAACCGGGTCTCATTCCGACTCGATCTTTCTCTTGACCAAAGTACGTGTAAGAAGAAATTGACGGATTCAATTCCATTTTGTGTTATTGAATTTCATCGTTTCTCTGTCAATCAAACATATCATATGATAATTCATTCAAATTCCGATCCCCATCTATGCAAACGAAAAAACCCTTATTTCTGACTTCAAAATCTACGAGTTTATGATTAAATTTCTACTAATTACAGGGTGGGAACTTGGTTGAAAGAAGATTACACCGAAGAAAATGGAAATGGCTACTTCACGGTAGCCCGAAAGATCAAAAACTCACATCCATCACACTCATAGCACCAGATGAAACACACACAAACACAAACACATTCTCCTTATTTCTAACAACCGCTTCAGGATCCGTATTCGAATACAACATCTCGAAACAACAAGGTATTTTCACGAATTTTGTTCAATCATTTCACCAAAAAGTACCCAATTTCATGTTAAAATTATAAAATCCCTCCTGACTGCTCATGTAAAGACAGATGTTGAAGAAACATGGGTAAATCACACGCACCCACCACATGCCAAAGTTGCCAAAGGGATTTCCGGTCTAAATTATCAACCGGGCCGGCTCGTATTTCCCTTGGACGACGGTCGGCTCGGAGAGCTCCACCAATCGAAAACCGGCGGTGACGTGGCGGGCCCAGCCCAGATTATAAACACACGTAGACGTGTGTCTACAAAGTACACGTGGTCGATAATAGACGCCCCTGAAAGTGAAGGATGGAACGCGGAATATTGCACAGAGGATCGTGGCCCCTTGAACTGTATTTCTGGCGTAAAAGACGATACATGGTCAAGAACTCGAAGTAAAACACACGAGAATTATTATTATTACATAACACCCCCTGGAAAATCAAACGAAAAGACGAATTTACCCCAAGAGAATTCGGTTAATACAAACAAGGACTTCCGGTTACGAGTGATGCACGAGGGTAGATCGTTTTTTCTTGTGACTGAAAGCGGGTTGATTTATGAGTATTTGAATGTTGAAAACGTGTGGTTTTGGCTTCACCATGAGTATCGTACGGGTATAAAAGGCGCGGTTGGAAATTACAATGGTAGTTTGTTTTTTGTGGATGAAAATAGCAATCTACTTATTAGAGAAAGATCCGGTAACGAGCTGACATGGATAAATTGCACGGGGGTTAAGAAAGGACGACAGGTCACCGTCGGTCCGCCGTGGAATCCATCTTCTAGAAAAGTTACACCCGAGGACTCGTTGTTCTTTGTTAGTAAAACCGGCGGGTTGTTACAATTAACAGTAAGACTTGTTGTCGGCTTCTTTTACTTTCAGTTTTATTGTTTATATCTGATTTTCTTTCACTAGTCACACACCGTTGTTTATTTATTCATTGTGGGCTCGTGTTTTTTTTTAAATATTGGAGGTCATCAATGGAAGCAGACTCTCTAGTTTTAGAGACTGCTTGCATCTTAACTACCTCTCTCCTCCTTCCCCCTATGAGTTGAGTAACTCGCTAGTTTTCAAAAATTAAAGTAAGCAAAAATCTAAATCTAACGAATTGATTGTGTGTTTAGGTTGCGTTAAGGAAGTTGAAATGGAAAGATTGTCGGAATCCTTTGAATGTAAAAATCAAAGGTATAATAGACCAAGAAACATTTAGAGAAAACATAGTTTTTGTAGTTGGAAATGACGGGCGGTTGTACCAGTACAACAAGGTGACCGGGCTATGGCACGGGCACCACCAATCACAACACATGGTGCTGTCGAGACAGCCCGGGACCGCCATGAGGCCTTGGTCAAAATCATTGACCGGGTCTCTGTTCATGATATCAGAAGACGGTAGGCTCGTTGAGTATCACCGGAACCAAATAGACGGTTGGGGTTGGGTGGAACATGGGACACCATGGCTCGGGGTGACCCTAGTTGGGTCAACCGGACCATGCATAGGTGGGACCCACTTGTTCGTGACCGGTTCAAATGGAAACGTTTACTTAAGGTTCTTCAATTTGGATCAACAAACATGGAAATGGAGTGATTGTGGGTTTCCAAATCAAGAATACAAAAACGAAACCGATGATTGTGATCCAAAGGTGTCGGCTACACGACCAATACAATTCATGGAAAATTCGGTGGTATTTGAGCTAAGAGACGGAAGGGTAATATCGTAATTTTAACATATGTTTTGGAAAACCAAACATGTTTGTTTTTGACAATTTGTTTGTTGATGAATACAGTTGGCGGAAATGCTAAGGACCGAAGATTTGCATTGGGTGTGGTGGCGGACCATAGGAACTCCAGTGAGCCGTTGCGGTGTTGTGTACTGGACGGCTATAGCATCATGAAGATAGTTGACTGTTTAAAAGTCCAAGAGTAAATTACATTCTTGGTCCCCGAGTACAGCTATTTTTTGCAACTTTGGTCCTTATTTGACGTTTTTGGGACCAAAAATTCAAAATATTAGTTATGCTCCGGTGACCAAAAATAGTTATTTTACATGGGATTAGGGACCAAAATTGCAAAAAAACCAGCTATACTCAAGGACCATAATTGTAATTTACTCAAAGTCTAATTAGTGTACATATAACAGTAAAAGAACAGTTAAAACACAAAACAATAAGCATCCTGTAAAAATTGCAAAAGCTTCTATTGTAAATGTTATATATGGTGAACATATGCATTTTTTAGTATTTAAAAGCATTGTCTAAAAGGCTACGATTTCAGAAATACCAAGAATATAAAATCAGAAAAAGAATCCTCTCTAGTAAACAGTACAAATTCATAGATGAATCCATGATTTGTTTCTTCAAAAGCATAGAGATTAAAATCTCCTTCTAGGGCTTCTTGAGCGATGCCCACGTGGCGATCTACACACAAACGGTATCATTTGTTAACACATTTATATATATCTTTTTAACGAATTCCCATGTTCAAAAGAATATTTAGTATTTTTGATAAATATAAAGCATACCTCCTTCTGTTGTTTTTCCTTCTAAAAGGTCCTCTGCTGAAAGCCCAGTCAACGTTGACTGTTTGAGTGAGAAGTTCACCTCCATCCATTGATGTTATAGCTTTTTCTGCTTCTTCAAAAGCTTCATATTCAATGAGTGCGTAGCCCTGTACAAAACAATAATAAATTATGTCATCTTTCTTGCATAAAATTGAGTTAAATTGGAGTTTTAATAAAGATAAGAGAGTTTACTTTACCTTAACAAATCCAGTTCGACGATCGAGATTTAGATGCAAATTCTTGATTTCCCCAAATTCTCCAAACGCATTTTGCAGGTCATCCTCTTGTGCTTCTTCATGAACTCCAGTAGCTAGAATAATCCATCCTTCGATTGCTACAAAAGAGTTCATCTTGTTTAGAAATTCAGTATAGCTGCCAAGTTATATTTATCATATTATTCCACATTGAGCAACCATCTGTGCACAATATGACCACTACAGACTAAATCTTCCCTTACAAATCACTCTCCAATTCAGTACGTTGCTTAAGCAGGAGTGCGACAGACTACTTTCCCCCTAATCGTCTTCCATAATTGCACCAGACCTTGAAATATTAACTAACGCCTATGTTCATTAGTTTTCGGGGTAAAATATCAGATCTGGCCGCTAAGAACCTATGATTTTAAGATGGAACTGGAAGTATTATAAGGCTTGACTAAATCGAAACAAAGGCTACGCAGTATCACGAATTTCAACTCGAAGTATAAAGACGATTATCACAGAGTGCGAAAGAGTAGATAGATAACTAACATCGTTCAGGGCCGGGGCCACCATCGGAATCGAGGGAATCGAAACGACCGGACATACGATTACTTCGCGCGGCGTCTGTTTCTTCGCGGAAACCACGGCCTTTAGTTTTCTTTGGAGCGGAAGAAGCGGCGGCGGTGGCAGATCCACCAGTGATAGCGGATTTAAGTTTAGGGATAGTAGCAGTGGCACTAGGAGAAGAGGCATCGACGTCGACGGCGGCATCTTCGTCCATGAGATCGTCGTCATCGGGCTCAAAGTCCAGCGCATCTACGTCGGCAGCATTGGCCATTCCGTCAAATTCAGCAATCGCAATTTGCCCGTGAAACCGGAGCTTATTTTGTTTTTGTGGTTGTGAGTTGTGACTAGCGAGAAGGGGTTTGAAGGTTTTATCTCACATTTTTCATGTAGGTTGTTTAAAGCGAACATGTGATTTTTGCAAATAGTGTATAGTGTATAAGCTTATATATCCATTGTATCTACGATTCCATTCTAATAGAACATTCTTACATTTTCACATGTCAAATTTTTACACATATCATCCTTCTGATGAACTTAATTTGTGTTAGGATTCAAACTATTTTATATTATCTTCAACATAATCTCTAGAAATCACAACTGAAATATCATAATTTGAATCATGTAGCCAACACCTCTCCCAACTCCTTTCCAATTTTGATAGAAAGGAAATGGTCAATTTGAAATCCTTAATTATGGCTCCTTCCATTTATATCTCGCCCATCCTATATCTCTCTCTGTTTCTGAGGTTTTTCTTTCATTTGTTTCGACCAGGATGGTTGCCCCTCGATCTCTGTCATTCGTAGCCCTTTCTACTCTCATGTAGTTGCTTGATTTGGTTAAGAAATCTTAAAATGTAACTTCTAAATCCTTTATATACTCTTGTTTTGTTTATCATTAATATTCAATGTCGATTTGGTTCATAAGTCTTGAGAGGTAACTGTTGGCCAAGTGTGAAGCCTAATATGAACCGGAGAAGTCCAAATAACCAAAGAGGATCAGCTGACTGAAGCCATCAGAAACAGCAGCGAAGGAAAGCTAGTACTGTTGAGGTTTGCGTCTGGATCCTCAATGAAGTTATTCGCTCCGGTCAGACTAACCTTATACAAATCGACAGATGGATGAAGTATATCACGAGTCGGGTGCATCTCACACAGTATGACAGGAATGCTTCTCCAAGTAAGATCGGTTGAAGGGTTGGAACCAAAGAGTATTGGATCAGCAGGACCGAGGTAGGTCACACATCATCCAGATCAGAAGATACATCTTCGGATTGAGCATATTAATAGCAACCAAGATAGACAGTAGGAGATATTGGTAATCGAGGAGGTCCTTAGACCGATGAGGTTACCATACTGAAGAATTATGATGACTAAAGATCTCTATTCCGACTGAAGAGTAGTTTGGAGGAAACTATCATCAATATATTTTATGGATCACATTTCACCATGACATTAGTAGATTTGGCTACGGTCACAAGAGTGAATGCATCAGCAACAAAAAAAAAATATGAAACCAAAGCGTCCTTGATCAAAGATCAGTTTAGACTAAAGAGTTTCCTCATGCGAAAGAGTTGGACCTATACCAAAGTGTAGTCAGGAGTACAGGAGCATAGTTCGACAGTTACACAGTTTCGTCGGGTGGCATGCCATTCAACTGAAGTCCAAGAATGGGATCATCCAACCGAAGAATGAGTATTCTGTTGTACCCTATTTTGGTGTTGTCACATCAACTGTCAGAGCTATATTGGGAATACGCATGGACACATTCTCACTTTGACTTCTATCGAGCTGCCGATCCAATAAATAAGTGTTGTTGTCAAACTGGACTGAATGCCCCATACTCATGATAATTCTTTACATCTATCGATTCAATTCGGTTTGCCCAACCAAAGCGAGAAACTTTATTGACTCAGGAGAAGGATCCAACCGAGGCATAGACCCAAAAGCATAGGGTGAGCTCGCCTCTGTTTCTGTTTCCTAGTCTGTTACGACTTGCTGATCTTCTTTGGTTCACCTGAACATCCTCAGTTCATATTAGACTCCACATACTTAAAACCGGATCTCTGCTAGATGACTATTGGTACTTATCACTCTTCTTTTATTTGTAATATATGCGCTTATTGTAATTCTCTTTTTGTATTTATGTCATTTTTTAATAATGATATTATTGTAGTATAGATTTTACCCATGCATATATAGATTTTTTGTGCCTTTTTTCTAAGTAATGTCTTTTTGCTAGATTTTTTAACAGCAAATCTATCATACGCCTACTCCTACGCTAATCACCTAATAAACCACCAATTCCCCTAGTGGGGATTGAACCCTCAACTTCAAGATTAGAGGACGACGCCTTACCACTTGGCCAATTGGGGGCATTAAAGTTAGACAAAACTTCATAAATGGTCCCTCTGTTTTCACAGAATATCAAGCTTCGTCCCTAACTTTCAAAAACCTCAATGATAGTCCCCGTGGTTTGAAAACTTTTTATAAATCGTCCCTCCGTCAATTTTTGGCCCTAAAGTATATAACGGACGTGGGTAAAATGATCTTTTCCATAACATGGACCATTTATGATGATTACTTTTTTAGTTTCTTTTTCCTTTTTGTTTTTAATAAATTTTAATGATTTTGGATTAAAATAAAAACCCAACCCACCCCCTTCCCACTTACCCACCTCCGACTCTCGCTCACTCACTCACACACTCTCTCTCAAATGCACAAAAGAGCTTTGATATACAAATCAGAATGTGATGATCAAGAATCAAATCGAAACAACCCAATCAATCAAGAATTATCAAGAACATAAAACAAACTCGATTTTCGTTTTACACAGTTCAGTAGGAGTCACTCGATTTCTAAATTCAACCTCTGTTATTTCTTTCTTATTGGTCGTTTCAACAGAACTCTTATTTATTTGACAACCTTAATTTGTCGTATATGGTACTTTGTAAGAGTCCTTCCGATATTTACATGTCAATCTATATGCTAATTGGGTTTGGCATTTGTAGGAAACTAGGGTTCCAACAGTGTGCCTGATAAATCCTTAACCTGATTGAACAAGATGAAGATTTCTCTAAAATGACACCCGAAATTTACGATTACAAGACGTCTGAAATGTCATTACTTGTGACCGATTTATCATGCATATATGGGACCTTTATTGATCAACATATACATTCGATTAAAGAATTAAGCAAATACACACATAAATCTACGACACCTATTAAAACTCAGCAAATTGATTATTCTAATTCAACGTCTCCTCAAGTTATCCTAGCACCAACACTGCTGGGTGTAGGTGTGTGCATCTATGTATATGAGGAAGGTTGGTTCTGACCGAAATACACCACCACCTTCACCGATGTGACAACCATCAGACACGTTTTTTTCAACAGATTTCCCAAATCTAAATCATGGTGATCTTGATCAATTTTCGTTGATGATGCTCTCCAAGGTTTCGATGTAGGTTTGCTGCTGGGTGTACTTATTCGAATAGACGATCTTAAAGGGGGGTTAGGGCTTTGTGTTGTGCCTTCGATATGGGTCCGAAGACAAGAGGTTAGCGATAGGAGATAAAGTAGGGTCATTTATTGGAGAAGAACAGAGCTATGGTTGGAGAAGAAGATGAACTAGGCGATGGTTCTTGGGGGGTGTTGGGCCATCTTAGAGATGAACTGGATGATGTTTAAGGATGGAGATGATCTCGTACAAGGAAGAGAGAGAGAGAGAGAGAGAGAGAGAGAGAGAGAGAACCGGAGGGTGGTGGGAATGGGTTAGGTTTTTTTTTAATATAAAACTTTAAGAAAATGTATTTAAAATAAAAATGAAAAAGAAACTAAAATAGTAATTTTCATAAATGGTCCATGTTATGGAAAAGACCATTTGCCCTCGTCCGTCATGTACTTAACGGTCAAAAATTGACGGAGGGACGATTTATAAAAGTTTTCAAACCAAAGTTTTTCCTATTCAATGACTTAGGCTAAGGGTTTTAGTCGATTAACTTTTACATTATCATTTAAACTTTCACCAACTACTACTCTAGATTTTGTTTTTATGTTACTATTTCAATTACAACTAGAAGTATGTATATCTTGACTGCATGCTATTTTGCTCTAATTTAAGGTTTTGAGGAGAGATATCCCATGGGAGATCTACTTGGCAACAAAGCTGATCACAGGAACATCTCTTCAGCTATTAAGGCGCTATGACAAAAAGACTGAAAATGAAAAGGCACAATTGCTTGATGATGTAAGTATTCTTTTCACAATCTTATTTTCTATATGATTTCCTTTTGACATATAGTATCTTGATCTTTGATGATTGCTTACATGAATTGTCATATTTAGTTACCAAAAATCATGATATACCATTTCGGTAGCACTAAGCCACTAACAAATATATTTTTTCGCAGGAGGGTCCATCTTATATTCATGTTTTCATTAGCATCTTGCGCGACATACAGAAAGAGGAGACAGTTGAATATGTGTTGGCTTTAATCGATGAGATGCTTACAGGTGACCACACATTAAATTACATTTTTATAATCCTCAATGGTGACATTTCATACTTTCTCATGAAATAAATTGATCTTACAATCACTTCACCAAATGAATATCTATTTTTACAGCAAATCCCAAAAGGGCAAAGTTGTTTCATGACAAGACTCTTGCAGATGAAGACATTTCTGAACCATTCCTGAGGTTTTTTTTCTCTTTCAAATATAGAAAAGAGAAGGAACACCAATTTGCATAATATATGTTGTTCACATATTCAAAATCCTTTTGCACTTCAGATTATTATGGAAAGGTAGCTGGTTCAGAAAAGAGAAGAGCTCTAAGATACTTACTTTGATAGTGAGGTACTTAAAGAAATGCTCATAATACAAAAGGGTTTAATAAATTGTACATCTTTTTAAGTTATATTAATTTCTTTTTTCTGTTAATAGTGCTACGCCAAAACAAATTGATCCGATTGCAAATGGACAATCCACAGATTCAAAGAAGAAAATTACAACAAGTGATCATGTTTTGAAAGGATTGTTGGAGTGGCTTTGTATTCAGGTTTGTTATAAGTATGCATCATGTCTATATAATGAGCTGTAAGGGTAAAGTCGTCATTTATGTAACTGGATTGTTTTTTTTTTTCAGCTGAAGAAGCCTTCACATCCTACCCGTACCATTCCAGCTTTAGTCAATTGCCTAGCAACTTTGTTGAAAGAACCAATTGTTAGGTCTTCATTTGATAATGTAAGTATTCTTTTCACACTCTCATTTTCTATATGATTTTCTTATATAGTATCTTCATCTTTAATGATTGCTTACATGAATTGTCATATTTAGTTGCTAAAAATCTTGATATTCAATTTCGGTAGCACTAACAAAATATATTTTTTCACAGAATGATCCATCTTATATTCATCTTTTCCTTAGCATCTTACGCTACATACAGAAAGAGGACATGGTTGAATATGTGTTGGCTTTAATTTATGAGATACTTACAGGTGACTACACAATAATTACATTTTTATAAACCTCAATGGTGACATTTCATACTTTCTCATGAAATAGATTGATCTTACAATCACTTAACCTAATGAGTATCTATTTTTATAGCAAGCCCCAAAAGGGCAAAGTTGTTTTATGACAAGACTCTTGCATATGAAGACATTTACAAACCATTCATGAGGTTTTTTTTCTTCTTTCGATATCTATATATCTATTATAATAAAGGCAAAAATACTTTAACCATATTCATTTGAAACCCCCAAACTTTTCAACTTGTCTTTCACTTAATAAATTAAACTCGATCTTTATTCTAATTTTAGTGTTAAATCTTCACTTTTCAACCTAAATACTTAATTTATTATTTAAATTGGATATAAACTTTATATTTTTAATGCTATTATTTTCTAACTATTAATAAAATATACATAGTTTGTTAATTTAAATATGCCATTAAATTCAAAACATAAATCAAATGATCAAATGAACTCTAGAATTTTTTTTTTCAAAGAGTACTATTAAAATAGATAAAATAAATTTAACGCCCCGTTCTCGAGTTAAAATTTGAAGAGAAAGGGAGAGAAAAGAAAGAAAGGGAAGGGAAGGAAAGGAAAGGAGAGGAAAGAAATGGATCTTTCCTTTCTTTTCTTTTCTTTCCCCTTCTTTTCCTTCCCCTCCCAATCATCCCACATTTGGGGTGATTGATTTTAAGAGAAAAAGGCTTAATTTTCCCCTCTCTTCCCCTCCCTTCCCTTCCCTTTCCCTTCTTAAAGAAAACTCGAGAACACGGCTTTCTATTCCTTCCTCCCCTTTCCTTCCTTAAAAAAACTGGAGAACACAACTTTCTTCCGCTTTCCTTCCCTTTCTCTCCTTAAAAAATCTCGAGAACAAGGCGTAAGTATATTATTAAATATAAAACCTAGATCTAAACGTCAAGTTATTAAAAATGGTTAAACAAGTTATTTTTTAAATTAACTAACCATAATAAATGCTAAAGTTAATACTGAAAAAATATTTGATTTCATTCACGCACAACCCACGGTTATATGTTAATGAGGTGATACTATTTTATAAAGTCTATCTAAATTGATTAACCATAATAACTTTAAATGTAAAACTTAAATCAAAATGTCAAATTAACAAAAACTTGACCAAAAACTATTTGCTTACAATAACAAAAAAAAAATTCAAACAAGAAGGTTTTAATTAATAAAAAATAATAATAGTTATATATAACATAAAATTAAAAAACATATTATGTTAACTTGAAATGATTAATATTTGAAATGATAATCATGATCAAAATTATAAATTGTCTAAATAATTTATTTTCTAAATTTATTAATCATTAAGATAGTAAAATCAAAAACTATATTTAATTACATTCAAACTGAACTTAAAATATTGATATCATCGAGATGATATGATCCTAAAAGATGTCTATATGAATTGATTAGCCATAATAGTAGTTAAAAATAACTAAAAATCAAAAAATACATTTATTTTTATTTTCATATACAACCAGCGCCTATTGAGATGATATGGTTTGAATATATAAATATATTATTATGTATTTATAAATCAAATCCTTTTGCACTTCAGATTGTTATGGAAAGGTAGCTGGCTCATACAAGAAAAGAGCTCTAAGATACTTACTTTGATAGTGAGGTAAATACAAAAGGGTTTTTATTTTTTAAATATTACTTCTTTTACTTTATATAAATATATGTTTCTTTTATATATATAGTGCTAGGCCTAAACAAAATGGTTCGACTTCAAATGAACAATCCACGAATTCAAAGAAGAAAATGACCACAAGTGATGATGTTTTAAAAGGATTGGTGGAGTGGCTTTGTATTCAGGTTTGTTATCATGTCTGTATAAGGGTAAAGTCGTCATTTGTGTAAATGGATTGTTTTGTTACAGCTGAAGGAGCCTTCACATCCTACCCGTACCATTCCAGCTTCATTGAATTGCCTAGCAACTTTGTTGACAGAACCTGTTGTTACGTCTTCATTTGTTCGAGCAGATGGGTGCAGCCGTGCAGGCAATTCAGGTAACCTACTTTCTCTTATTTCTGATATGAAACCTAAGGGGGCATACAGGAATGCAATTGGATTCCGAGGGAATTGTAATTTATCACGTGTTTGGTTTGCTAGGAATGGAATGGAATCCAATAGTTAAAATTTTAGTTTTATTCATTTTGCTTGGAACATCAAGTAAAAACGTTAGAAAAATCTCAAATACAGACTAAAATTGCAAAAATCAACTATATCAAGTTACCAAAATGTAATTTACTCCGATATATAAGGGTATTTTGGTCTTTTAATATAAAAAGAAAGAACGGAATTGAGTTCCTTCCTTAGTAACGATGAAATCCGTGAACATGAATTGAATTACATCCATTTGCCATGGAATGGAATATGGAAGTCTTAACTCCATGATTATTACCGAGTTCATTTGTGATTGAACAGCTTTCGTATGAAACGTCCTTGAATGCTCGTGGCGACATGGATTTGAATGAGGACGATGAGCCTGAATTCCCGGAATTAGCCCGGCCGGTCGTTAGAGATATGGCGAAACGGAACGGTTCTACGTCTAGTGTGTCGCGATCGTACAAAGGTGATGATATTTCATTAATGCGAACGGAGTTCCAACAATATAATATCAAGCTTGGCGCACGATTGGAGTTTGAACAAGAAAAGTTGGCTAAAAAAGAAAAAGCACGCCAAGAAAAACAAAAGGCTCGGGAAGATAAACAAAGGTTGCGGAAAGACAAACAACGACTAAAAGAAATAAAGTTTTTGAATACACCAACCCATGGTCTTGTGGGGGAAGCACTGGAAATTGTGTTAATATACAAGACGGTAATCATGAATAAATACAAATAAAGTTGTTTTATTTTATTTTTATGTTTTAGATGTATTTTCTAATTTTATTATGTAACTTTTTTATTAAGTTTTAATTAATGAAGTATTTTTTTTATTCATTTTAGTATTTAGTTCAATTATATTTTGTTGTAAATCTAATTAATTATATTTATTATGTATTTGTATTAAAAAATATGTAAGGGGCACTTATTTCAAAGATTTAAGGGAGTGAGGGGAGAGTGAGGGAAAAGTGAGGATAGTAAGAAGTAATTATGTGACACTTAAAAGGGAATGAAATGCGGGGGTGATGGGTGCCCATTAGGGGTTGTTTGATTTGTCGGAATTCGAGAGAATTAGAATTCAATTCTTTTGAATTACGACGTTTAAATCAAGTTTTGTCAGAATCCATTGAAATGGAGCGAATGAATTTCTTTGGTGGTTTGATGGAATCGATTCCCTTGGAAGACGAAATGTGCAAGCTTACTATTATATCATTCTATTACCTTTTAAATTGAAACTCTCTACCAACATCACTACCACCACTATTACCGGTTACCACCTACCACCGTCACCACCACCCGCCGCCACTACCCACCACCCATTGCCATCGTCACCCACCGCCATCACCACCCACCACCACAACTGCCACCGCCACATATAAGCAGCCAACACCCACCACCACCGTTACCACCTACCGCCACCACCCACCCACCACCACCCAACTCTGTAAACCTTTTATGCAAGTTGCTTGTTTTTTGTTGTCCCAAAGTTTCTTATGTTTATAAGACTTGACTTCTATTGTTTATCAAAATGGACTAAATGAATAATGTGGGTTAGCTATGAGTTTGTGGGCTTTGACTCACCGTTGGACTACTCCACTACTAGAGACTTAATTACATATTAATAGTCAAAAGAAATATGATTTTTATTCAAGTATTTATTTTTAATTTAATTATTTTCAAATAATAACAATTTTTGAAAACTGTCAAACTCAGTTCCTGATGATTAGGCTATATATATGATTCAAATGCCTAATTTTTCTTAACAACGTTCACAAATCTCATATTATAAAACATCAATATACTCTCTCGTTTTCCCCATGAAAAGCATATTCTAGATCAGCCATATTTCAAGTCTTCGTGCATAGAACTTGATCTTGAGAGTTGTATCCTGAAGATAGATATCTGATACTATTACATCAAGTTCTCATCCATTTTTAAGAAAACTGAAAAGTTCAAAAGAACGAATTTTGATGCTGGCAACAGAAGATGTTGGTTCTAATTACGACATTGAATGCCTCAAAACTCTTGATTAACATGTATCCATCTAATCCACCGGTGGGCATATGACAACATGTGCTCACTGCTGTTGAAAACACTACATTTCAAATGGTTGTGGATACATGGAACAACAATGAATTATATTGTCGAAATTATATTTTGAATGCTCTTGAGAATTCCTTTATGTTATTTACTCAATTTTCAAAATGCAGGAGAAATTTGGGAATCCTTGGAGATGAAGTACAAAACTGGTGGTGGGAAATTTAATAAACTTCAAGATGACTGATGCAAAATCTATTGTGAAGCAAGTGGAGGAACTTCAAGTCATTGTTCATGAACTTGAAGTTGAAGGTATGGGGTTGAAGATGAAGGTATACGCTTGAACTCTAATTTCCTAGTTGGTTCTATTATTGAGAAATTACCACCATTGTGTGTTGAGATCATTTGTGATGATGTGCTGATATATCCGAAGTCCTACCCATAAGAAACCCCGAAGTGAATAAACAAGAGGAGACACCGAAGTCTAAAGACTCCGAAGTGCTATGCATAAAAGATCCGAAGACTTCACAGCCTGTCCTCTTGTCTTTTGTGTGCACGCGTATAGTACAATACGTGTTGCATGAATCTTCTATCCTATTAGCTAGTACACTGATAGGATATTCTCTGAAAAAGATGTACTATTGGTATCACTGATTCAGTATAAATATCAGTGATACCATACCGTGTCAAATGAGAGATTACAAGATTAGTTTACGAGAATTGTATATCTCCAGATAGAAAACCCAACTGTAAAACCAAAGTTCTAATCGAATCATTCGGCACATGTTATTCATATCTTATTGTTTAATTAAGCTCTGTTGCATTATCATTGTGTGATTGATTGTGTAATTGATTCCATATCTATATTAGTTCATCTAATCTCATATTTCAACTCCCAACAAGTGGTATCAGAGCGAGTCAGCTCAAAAATCTGTTGATAGAGTTCGAATTCGTTTGCTTCAGCTCTAAATCTGAATCGATTCTCAGATTTTGTCTTCCGCATCTGTTGCAAATCTCTACCACCCGTTTTTACTGAAAAGATCCTGTTGAAATACATCAAGATGACTGATTCCACAGCAACTTATGCCAATATGCTTAACTATGCAAACCTCATCGGTTCAGCAACGAAGGCCCCTGTTCTAGTAACTTCTTACTATGATTATTGGGCTGGTCGAATGAAGGATTACCTTATAGGACTGGACAAAGATCTATGGAGGTCTGTGACTGAAGGTCCACACACAGACATTGCTGGTCGATTCGTTGTTCCTGACGGAAAAGAAGCTGTTGTTCTTAATGCTGCAGATATGAAGAAGCTTGAAAACGACGAGAGGGCCATGCGCGAACTGAGAAGTGGCTTGGGTCCCGATGTCAGCCACCACATTGCTGATGCAAAATCTGCAAAAGAGATGTGGGACAATCTCGAACTTCATTTCGGAGGAGATAAAATCTTTCATACTAGCAAAGTTCAAGAAATCCTTGCAGACTTCGGGAACTTTAAGCAAGAAGAAAATGAGTCCTTAGAAGCCTGTTATGAACGTTTGAGCAACATGATTTACACACTCGATAAGTATGGGGAAACAAGAAGCCAACAAGAGATAAATATCAAATTTCTCTACAGTCTTCGCAAGGAATGGAGACCAATCATGCTCATGGTCAAATCCTATAAGAATATTGAGAAATACAAGCTGGCTGCCCTATACAATCTATTAAAATCACATGAACCCGATGTGGTAGGTCGAAGAAGTGAAATGGCTAGTTCTGGACCACTAGCTCTCGTGTCAAAAGAAGAGGAAGAATCAAGTGATGAAGACATTGCTGCCTACATGGTAGATGATAATGGAGATACTGTTGCTCTCTATGCCGCCAACAATCGAAGATTCAAGAAACCATTCCTTAAAAACAACTCTGGAAAGCCATTTGTGAAAAACTTTAACAAATCAAACTTCAACTCCAAACCCAAAACTGAAATGTACACTCCAAAGGAGGATAACTTGAAACTGTCAACCCCGAAGCCATCTGAAAAACCGGCTTCGGAGTCCTCCAAAGAGAAGTCCGAAGAGAAGAAAATCTCAGGTGATTCTGGTTATGATTGCAATTATTGTCATGGCAAGAATCATTTTGCAAAAGACTGCATGCTTCGGAAGCAAAACAAAAAGAAACCACAAGTAAAGGATGAAGCCTATTACACAAGAAAAATGGAGGAAGTTAGAGTAAGGACCAAAGACCTAGCCTTAATGGCTGCTGATGATCGTCAAGGATCATATCAAGTTTGGTCTTCAGATTCAGATGATGACGAAGTGAGAAAGCCATCTCATAGTGCTTTCATGGCCTATGATGTCGATAAGAGCTTTCTACAAGACACTTCGGAAATGTTGAATGAAGAGAAACTGATGGAGATTGAAGCGACTGCGGGTCTTGGCTTTGTGACTTCGGAGGGACTGAGCATAACTGCTGCTAATACTCCGAAGACTTGGTTTGAAGATTCTTCTGATGATGATGAGGAAGTGTGCTTGATGGCAAATGACAACCGTTTGACAATCCCAGAACAGGTATCAAAACTTCTTTCATCTTTTAAAATTCCTACTTCTCAATCTGCTCCCATTATAAGTGAAATAACTCGTGATTGTTCTGTCATGCATAAATTACTCATTGATGCTAAAAATAGGGAAATACTCAGTGAACAGGAGCTTCTAAGCTTAAGGGGGAGAGTAGAGAACCTGAAGCTAGCATTAGAGAAATCTAATCTTAGAATCTCCTTGTTAGAAGAAAATAGAGAAAAATTTTTAAACAATCATGATGTAATCTTAAGACAGAGAAACATATTTTGTGAAACAGCCAAACGATTATATGCGCATATTACAAGAATTTATCATTCAGCCGATGTTTGTAATGTCCAGCATAGACAACTGTTGCCTTTTATTGAGTTTAAATTAAAGGAAGTCGATAGTATATCTTATGAATGCGAATCTATAGTATCAGGCTCCGAAGTTACTAATCCATCATATAAACATGGCCTGATATCTGTGGAAAAACATCTAACTGCTGATAAATTGTTGAAAATATTGCCTCAAGAAATTCCAATCTTGAATAAGGCTGTACCTCAAATTGAAACAGAAGAAAAAGAAATTGCCAATAACTTGTCTGAAAAGGATTCTGAAAGTGACTCGGACATGGAGGAGATTGATTGTTCTTCTTTGATTTTGTTAAAGTCATCCTCCATATCCGAATCAACCTCCGAAGACATCTCACAAATGTCTTCGGTGGACAAAGGAAAAACAAAAATGAATTGTGAATCAAAAATTCTTGAAACCAAAGAAACTTCAAATTTTAAACTTCAAATCACAGATAAATCTGTCTCTTACGATCAATATCTCAAGGATAATTCAAAAAGGCTAGTCCATTTGGCATGTATCTATCCTAAGGTTTCTTACTTCAAAAACTCAATTTTTGTAAAACCCGGTGGATTATCCTTAATTGACAATGAATTGCAAAAACTTCTTGAAAAAGATAACTCCACAGTTACAAATGAAGGGTTTTTCTCATCATCCAAAATGGTCGAGAATGAAATGAATGAGAAAATGGAAGTAAAAATAAATATAAGGAAACAAGAACTATACGGCCACAACGTATATAATCGCCTTTGTTTTGAAAAGGAGAAAGTACCCGAAAACATGTCACACTTACTAAATCTCAAGAACGACGATCACATTTACATTAATCGAAACTACAAACAAATTCAGGTTGTGGAAAAACCCACAGTTCCGAAGATGGATGTATTGGAATTAATGGAATCTTGTGAATGTGTCCCTTTTTCACACAATCCTGAAAATGAAATTTCAAAATCAAAAATTTCAACAAACAAAACTGCACAACAAGTTCTACAAAAACCAAAATCAGCAGTGGTGACTTCAAAACCAACTCAAAAACCCACTGTTGATAATTCAAAAACCAAGCAAACCCTAAATCTTGTGAAAAGAAAAACCCCTTTTAGAAATTCGAAACAAAATGAAGCAATTGCTTCCACTTCTGGTACAAAGCATGTTTGCTCAAAAATCTCAGAAGTTAAAAATCAAAATGAAAAACCAACCTTTACACCAACGAAACCTAACTTTCCAAATCCTAAATTTCGAAAACCGACGAAGAAAACATTTTCAAAAGGAAACAATCTGATAGATACATTCCACAAATGGCTGGACAACAATTTGGAAATGTTCAAGGATAAGGATCTCTCATTAAATGACTTTAAATTGGCATACGAAGAGTATCTTTGTACATCTACGTTGTGTAGCTCAATTTCAACAAAGTCAAAAATAGAAACACCAAAACAAAATTGGAAAAGAAATGATCTTAAAGAAAACTTAACTGCAAAAACAAAAACCTCAAAATCTTCAAAATCCTCCAAATCAAAAATTTCCATTCAAAAATGGGTTCCGAAGTCTGCCACTCTGTCAGTCACTTCGGACTCATTAATTTTAACTACAAACTCTTCTGAATCCTGCTCAAACACTTCGGAATCATGCTCATTGCATGAGGCTTCAGAGAATTTGATTAATTTAAATGCAAATGAAATCTCTGAAGAGGCCGTAGAAAAATGGATTCAAGAATCCTTTGCTTACCCTGAGGACCCAAGATTGATTGGGTACCAACTCCTTCTTGATTGATTGCAGGTTATGTATGATGAGCGGTATGATTCAAAATGGTACATGGACAGTGGCTGCTCAAGACATATGACGGGGAGAAAGGAATATCTCAGGGATTACAGGAATTTAGATGATGCTGGAAACGTACGCTTTGGTAATAATGAAACATGTCCAATTCGGGGATATGGAAAAATAACAAATGGCCAATTCACTATCAACCGAGTGGCATTTGTTGAAGGATTAAAACATAATCTTGTGAGTATATCTCAATTGGTGGTTGGAACGGGAAACGCTGTAACTTTCAACAACCAAGGGAGTGTAATCACCAAAGAAGCAACAAACGAAGTCTTGCTGAAATCAGAAAGGAAGGGATCTATGTTTCCCTTAAATCTAAAGCCAGTGACCGGTGGGCAATCTCTATGTCTTCTCTCCAAAGCCAACTCCGATGTCAGCTGGTTATGGCACCGAAGACTTGCCCATCTGAACTTCAAAGATCTGAACAAGTTGATGGCCATGGATTTGGTTCGAGGCATGCCAGCTCTCAAATTTGACAATGATTCCCTCTGCTCTGCTTGTGAACATGGCAAGCAGACAAAACAAAGACATCCTACAGTAATCAACCCCAAAATCACCGAACCTCTTTCTGTTCTATACATAGATTTGTGTGGACCATATGCAATAGAATCAATCGGAAATAAGAAGTACATTCTGGTTATCGTTGATGACTATTCAAGGTTTACTTGGGTGTTGTTCCTCCGAAACAAATCCGATGCAGCTGAAGAAATCATCAACTTTATAAAGAAAATGGAATTGATGCTCAACAAGAAAGTCCGAACTGTGCACAGTGACAACGGTTCGGAGTTTAAAAATCAGACTCTTGATGGATTCTTGAAAACAAAGGGGATTAACCACAATTTCTCAGCACCTTACACTCCTCAACAAAACGGTGTTGTAGAAAGAAGAAATCGCTCCTTGTGTGAAGCTGCAAGAACAATGCTCAACTTTGCAAATTTGCCCATGTACTTCTGGGCCGAAGCAATTTCTACTGCATGCTTTACTCAAAACAGATCCTACATTCACAAAAGATTTCATATTACACCTTACGAAGTACTCAACCGAAGAAAGCCAAATGTCAAATTCCTTCACATCTTTGGTTGTAGGTGTTTTATCTTAAACATGAAGGATCACTTAACCAAGTTCGATGACAAATCAGAAGAAGGCATCTTCCTTGGTTACTCTCAAGACTCAAAAGCCTACAGAGTCATGAACAAGAAAACTTGCAAAATCGAAGAAACCTTTAATCAAAGGTTTGATGACTACTACATCAAGAAGTCTCTGCATCCATTTCCTATGTCTTCAATCTTTCCAAACCCTGCTGTAGAAGCTGCTCAAATCACAACATTCGACACAGACTTCTCACTTTTATTTGATCAACCTGTAAGAGCTGTGGACTCCGAAGTCAGAGCACCAGACAACCATGAGTCCGAACTCTCCAAGCTCACAGACGGACCCGATAACTCTTCTACAAGCAGCATACAAAGACCATCTTCTATTGAGGAAGAGTCATCTAACCAAAGTTTGGAAAATGTAAGTGTTGAGGGGGAGCCATCAAACCGATGTGCTAGAAATTCAAGGACTAATGATGAATCAATCAACAGTCCAGGAGGATCTAACACTCTTGTCTCTACTCCCCAGTCAATCTCAAATATCATATCCATGCATCCAACAATTCAGGGGGAGCCAGAAATTGCCACTCCGAATTCAGCCACAACAATCACTTCGGATAAAGCTACAACCTCTTCAACACCAACAAATGACCAAAGGGGAAACATATCAAACTCTACTTCACAAATACACACACCACAAACCAACACAAATTCGAATAATCACTTGCTAATGGGTGATTTTCCTTCCACTTCGGGATATCCCTCAGACATTGAGGACATCGATGCTGAAGGACCTCCTGATTTTGATCCAAACTATCCTCCTTTGGACAAATGGACGAGAAATCATCCTCCATCACTTGTCATCGGTGACGTTCGAGATAAAGTACTGACTCGTGCACAACTTCACCAAAAGCAATTAGATCTTAACAAAAATTCTGAGTTGTGTATGTTCAATGTCTTTATCTCTAAGGTAGAACCTAAGAACGTCAAAGATGCATTTGATCACTCAGACTGGATTGAAGCAATGCAGTTGGAATTAGAAGAATTTGAAAGAAACAAAGTCTGGAGGCTAATTCCAAAACCTGCAAATGCCTCAATTGTTGGTCTCAAATGGGTGTATCGTAACAAACTTGACACCGAAGGCAACGTAGTTCGGAACAAAGCTAGGTTGGTTGTCAAGGGTTACTGTCAACAGGAGGGGATCGATTATGAAGAAACTTTTGCTCCTGTTGCCAGACTCGAATCAGTTCGGATATTTTTAGCTTATGCTGCACACAAAAATTTTGATGTCTATCAAATGGATGTTAAATGTGCTTTTCTGAATGGTGATCTCGAGGAAACCGTTTTTGTTGAACAACCACCTGGTTTTGAAAGTAAAACTCATCTGAATTATTGTTATGTGCTAGACAAAGCAGTCTATGGTTTAAAACAAGCTCCAAGAGCTTGGTATGAAACCTTAACTAAATTTTTAAAAGAATCAAACTTTAAACAGGGATCAGTGAACCCAACACTTTTTAGAAAGAAAGTTGGATCTCACTTGATGTTAGTCCAAATTTATGTGGATGACATAATCTTTGGATCTACTGACCCCAATTTGTCAAAAGACTTTGAAAAACTGATGAAAAGCAAATTTCAAATGAGTATGATGGGAAAAATAAACCTTTTTCTTGGTTTACAAATCAAACAATCTAAGGAGGGGATATTCATCAATCAACAAAAATATACGAAGAGTCTGCTTGAACGCTTCGGAATGACTAACTGCTCCAAAGCAAAAGTTCCTTTGCCTGCAGGTACAAGGTTAAATCCATCTTTGGACAAACCAAAGACCGACATACAGCAATACCGAAGCATGATTGGATCATTGCTCTATCTTACTGCCAGTCGTCCTGACATCATGTTTGCAGTCTGTAATTGTGCAAGGTATCAGGCTGATCCAAGGGAACCTCACTTGGCTGCTGTTAAGACAATATTCTGATATCTTCATGGAACTACTGCTTATGGTCTGTGGTATCCATCAAACTCTGGTTTCTACATTCAAGCATATTCAGACTCTGATCTTGGTGGATGCTCTATTGATCGCAAGAGCACTTCAGGAGGTTGTCAATTCTTAGATGGAAAACTTATCAGTTGGCAATCCAAGAAACAAACTTGTGTCTCTATCTCCACCGTAGAGGCTGAATATGTAGCAGCTGCTGCATGCACTTCGCAGATCATTTGGATTCAAAGTCAATTGAAAGACTATGCCATTAACATGAGAAAAATTCCCTTGTTCTGTGACTCTCAAAGTGCAATTCGTATATGCCACAATCCGGTTCAACATTCCAAGACGAAGCATATAGCTCTTCGCTACCACTTCATCAAAAGTCATGTTGAGGAGGGGAATATTGAGGTGCACTTTGTTCACACCACAGAATAATTGGCAGATATCTTCACAAAGGCTCTAAATGAAGAAGCATTCACAAGAATCGTTCGGGGACTTGGAATGATAGATGGATCAACTCTTCAATAAATTCCAGATTTGTTCACTCTTACTCTGTTCAGTAAATTTACAAAAAGAATAAACTCCGCAAAACCCCGAAGTCAATTTTGACTTCGGAGGTCATCGGAGAAAAACAAGCAAAAACACTTGCTACTTCACCGCAGTATTCCGAAGTAAAATATCACTTCGGAGGTCTGCGGAACAAACTTTTCTTCAAACATAAATTCTTCAAATTTGAAAATCACTTGAACAAATGTTAACTTCATTCTTTAAAGATAAAAATAAAGAGTTGTTTAAGACTAAGGAAATTCAAAAACAAGAAAAATTTATACCAAACGAAAAGAAAATTCTGATGCAAAATGACAAAGTTTAACTTTACTCTCATGAATTAACCAAGTAAAGGACAAAACTTTGATTTTAGATTCTGAAAATCATACATTATTGCACTAAAAGGTATTTGGGAATCGACTTGAAACATTGGTAAGAAAACAGACTTCGAAATGAGGTCAAGGCTATTTTACACTTTGAAGCCTTGTTTGATTTCAATAACCTTAACATAATGTCTATTTCTAACCACCCTTCGAAACTTGACTCGCTTCAACTTCAAACTAATCATGTAGCCTCAAAACTACAAAGGATAATTCATAGTGCTCCAAAGTTTTCCTCAAAAATAGAACCAACGTCGTTTGATAAGCAAATTTAAATCTCTTTTCATTAAATGATACAAAATTGAACTATATGAAGATTTTCACTCACAAGGACTGTTTAAAACAAAAACAAAATGCACCAAAGAATGAAAACATATGGTGATGTTCTATATCCTCGGATAAGGAAAGTCAAGATAGAAAACATGAAAGAAAAAGAAAAATAGAAAACAATTGTCAAAAGAAACAAAGACAAACAAAAATCAAAAGATAATCAAGGGAATGCAAAAGAAAAATCAGCATTCAAAAGCTTATTCTTCTGTTTTAAATAACGGTACAAGGAGCTCCTATAACATAGTCGAGTACTTTGTAGAGGAATATGAACATTTCAAGTAGTCTATCTTAAATGATAAAGTAGGAGTGGTGTACGAAGCTCAAAGGCTTGTCATCTGAGCTTAGTATCCAAACACTTCAACTGATGAAATGGAATAAATTTTTCAAACGAATCTTCAAAACAATCCAATCATACCTTCTGAAACACTTCTGATGTTCAATTCATGAATGAAAACCTCTTTAAATTTCAAATGCAAATGATGTTATCTTTATTATATTTGAAAAGTTTGAGGCACATAAGCACAACTATAAACATGCTTCCTAAATGCGAAATCAAGTCAGTGATGGGGTGATTAGACTTATAAATTCATGACCGATATTGAATCAAACAAACTTCCAACTGAAAAATGGACTTCCAACATGATTCGAACGACTCTGAACATTAACTCGAATAAATCGTCTTTTCATAATATTCATGAAAACTAAGGTTAAACGACATACTGCATCAGTCAAAAGAAAAATCAAAAACTTATAGAAAAACAAAGAGAAAAACACATGGACTTCGGTACAGTGATGAACACTTTGAAATCATTTGTCAATCACCGAAGTGACCGAACACTTTTCGGAGTCAATAGCAAACACACCGAAGTGAAGAATTTTATGCTCCGAAGCGTACCCTCAATGGTCATAATTTTTCATAACTGCGAAGTCAATTAAATGTTCAAATGATTTCCACATTTATGATGAATCACAGAGACAAACATTCCTTGAGTTTTAACCGTTTGCTTACAGCTGTCAATGAGAATTAAATGAAAAACATTAATCATAATGACGTCTCAAAAGATAACAGTTCAAATTTTGAATCATTGTAACTGACAGTCGTATATTTCTCCTTTTTGCAGAGAAAGTGGGACGAGCAGGTGATGAGATGTCTACTTTCTACTGGACCATTTTAAACGTGCATTAAATGGCCTAGGGACCACGAATACTATATATACCTTCCACCTCATCCATCGCACTCTTTACGCGAACACAACTCTCGTTTCTCTTTGCAAACTTACTCTCGAATTCTCTCTGCAAACACAACTTACTTCATCTTCTTCATTTTCATCAAACGTCCAACAATGGCAACTGAAGGATCTTCTCAGACCACTGAAGCTATTTCAGTACCTGTTCTCAAAAGCCAGTCTGCAAATCTGGTACTACGTAACAACCTACAACTTTACCCTAAGCCGATCGATGCTCTTGTCGAATGCTTGAAGAGATCGATTTTTGGCTATGCCCTAACCTGCACACCATCGATTCCAGCAACACTTGTTCACAGGGCACACTACACCTCGAATGCTCTGTTCGACACAAACAATCATGTGAAATCCGTATACTTTGAAGCCATTGATGTAAATGGAAAAACCAAGAAAGTGCAACTTACCAAGGAGAAATTTGCTGAGGCTCTTCATCTTCCCATCTACGATCCCAAGGAGATTGTGACTCCTTCTGCTGAGCAACTCGTTGATATGTTCAACGAAATGGGGTACTTTCCTCAACTCGAGAAGATCAGCATGTTTAAGAAGAACCAACTGCCCGATCTGTGGAGATACTACTTCAGTATCTTCCTCAGATGTCTTTCAGGAAGAACTTCAGGGCTAGATTCTGCAAGTGTGGCCTTTCAGAGTCTACTCTTCGGAATCTACTATGATGTCAAAGTAGATTACGCCTCGATTCTATGGGCTGACTTCTGTTCCCACATCAATCACAGTCTGAAGGGGACTGAAATTTCAAATGCAAGGTTCTGGGAAATTGTTGTTCATGCCCATTATCAGAAGACTGGATATGTGGCAGACCCCTCTCTCCCCGAAATGAGGTACACTCCAATCACTGTATCCCCATTGGATGATGAACCCGCAGTCTACTGTGCACAAATACCTGTAGCTATGCTCTCCAAGGTTCCCATGGAATGTAATGAAGTAAGCTCTTACCGCAATACTTTGGTGATCCCTTATCCTACTCGTGATTTGAGCAAGGAGACACCTGTCTTAGAAATTCCCAAGGGAAAAAGAAGATGACTGGTGGACCAAGTGGTCCGAAGAAAGAAGAAAAGAAACGAAAGGCTTCGGTGAAAACCACACCGAAGAGAAAACAGCCGAAGAGACAGAGGAAACTGATTCCTGTGGATCAGTCTTCGGACTCTGAAAGGACTCCATCCACAGTCCAAGAAGAACAACAAGAAGAAGAAGAACAAATTGTAAACCAACCTCCTCCATCTCCATTAAGAACATCCAAACCACCTACACCACCGCAAACAACTGTCCCTCCATCACCACCAAAATCAACCAGACCTGACACACCTCCACATACAATTCCTCCTCCACCACCACCAACAACTGCTCCTCCAACTTCCGAAATACCTGTCTCTGGTATCGATTTCTCATTACCAGAGTTTGACATACCCATATCACCATCAAGACAAAACCCCACTTCAACAGCACTCTTCGAAGCCTTTCACATGGCTCCCTTGAATGTTGAAGGAGCATCAGAAGAAGACCTACCGGATGAAGGCTTTGTACTAATGAAACAGTACAAAGTCCTCAACTCCAAGCTTGACACTCTCATTCAAGCTCAAACAGGATTTGACCCCACAAAACCAACCATTGGTGACATCACCGAAAAGATAGAATCTTTGGAGTTCACTCTATCCAAAGAAATGAAAGAGTCTTTGGAGTGTCTTGAGAAGAAGCTCTTGGATGAACAAAATAAGATCCAATCTTCCTTCGAAAAGAAGTTGGAATCCGCTGTCACCTCCATAAACAAGAAGGTTGATGCTCTCACTGAGAAGACCGATAAAACAAACTCCGAAGTCATGAAAACCTTGCAAGGACTTCGGAGTGAATTCCAACAAAGTACCAAGCTTGAAAAACAGCTTGATGAGGCTAGAGCAAAAATTGAAGAGCTCACTGCCGCCCAAACCACTTCGGATGTCTCTAAATTTACAGAGGAACTGCAACGAACAAATGCAGCTCTCACACAAGATTTGATTACTATGTTGAGAGTTGCACTTCAACCTTTGATAAATTTCTCTGACAGGTTGTCTAGGCCACAGGGCAGGCCTAGACAGATCCCTGCAGCCACAGCAAGTCCTACAACCTCAACCATCACAACCACTGGCATGGGTGCTAGTGGATCGGCTGGAGCTGGAAGCTCAACAGACCGATCACTAGAAAACATTATTGCCCCACACATGGAAGAAACATATAAGGCCAGACGAGCAGATTACAATTTGATGATCAAAATAAATGAATTTGCTCGAGATAATGGTGAATGGACCGTTGAGACAATCAAGTTATTTGGATTTCAAAATCCAAATGTACTTAACAGACTTCCTCTTCGAAGTTTTGCAATTGTTGACTCCGAAGACATCCAGCTTGACATTCCATTCAATCCGAAGACCTTCGCTTTCCTTCAATTCGTCTCTTCGGTACCAGAGGATCAGAAAGCAAGTTTTTGGACCAACAAAATAAACTTTCATGCAAAATACATTCAACGGCAGAGCTATGTTTGGAGCCTGAACAAGATAAAGAAAATCATTTCAATTAAAGAAGCTGAAGTCTATTTGGGCTTCAGAAATTATAAATTTCTTGTTCTTAGGGGTGCAGACGAAGTTGAATCCAGGTTCTCAATTGCAGACTTCCCCATCATGAATCCTATGGACTTCATCCAGATTCTTGATCTTCTGCGAAGTGGGGATGCTGCTCATGCTGAAATGTCTTCCCTTGCTTTCAAAAATCACATATTGGGCTTTCTTAACAATTATCTTCTCCGGTTTGCAAAACATGACCTGGAGCTATGTTCCTACTACAGACAACCTTTGAACACTCCTCCTGTTGTAGTTCGGAACATAGCAAGATTCAAGAATGGAGAAATCTTAGACGAACCATATGGCGTAGTTTTCAAAGGACTTCGAAATGAAACCGAAGTCACAATTAAGTTCTTTGAAATAGACTACATTGGCCTCCATCCCTCCTCCTTCATCACAGGGATGATTTCTCATGTGAATGCCTGCCATGCAAATTCCACTGAGAAAAAGAAGAAGTTTATAGATCATATGAACTGGTATCTTGCAGTAAGAAAGACTCTGAAGCGGGCATACAAGAGAAATTTTCGAGTATAGGCTTCGGATGCACTTCACACAAAGGGGGAGATTGTTGAGATCATTTGTGATGAAGTGCTGATATATCCGAAGTCCTACCCATAAGAAACCCCGAAGTGAATAAACAAGAGGAGACACCGAAGTCTAAAGACTCCGAAGTACTATGCATAAAAGATCCGAAGACTTCACATCCTGTCCTCTTGTCTTTTGTGTGCACGCGTATAGTACAATACGTGTTGCATGAATCTTCTATCCTATTGGCTAGTACACTGATAGGATATTCTCTGAAAAAGATGTACTATTGGTATCACTGATTCAGTATAAATATCAGTGATACCATACCGTGTCAAATGAGAGATTACAAGATTAGTTTACGAGAATTGTATATCTCCAGATAGAAAACCCAACTATAAAACCAAAGTTCTAATCGAATCATTCGGCACATGTTATTCATATCTTATTGTTTAATTAAGCTCTGTTGCATTATCATTGTGTGATTGATTGTGTAATTGATTCCATATCTATATTAGTTCATCTAATCTCATATTTCAACTCCCAACAAGGAAAAATTTCAAACTTTATTTGAAATATTTAACCGAGGAAATGAGTTTTGAACAACTGGTTATTAACGTTCGTGTTGAAGAAGATAACCAGAAAAATGGAAAGGCCGATGCAAATTCTTTAGAGCCTAGTGCTAACTTTGTTGCAGGAAATACTTCCAAGTCTAAAAATCATAATTTTAAAGGCAAAATAAGTACTTCAAATAATGGTCACAATGATGACAAACACCATTCGAGTTCTAACAAGAAGAATTTCAAGGAAAAGGGAAATTTTGCTTGTTGGGTTTGTGGAAAGAATAGGCATCATGCTAAAGATTGACGCTTCAAGAAAGGTGGTAACACTGGTGGAAATGGCGGAGATTCTTGAAATGGTGGAAATTCTGAAAATGTTTGAAGTTCCAACCAAGGGAATGTTGCTCATTCTGAAGAACATTTTGTTGGAGTCGTCGGAGCAAATCCGGTTTCAAATGTTGTTGATTGGTGGGTTGATACCAGTTCTACAAGGCACATTTGCAACTCCATAAACATGTTTTCTACTTATCAACAAGTCAATGATGGAGAACGAATGTTTATGGGAAATTCCACCACTGCCAAGGTTGAAGGAAAAGGGAAAGTGAATCTGAAACTCACATCTGGAAAGAAATTGGTGCTTACTAATGTGTTGCATGTTACTGTGACAAAAAATCTCAAATTTGTTCCTATGTTGAGAAACAAAGGATTTAAAATGGTGTTTGAGTCTAATAAATTTGTACTTACTAAGGGTCCTCCTTATATTGGAAAGCGTTATCTATTTGAGTGACTCTTTAAGTTAATTGTTGACCCAAACAATGATGCTATTATTAATAAGAATAATGCACACACTACCACTGCTACTTCTATGTACATGCTTGGCTCTACTTTCCTTCGGCATTCGAGATTAGGCCATGTTAATTTTCGTTCTTTACAAAGAATGATTAACCTTGAAATGTTACCAAAAACTTCATTGACTAAACAAACTAAATGTGAAATCTGTTCAAAATCAAAATTCACAAGTAATCCTCATAAATCTATGGAAAAGTCAAATGTTGTACTTGGTTTAATTGATAGTGATTTATGTGACTTTAAATCAACACTAACACGTGGAGGAATGAATTACTATATATCTTTTATTGACGATTGCAACAAATTTTTTATGTGTAACGGCTGAATTTTTTTAAGTAATAAATAAACATCAATATTGACTTTTAAGGTACACACTCATAGGATTTTTGGTTGATTTATTACAAACTTTACACGTTGACTAATGAAATCAGTCAACTTTCAGAACGAGCCTGCAAAGATATATAATATAATAAAGGCCTTCGGATAGACGAAACTAGACATCTATACCAAGACACAGGCCTTGAACTCATGTCATTTGGAATTTTATACAATTACTTATGCTTTTTACACGTTAACCATTTTAATGTCATTTTTCTGAACCGGACTATAAAGATTGTAACTTTAATCCCACTTGGACTTGGAATCGGGTCAAGAAATTTGGATGTATGAAACTAGACATTCATACCAAACTATAGACCTTGGGCTTTTCCTCAAATGAGTTTTGTGTAACTTATGGTGATTTTTACAAGACAGTACTGAACACTAGACTTTACTATATTGACTTATTTTTAAGTTTCATTTTTGCCCCCGCCCATCAAGTGCTTACTCATTAATCATTTAACCATTAATTCAGTAGCATATGAGTTCTAAACACGGCTACCCAAATGTGCAATAAAACCCCTTAAATGACTAAGACCAAACGTATTATCAAGAGAACATCCTAAAATTATTTCACATAAAATCATGACTTTGAATTACGGGTTTGGTTTGCAACCAACCCTTAAAGTTCCAATCCATCAACCGTATGGATGGAAAAATCAAACAACCATAGCCACCACTCGGTGGTGGTGACACTGTGGCTAGCCGGCGATCACACGATAATTTAGACCCACACACAACACCAAGGTATAATAGAAAAATACTTTAGACTTGATTTCGTGATTTTTTTCTATTGAAGATGAGCCTCAAACATATAAGGCTGCTATTGAATCTTCTGAATATCCTTACTGGAAAGTGTTGGATTAGGTGTCTAAGCCATGACTTATAATTGTAATTATCTTATGAATAAAAACAAAAGTCCATTTGGGTTGCCCTCATAGCAGGGGAATTGATGTACAGTTTAGTAGAGAGAAAGATTGATTTATTAAGGATTTAATAAATCAATAGAAAATAAATATATGGTTTATTAATATATTTAAGTGTTAATATATTAATTAGAAACTATAATAATTAATTAAGATTTAATCAAGAATTAATTGGATTTAATTTAGTGATTAAATTAATTAATAAAGGGTGCAGGGACTGGTTGACATTTATTCAATAGTTGAATAACTGGCCATGTAAAACCAGGGACCAAGTTGGCGCCACCCTGGAGGCTCCTCCAGGGTTTTGGCGAAACCCTAATTAGGGTTTTGGGGAGTCTGGTCCAAGTGGCCAAAAGCCTTGTCCATTTGGAGGCTTTCTAGGGTTTCAGGTGTAACCCTAGGAGGCTATATAAGGAACCCCCTGGGCACCCTAAATACCACGCCATCTCTCTCTCTCTCAATCACTCTGCTGAATTGTCTTCTCCTTGCTTTGGTGTGACTTGCATTTGAGGCAGGATTCTTTTGCTGCTTGCTTGAAGGATCATAAGATCAAAGGTTGGTTTTTCCTAATTCATCTTTAGAATTGAATTGTATCCTTTAGGTTCTTAGTTCTAATCTTCATAGAAGAAATCATAGATCATATTAGGGTTGCATGTGAACCTTAGGAATTTTTTTGTTCATTGTTTGCATAGAAACCCTTCAGTGGTATCAGAGCTATCTTGTTTTCTTGTGAATTGATTTGAACTGCATGCTTATTTTTGCCTTGAGTGTTTTGCGATGAACACCTCATGGAGAGAGGCCAAAATCGATGCCAAGGCTAGGGTTTCCTAACCCTAGCTGCCAACCCCCTTTGGTCCCCCTTGATTGCTTGATTTACTTGCCATAATTATGTGTTGTTATTTTTGGTAACAAGATCAATTGAAATAACTTGAACCCTTCTTGCTTGGCTTGTAATTTTCGAGAATCATAGGACCACCACAGATAAATTAATTTGATTAATTTGGTAATCTGTAACCTAGATTTAATTAGTTTAATTAATTGATTAATTAAAAGACCAATTAAATCAGTTTAAAGAATTAATTAAAATTTTCAAAAATTAGTAATAATTTGCAAAAATTAAGATAAAATTAATTCTAAAATATTTTAATAAGATTAAAATATATCTTATATGTATTTATGATTAAAAGTTAATTTAATATATATAAGAAAATTGGTTAGTCTACCGCTAGTAAGCCTCATTCACAAAATTGTCCTATAAAGAGGGTCTAAGGCGACTGACTATAAAATGTTAGTCTAATGGGTATCTACTCTTACCCACCGCTCTCCTGGTCAGTCGAGTGTCGTTAGCCGAACGGGTATGATAGAACCGCTAAGCCTCTTAAAAGTATAATACTATAATTGAAAGTACTAGAACCCTAAAACAAATCCCAATCTAGTTACTTTAAGTTAAAAATGTGAATTGGTGCTAATCCATGAAATTGCACATTGCACCTTGTGGAACGTTGGTGGAGCGTGTGTGGTTTACCGGCACGCCAACTAGGGTCCACAATGTGTCGCGATGGGTTTCTTGATTTTGTCATTATTAACGGAGCGTGTGTGGTTTACCGGCACGTTAATTAGATATGACAATTGACTTCAAGACTACCAAGCAATTTGCATGGTTATTCACACCCGGTTTGTGATCCTCGGTATCCCAGTCACAAACAGCGGGCCATTCCCGAGATTAAAACATGCTATCGAACAGTTCGGTAAATCTCAATGAAACTAGGAATTCCATTATAATATGATTATGTTTCCACGGTGGAATTGGTTGAATCGTCATTCGCCTACCTTATAAAATTTGCAATATTGATTACGACATCCCTTTTCGGTATTGTAGATTGTTATTGTAGGATCCTAGCCTTATATTTATTCTTGGGTGAATATAAGGATTATTATTATTATCCTATCTAATTAAAACTACCTTCTTCTTGTTCAGATGTATTCTGACCAATCCGTTCCCAACTCAAATCCCGGTAGTGTCACCTCGATTCTGTCATTATGCTCAAAGGTGACGTTGGACGGCACCAACTATAATGACTGGACCCGCAACATCAAAATGGCTCTAAGGTTTGAACATAAAGAGTATGTTCTAGAAACCGAGCTTGTTGATGTGGACACTGAAACCGCCACTCCTGAAGAAATCGCTGCGTACACTAAACACTCTGATGATGCAACCAAAGTGGCTTGCATCATGATCGCTACTATGAACCCTGAACTGCAGCGTATCTATGAGGACTATTGGCCTTACGAGATGCACAAAAAGCTCACGGAAAGGTTCCGTAAGCAAGAGCGCATCGAAAGGCGTGAGGTTGTCAAAGCTTTCACTAACAACAAGCCCAAGGAGGGCGAGTCCATCTGTGCACATGTGCAGAGTATGCATGGTTACGTGGAAAGGCTTAGAAAGCTGGAAATGCCGGTTCATGAGGATTTAGCAGTTGACATAGTGCTAAACTCCTTGCCCAGTTCTTATGACCGGTTCACACTGGAGTATCATTTGAACAACAACCAGGCAAATCTAGCTGAGTTACACCGCATGCTTCATACGGCTGAGGACGGGATGAAGGGAAAGGCTATGCTCCCTATCAACCCGCCTGTCCTGGCTATTGGCTCCGGAAAAGGAAAGAAACGAAAAGGCCCTCCTAAGCAGAATTGGAGGGAAAAGACTCACGTCGGGTCATCTAGCGGTGCCCCAAAAGGTAAGTCTTCCGGAATTCCACATATTCGGAACCCCAAAGAGGCCGGCTGCTTTTACTGCAAGCAAAAGGGTCATTGGAAGAGGAGCTGCCCTACGTATCTGCAGGACATCAAGGACGGTAAAGTGAAACCGTCACAGGCAGGTACGTATTCTATATCTAATAACTCATCTTTTTCCCGTTCATGGGTCCTTGATACAGGATGTGGGTTTCACATCTGTTCTGATTTACAGGGCCTAGAGGAAAGTAGGGAATTGGAGCATGGCAGACTGAACCTGGTCATGGGCAATAGGCGAACGTCACCTGTTACCAAGATCGGTGTTTATGGACTGATGCTGAGTAGTGGGGTTAGATTAGATTTAAATAATTGTTGCTATGCGCCTGATATGGCAAAGAACATAATTTCATTTCATGCATTGTTTAGACAAGGTTTTTACTATGAGTTTAATAGATTGAATAGTTCAATTTCGGTTTTCAAAAATGATGTTTTTATATTTAATGCTATGCCTTGTGATGGAGTGTATGAATCTATTATGTGTGTTGACAATTATGGTAAAAATGTTTTAACTATTGATGCTTCAAGTGGTGTAGAAAAGGCATGTCTGTGGCATTGTCGCATTGGCCATATAAACAAGAAACGCATCGCCCAACTCCAAAAGGACGGAGTGTTGGAATCATTCGACCTCGGGTCGGATGATGTATGTGAATCTTGCTTACTTGGCAAGATGACAAAATCACCATTCAAAGGTTCCTTTGAAAGAGTTGAAGGTTTGTTGGATATCATACACACAGATGTGTGTGGTCCCTTCAAAATAACCACTAAAGATGGCACGCGGTTCTATGTGACCTTTACCGACGATTTTAGTAGATATGAGTATGTCTACTTAATCAAGAATAAGTCGGACACCTTTGAAAAGTTCAAAGAGTTTAAAAATGAAGCGGAAAATCAATTGGGTAGAAAGATAAAGATGCTTAGATCCGACAGAGGCGGTGAGTATCTTAGTATCGAGTTTCTCGATTACCTCAAGGAATGTGGAATTGTTTCACAGTTGTCGCCTCCAAGAACACCTCAGCTGAATGGTGTTGCTGAAAGACGAAACCGAACCTTGTTGGACATGGTTCGTTCCATGATGAGTCGAGCCTCACTTCCAATCCATTTTTGGGGGTATGCCTTAAAGACTGCTGCCCATATCCTAAATCTTGTCCCAACCAAGAAGGTTGCGAAAACACCGCACGAGATGTGGACGGGGAAAGTTCCCTCGTTGGCACACATCAAAGTCTGGGGCTGTGAAGCTTTCGTGAGATGAGATACTTCAGATAAGCTCGCAGAAAGAAGTGAGAGGTGTTTCTTCATCGGATACCCGAAACAGTCTTTTGGATACTTGTTCTACAGACCGAGCGAGGACGTGGTCTTTGTAGCAAGACAGGGGTTCTTTCGAGAGAGAGAACTCATATCCAAAGAGGACAGTGGGAGTACAATCGATCTTGAAGAAATTCTGGAGACGCCCGATGAAACAACCTTAGAAGAAACTAGCAACCAACATGAGGAAGAGGTTCCTGTTGGACCCACTGACATTTCATTGCCCCTTAGGCGTTCAGGTAAAGTTAGCATGCCGCCCGAGTTCTATGGTTTCCATATTACTTCGGACGGTGACACGTTAGTCAATGATCGTACACTGACTAATTTGGATGAGCCAGCTAACTACCGTGAAGTAGTGGCAGGCCCCGAGTCTGCAAAATGGAAAGAGGCAATGGACAGCGAGATAAAGTCCATGTATGACAATCAAGTTTGGAACTTGGTTGACAATGTAATTATCTTATGAATAAAAGCAAAAGTCCATTTGGGTTGCCCTCATAGCAGGGGAATTGATGTACAGTTCAGTAGAGAGAAAGATTGATTTATTAAGGATTTAATAAATCAATAGAAAATAAATATATGGTTTATTAATATATGTAAGTGTTAATATATTAATTAGAAACTATAATAATTAATTAAAATTTAATCAAGAATTAATTGGATTTAATTTAGTGATTAAATTAATTAATAAAGGGTGCAGGGACTGGTTGGCATTTATTCAATAGTTGAATAACTGGCCAGATAAAACCAGGGACCAAGTTGGCGCCACCCTGGAGGCTCCTCCAGGGTTTTGGCGAAACCCTAATTAGGGTTTTGGGGAGTCTGGTCCAAGTAGCCAAAAGCCTTGTCCATTTGGAGGCTTTATAGGGTTTCAGGTGTAACCCTAGGAGGCTATATAAGGAACCCCCTGGGCACCCTAAATCCCACGCCATCTCTCTCTCTCTCAATCACTCTGCTGAATTGTCTTCTCCTTGCTTGGGTGTGACTTGCATTTGAGGCAGGATTCTTTTGCTGCTTGCTTGAAGGATCATAAGATCAAAGGTTGGTTTTTCCTAATTCATCTTTAGAATTGAATTGTATCCTTTAGGTTATTAGTTCTAATCTTCATAGAAGAAAACATAGATCATATTAGGGTTGCATGTGAACCTTAGGAATTTTTGTGTTCATTGTTTGCATAGAAACCCTTCAGAAAGAAACTATTCAAAGTAGTCGATTCAATATTACATAATAATACATGGAAATTGGGTGATTTTCCTCCTGGAAAAAAGCTAGCAGGCCATAAATGGATCTTCAAAAGAAAGCTAATACCTGATTGTACTATCGAAAAATATAATGCTCGTTTGGTAGCCAAGGGATTTTGACAGAAAGAAGGTCAATATTTCTTTGGTACCGATTACATGAACTATGTCTATTAGGACGTTGTTAACAATTACAGTAATTCACAACTTGGATATACACCAAATGGGGTGAAAACTGCATTTTTTAATGGCGAATTAGATGAAGAAATCTAGATGCATCAACCTGAAGGGTTTATTGTCAAAGGTCAACAACACAAAGTATGTAAGTTGATTAAGTCTCTTTACAAGCTTAAACAAGCTTCAAAGAAGTGGAGGGAGAAATTTGATAATACACTATTGTCAAATGGTTTGCAGATAAATGAATGTGGCAAATGTGTTTTAAACACATTTGTCACATTCATTTATGTGAAAACCATTTGACAATAGTAAAATCGCTTTGTTTTCAACAAAATCATTTTCAAAATCATTAGAATTATCAATTGGATCATTAGAATTATCTGAATGGTTTTATGCAATCAATAAACTTTCATCCTAAGTTCACATGCAACCTAGATTGGATCTATGTTTTCTAACTTTGAACATATAACAAAATCTCAAAGGTCAAACAAAATTACTAAAGAAATAAAGAAAAAGAAAACTAACATTTAGTTCAAATCTTGGAAGCAAAGCAACACAAATGTCTTACCTCAAATGAAATCACACCCAAAGCAGGAAGTTGATCAAACAGAAATTCTAGAAAGAACAGAGAGAAACTGGTGGCCAGAATGGAGTGGCCAGGAACCCCTATTTATAGGCTACAAGTGATAACCAGATAACCCTTAGAGATAAACCTCATTTGAGTTCAAACTGAGATGAACCCTATCTCCAAGCTGTTTTTCGGCTGACCAACACGCGCGCCGCGGCCCAAGTATACGCGCGTCGCGCGTGTGCAATTCAACTTTTGAACTTTCACAAGTTTAGCCCTTGTACTTTTAATTAATCTAATTAATCCTACAGAATTAATCCAATTAATTCCAGATTAATTATTAATTAAATAATACTATTTCTAATTAATATATTATCTCCATAATGTATTAACAAATTATTTATATTGATTTATTAATCACATAATAAATCAATCTCTCTCTCTTTATGTCATTCTGTCAAACTTCCTGCTATGAGGGCAACCCAAATGGACTTTGCTACTATCAATTAGGTAAATACAAATTATTAGTCATGGCTTAGACACCTAATCCAACATTATCAACGAGATCCGGATTGTAATTATCAACGTGATCATTAGAACTATAAATGGGGTCATCGTTAGAATTAATTTAGTTATCATCTTCAATAACATTAATATTTTTATAAAAATATTTGTTTAAAGATCCTTATAAATAATGAACAGGTGCTCGTTTTCTTTTTTTCTTTTTCTATTTTCAATGCCCGACGGTTGTGAACGTGGAAACATACTCACACTGTAAGAACCCGCAAAAGTTGTAAAAGGGTAAAATGGTCTTTTGACACATTATAAGACCATTATGTAAAATATTATGCTATTTGTAAAATGAGAATGTAAGAAATAAAGAGTCTAATAGGTTAGAAATGATGAAAGGAACTTGTAGTAGTTGTTAATTTGGTGAAAATGAAGCCTTGGTGCAAAAATGATGAAATGGGTTTTTTTAGCTCAAGAACCCTATAAATGGGTTTATGAGTTGGAACTGATTTCATATGATTCTAATGGTTTTGTTAAGCCAAAAATGTCATAAGTGAAGTAAGAAATCAGTTTCAAGCCTTAAAAATTCCATAAAACGATTTTTGGTGAAAAATGGTGTTTTCGGAAGAATTTTCAAGATTATGAGAAAATTTTGATGATTTTGAAGTTTAAAACTAAGTATAAGTTGGTATTTAGGGCCTGGAGATGACCCTAAACCAATTAAGTTAAGAATTAAGATCTTATTGGGGTGAATAGTGGAACTGCAGTTTGGAAAATCGTCATTTAAGGCAATATACTTTGTCTTCGAGTCGCGACCAAGTAGTGGTCGCGTCGCGAGGCTGCTTCGAGTCGCGACCAGGTAGTGGTCGAGTCGCGAGGCGGCGCCAGCAGAAACATGCAGTTAGTCTCCTGCCAAGTTCAATTTGATTTTGAGATTTGGTTCAAAACTTGTCCGTTTGACCTCAAATTTTAAACATAGGTCTATTATGGCCTAAGACTTCATGAAAAATTGTCGGAATCGGAATACGACCTCCCGAGGGTACTGTAGTAAAATACGCGTATTTTGGGAAAATTTTAAAATGAGTTTATTAATGGTTATACATTTGTTATGACCTGTAGTAGTGCCGTATGAGACTCTTAAACTATTGAGTCAGTTATAGTATGCATTTATTCATTAAGCAAGTATATATGATATATGTGTAGGAGGTGCTTCAAACATTGTTGAGCACAGGAAAGGAACAGGAGTACGTGACGCTTAGTGATCCATAGCAGAACCAAGGTGAGTTTTATGAGGATTTTCTAGTACATAGCAAAATGATATTTTCAGAAAATGAGATTTCCAAATATCTTTAGATACGAAAGTTTGGAAGCAGTTTTGAAAGTAGCTCTAAGAGCTAAATGTTTAAAAGAGATTTTAAAGAAGTTCAGTTTTTAAAGAAGTATAGTTTGAAAAGTTTTGAAAGAAGCTCTATATAAGAGCTAGAGATATTGAAGCTAGTTTTGAAAGTATTTTTGATTATGAGTTTAAAAGTTTGTGAGCTTGAGTTTATTTTAAATTGTGTCCCATTTGACCAATTTGAGATGAAATGAAGAAAGTAATGAGATAAAAACTAAAGCAAAGAAAGTAATAAGAGTCAGTTGTCCGGACTAGGATCACCCACATAATCGGGAGATCTGAAGACACTACTGGGGTGGTACCTCCCGTCGCGAAGTAGTTGTCTAGCTTAGCATAACCTTGTGATTGGATCTGTTCCAAGTCACGAAGGGGAGACAGAGATAGCATAACCTTGCGGGTGGATCCGTTCTGTCCCGCGAGGGGAGTTAGTAGAATGAATTAAAATAAACTAATTCATGAGTTTCAGTTGGTCACAAGAAAATGAGAAAGAAAGCAGTTTTTAAGAAAGAAAGCAGTTTTAAAGAGAGAAATCAGTTTTAAGGAAGAAAACAGTTTTGAGAAAAGAAGCAGTTTTTCAGAAAGAAAGTATTTTGAGATTTATTATGAAAATAAATTCTAAGCAGTTTACTTGTTTATATTTCAAGTTTTGAGCAGAAAGTTTTAGGTCTAAAACCCATATTACTCACGAGGCTTTATGTCTCACGTATTAGTTTTTTTTTAAATGCTATGTACTTAGGTGAATGGAGAAGGAGTTGAAGTTGGGACCAGTGTAGATACATATAAGTTTAAATTATGGTTTTATGTATTAAGTCTGTAATACCCCTTGAGAACAAGTTTGTAAAAAAAATTTAAGTGACTTTTTCATAGTCACGCTTTGTAGGATATTTGTATTATAAACTGTATTAAATTACGGTTTGAGAAAGGGGTGTTACAGTTTTGGTATCAGAGCCATAGTTTAAGCGAACTAGGTGTCAGTACTGGAACCTAGACTTAAACTATGTGGGAGTTAAGTAGAGTACATACTTGAGTATGATGTTGAAAGTAAGTAGAAATTGGAGTAAATCCATAACAGTGGAACATGGGTCCTGGTGGTAAAACTGGAAGCAAATGTGTATAGGTGGTTATAATAATATGGGCCCGTACTATCATAATCACAGGATATATATTTGAGTTTGGTGGAACCAGACAGGAATCATGTGAAGCTGTAAGGGATAAGTGTAGGAGGTTTGAGGAGTATAGGTTCGATATACCTATGTAAGAAAATCAAGTATGAATGGAAATACTAAAGTATAAAGGAAAAGTGTTAAAGATGAAGTAACAAATACGAAGTATGTAGCGGGGAAAACCCCATACCTTATATGAATCAGTATAAAGCATATGTAATAAAACATAAGAAAGTATGAGCTAAGAGCACTGAAAATAAGATGACAAGAATAAAAAGGTAATGATGAAGAAAAGTTCAAATTTGTGGTTGTGATAACCACTGTATAATATGAGAAATAACGTAAAGTATGAAAGGAATCAGTAAAAGAGACATGGCCAGAAAGTATAGATGTATTGAAAATGTTAATAGAAGTAATGGAGTATATAGTACAAATATAAAAGAAAGAGTATAAAAAAAATTTTCCGTTGTCTAACGGAAACGAATTATGATTATGGAATAAAAATAAGAGTAATGTCACTATAGTGACCAAGGAAAGAAAGATTGGAAAAGAATGTGAATACAGATATATGAATGAAATTCATATAAGAAAGAAGAATGAAAACATTTAAGCAGGAAGAGTAAAAGGGAAATGAGCTGGGTTTGTAATTATAGACAAACACAAATAGAGGTATAAAAAAAAAAGATAAAGAGTAAATATTGAGAAGTAGTATGATGTGTTGTTCATGGACAACCAAGAGGTTAAAATATGTATATAAAAGTTGTGATTAAATATGATAATGTAAAAAACGAAAGAAAAATACTTAATCAAGTATTAGATAAGGAACCAAGGACAGAAAAGAAAGTGTAAGAAATGGGAAGTTGTGACTTCCAAACTCGAAAGAAGTATGACAAGAAAAGACATCTAATGATTGAAATAAATAAATAAGTCATAAGTATAGTGCTATAATGAGTAATATAACAAAGTAAGTTACCTGAATAAAAAAATCGTTAAAGATTATGAGCAAGTTGCATTGTTACAATGCAAGAGAATGAGTTGAAAAATGGAGATTGAATGCCTAGTCTAGTGTTAGGCGAAAAGTTAAAGATAAGACAGGCAATGATAATATGAGATAAAGAATAAAGGTTAATATCCAGATAAGTATTAGACAAAGAGTCAAATATGAAATAAGAACTAAATAAAGAGACAGGAAGTTACCACTTCTAAGCGAAGTGACGGGTAAAAGTATCCAAAGATTTGAAAAAAAAATAGTCAGTACATGGCTAATGACTATGGAACATAAGAAGGTGTATAGTGTATATCGCTTAAAGATTCGTAAAAGTAAAAAGAGTAAAGAAATGAAGTTTAAATGAAAGAACAATGCAATGTGTTGGGCATATAGCCTTATGACACATAGAGAGAAATGGTAAAGAGAATAATAAAAGAAATTTTGGGTATTAAACCTAGAAAGTTTATAAGTAAAATGTATGAGACATAGAGACTGAATGTCTATAAAAAAATCGGGGTAATATATATGAATTTGAAAGTAGTGTATGTTTAATAAGTATAATGAGATAAAACAAGAAATTGTTGAGTCAGAAATGCCAATCTTTATTGAAATATGGTTATAATGCAGTCAAGATAAAAAGAGAAGTAAAAGTTATTTTTGGCATTAGCCATAGCAAGTAAAGAGTAAGCAAGGGATAGAGTGCTAAACTAAGCATTAGTGTGAGAAATAAGAACTACAAGAAAAATACTAAAACATAAGCAATAAGATGAGAATGGTACATGGGGTACCTAAGAAGATAATAAGTGTACTCATAAGAATACAGTAAGAAAGCTGAGAAATGAAAAGGACATGATTATATTCGAAAGTGTAATGGGTAAATGAGATTGAAATCTCATAAATAATAAAGGAGGATGAAACAAGTATCTAGATTGTTAATATGTTGAAATGAGAAAATAAAATAAGTAAAGAATGATATAAGACATGTATTTATAAAAGTAATACATGTAAGTAACAAGATGATAAAGGTAATAACCTCATGTGAATGTATGAAACTAGTAGTAAAGGCAAAGAAAAGCTTTAGTAGTAATAATAGCGATATCTTTGATAAAAAGGGTTTTGTCTATAAAAAAATAATAATAATAAAGATAGAAAATTCTTTGAGAATTAAAGATGAAAGATAAGACAGAAGAAGCAAGAACAACGATTGACTTTTGAAGAGTCAATTCTTCTAGTATATATAGATATAAGAAGTTGTAAAACTTCTAAAGAAATGTATAAAGGTAAAGTGGGTGGATATCGTGTAAATATATATATATATCTATATATATATATATATATATATATATATATATATATATATATATATATATATATATATATATATATATATATATATATATGAGATTTAAGTCTAATGGCAAGAAAGAAGTAATTAGAAATGTAGATTGACTGTTGGAAAGTCAATTTTCTATAATAAAGTATGAAGTGATAGAGCTTCTATAAGAAGAGAGAGAAAGTAAATTAAAAAAAATATGAAATTTACTCAAGTAAGAAGAATAAGAAAAAGCTTTTATTACATTAAAAGAGAAGCAGTGTAATGCGTCTGTCCTTACGTTACCAGATGGGACAGAAGATTTTGAAATATACAGCGATGCCTCACATAGAGGGCTTGGTTGTGTGTAGATGCAGAGGAGAAAGGGTATAACATATGTTTCCAGATAGTTGAAAGCCCTAGAAACAAAGTATATTACCTATGATATAGAGTTTGCAGCGATTGTATTCGCCTTGAAAATTTGGAGGCATTACCTGTATGGTACAAAGCGCAAGCTATTCACTGATCACAAGAGTTTGCAGTATGTGTTCACTTAAAAAGAGTTGAACATGAGACAGAGAAGATAGTTAGAGTTGATCAGTAACTATGATTGCAACATTGTATACCATCCAGGTAAAGCAAATGTAGTAGCAGATGTATTGAGTAGAAAAGTTCATGAGAAAAGAATCAAGGCAATATCGATGCATATAGAACTAGTGTCTAGTATTATTGAGAAGATTAAAGCAGCCCAACAAAAAGTTGAAAAGAGTGGAGAATTGAAAGATGAGAAACTAGCAAAAGACATGCAGTTTGAAACAAATAGTCAAGGGTTAAAGACTTTTAGAACCCACATTTGGGTGCTGAAAGCAGGAGATTTAAGAAAGTTGATCTTAGAAGAGTCGCATAAGTCAAAGTATTCCATACATCCAGGGAGTACCAAGACTTATCAAGATCTAAAGAGACAGTATTAGTGGCCTGGAATGAAGAAGAGGATAGCTAAGTACATCTCCAAGTGTGTCATTTGTGCACAAGTCGAGGCGGAACATCAAGTCCCGCATGGAGATGCTCAGTCATTGCACATTCCAGCAGGAAAGTGGGAGGATGTAACCATGGATTTTATCGTTAGGTTACCAAGAACGAGGAGAGGTTATGATTGTATAGGGGTTATAGTGGACCGATTGACCAAGAGTGTATTATTTCTAGCTATAAAAGAAACTACTCCATTGGAGAAGTTAGCCCAGTTGTACTTAGATGAAGTATTAAGAAGATATGGTGCACCGTTATCCGTAGTGTCAGACAAAGACCCCAGATTTACCTCTAACTTTTGGAGAGCTTTACAAGAGAAAATGGGGACGAAAATTCAGCTAAGTACAGCGTATCATCCACAAACGGATGGTCAAAGTGAGCGAACAATCCAGACAGTAGAAGACATGCTACGATCATGCGTAATGCATTTTGGAGGCAGTTGGGATGAACACCTGCCCTTAGTGGAGTTTGCATATAACAACAGCTACCATTCTAGCATCAAAATGCCACCCTTTGAGGCATTGTATGGTAGAAAGTGTAGAACTCTTTTATGCTGGTTGGAGGCGGGTGAGACTAAACGTACAGGACCAGAAATTGTTAGAGTGACCAATGAGAAGATTGGAGTGATTCAGGCTAACATGAAAGCAGCACAAGACCGACAGAAGAGTTACTCCAATTTAAAGAAAAGACCGTATGATTTACGAGAAGATGATCTAGTAATGATAAAAGTATCGCCATGTAAGGGCGTAGTCAGATTTGGTAAAAGAGGAAAGCTGAGTCCAAGATATATTGGACCTTTTCGAATCCTGAAGAGAGTTGGGTTACAAGCGTTCAAGCTGGAGTTACCGCCAGAACTCAGTGGAATACATGATACCTTTCATGTATGCTACCTGAAGAAGTACTTTGGAAAAGACGAGTTAGTTATACCTTATACAGACTTAAGGGTGGAGACTCCTAGCAGATTGATTGAAGAACCTGAGGCAATTCTAGAAATGCAGACCAAGAAGCTGAGAAATAAGGAGATTGACATTGTGCTAGTCAAGTGGAAGCATCCCTTAGGGTCAAACCTGACTTGGGAGACTTTGGAAGAAATGAAGAGAAGATATCCAGATTTCATGGATTACGAAAAGATTCCGAGGACGGAATCCGCTTAAGGAGGGGTGACTGTAAGAACCCGCAAAAGTTGTAAAAGGGTAAAATGGTCTTTTGACACATTATAAGACCATTATGTAAAATATTATGCTATTTGTAAAATGAGAATGTAAGAAATAAAAAGTCTATGTAAAATTTAAAGTTGTACCGCGTGAATAGTGAAATTTGACCAAAAAGGACAGAATGGTCATTTGACATGGAAATGACCAAAATGTCAAGAAAATGTCAAGTTAGAAGTTAATGAAACTTTGTTTACAAGATTTTGGGTCTTAGGACCATTTTTGTATAAAAGTGGAAAGAGTAGGGACTAGAATGTAAATATTTTATAAAATTAAAATATAAATAAGAGAGTTAATCAACTCTCATTCTCCAGAAGTTCATAGTAGAGTCCAGAGAGAGCGAGAGAGAGCACGGGAGGAGAAGAAGTTCGGATCATTTTGCAAGGAACTCAAGATAGTACTTGGAATTGGTGATTCCAAGCTTCAAGAGGTAAGATTTTCTTGTTTTGAGCTCCAAGTCTTGAACATCATGTCCTTGATTTATGATTTTCCAGAAAACATGATTCTAATGAAATCATCCAACTCATCTTGCTTAAAATCATCATATAAGCATGTTCTAGCCATGGAATATGTAAAAATCAAGAAAATGATGATTTTGGTTCAAGAACATTAGTCACGGGTTTGGATGAACAAGTGGTTTTGGTGAGTCTAATAGGTTAGAAATGATGAAAGGAACTTGTAGTAGTTGTTAATTTGGTGAAAATGAAGCCTTGGTGCAAAAATGATGAAATGGGTTTTTTTTAGCTCAAGAACCCTAGAAATGGGTTTATGAGTTGGAACTGATTTCATATGATTCTAATGGTTTTGTTAAGCCAAAAATGTCATAAGTGAAGTAAGAAATCAGTTTCAAGCCTTAAAAATTCCATAAAACGATTTTTGGTGAAAAATGGTGTTTTCGGAAGAATTTTCAAGATTATGAGAAAATTTTGATGATTTTGAAGTTTAAAACTAAGTATAAGTTGGTATTTAGGGCCTGGAGATGACCCTAAACCAATTAAGTTAAGAATTAAGAGCTTAATGGGGTGAATAGTGGAACTGCAGTTTGGAAAATCGTCATTTAAGGCAATATACTTTGTCTTCGAGTCGCGACCAAGTAGTGGTCGCGTCGCGAGGCTGCTTCGAGTCGCGACCAGGTAGTGGTCGAGTCGCGAGGCGGCGCCAGCAGAAACATGCTGTTAGTCTCCTGCCAAGTTCAATTTGATTTTGAGATTTGGTTCAAAACTTGTCCGTTTGACCTCAAATTTTAAACATAGGTCTATTATGGCCTAAGACTTCATGAAAAATTGTCGGAATCGGAATACGACCTCCCGAGGGTACTGTAGTAAAATACGCGTATTTTGGGAAAATTTTAAAATGAGTTTATTAATGGTTATACATTTGTTATGACCTGTAGTAGTGCCGTATGAGACTCTTAAACTATAGAGTCAGTTATAGTATGCATTTATTCATTAAGCAAGTATATATGATATATGTGTAGGAGGTGCTTCAAACATTGTTGAGCACAGGAAAGGAACAGGAGTACGTGATGCTTAGTGATCCATAGCAGAACCAAGGTGAGTTTTATGAGGATTTTCTAGTACATAGCAAAATGATATTTTCAGAAAATGAGATTTCCAAATATCTTTAGATACGAAAGTTTGGAAGCAGTTTTGAAAGTAGCTCTAAGAGCTAAATGTTTAAAAGAGATTTTAAAGAAGTTCAGTTTTTAAAGAAGTATAGTTTGAAAAGTTTTGAAAGAAGCTCTATATAAGAGCTAGAGATATTGAAGCTAGTTTTGAAAGTATTTTTGATTATGAGTTTAAACGTTTGTGAGCTTGAGTTTATTTTAAATTGTGTCCCATTTGACCAATTTGAGATGAAATGAAGAAAGTAATGAGATAAGAACTAAAGCAAAGAAAGTAATAAGAGTCAGTTGTCCGAACTAGGATCACCCACATAATCGGGAGATCTGAAGACACTACTGGTGTAACACCCCAACTTTTACACAATATTTTTTTTTCCAAATTTATATTACAAATGTTTAATAATACAAACCATTTAAGTTTTATATTACAAACGGGGTATCACAAACTCGCATCATAGCCACAGTTCAAACCTGTTTACTTTACATCTTTGTACAATGGAAACTACGGTCCCACACCCGACTCTTCTAACGCCCTTTCTGCTTACCTGAGTACATAGCATTTTAAAAAAAAAATACGTGAGACATAATGTCTCGTGAGCATTATGGGTTTAGACCCAAAACAATTTTTCAATAATAACATTACTCTTTAAATTTCCAATATTTTATTTCCTATGAGCGCACCCATAGGTATTCCTTATTTTGTGATGGTACATTCCTACGAGCGCACCTGTAGGTTTTATACGAGACGGTACATATGTTTTATCTCCACCTTCTTGCCACTCGCCAATTCAACCTCACATATATGATCTAATGGTTCTAACGGTACGCCAAATTTTTGACCAAACTCATGAGACACGAACGAACATGTAGCACCGGAGTCAAATAATACGTAAGCAGGTATTTGGTTAATTAATAGGGTACCTGAGACTACGTCTTGTGTCTCCTTTGCTTCCTCCCGGGTGAGTTGGAAGGCGCGAGTCTTCACCTTTTGAGGCTCCGTCTTTTTCTGCACAGTTGATACCATTGTCTCGCCACCCTTCTTCGGACAGTTGAAACTATAGTGCCCCTTTTCATGACATGAGAAACACTCGACTTCGCTGAGCTTCGGATATGTACATTCCCTAGCCTTGTCACCCATTCTTCCACAGTTAAAGCAGGCTGTGCTTCCCGTCTTGCATTCGCCTGTATGCTCTTTCCCACATTTGTCACACGTCTTCCGGCTGCCCTGTTTGCTCGACATCACCACCGACTTCCCCTTCTTGTTCCAACTACTACTTCCGCCACTGAATTTACGTTTATCCCCCGAAACTTGCCTCTCCATTGTTCTCCTTTTCCACACATCTTCAACATTTCTTGCTGCCACGAATGCCTCATCCATGGTTACCGCCCGTTTCACTTCCAATTCATACTCCCAAGGTAGGCCTTTCACGTAACGGTTGATTCGTGCCCGCTCCGTATTGTAAATGTTGCCCACAAATGGAAGCATATTGCTAAACTTCTTAGTGTACTCAGCAATAGTCATACTCCCCTTCTTTAAGGTAAGGAATTCGCCTTCAAGTTTTTCTATGTCCCGAAGGGGACAATATTTATTCTTCAGGCGAGTAGTGAATTCGGTCTACGACCATTTATAAATTACATCCTTCCCAACCAGCTCGTATAAGGTATTCCACCAGACTAACGCATCATCTTTCAACATTCGAGAGGCATAATAAACCTTGTCTTTCTCATGACATTTGCTGACCTCCAATACTTGCTCCGTCTCCCGTATCCAGCGCATCGTAACCTTGGACTCAAAGCTTCCATAATATTCTGTTGGTTTACATGCCAGGAAAGTTTTGAAAGAACATCTCTTCTTATCTTCTGTCCCCACACTATCTTCCTCTGTAACAGAATCTCCATTAGTGGGTCTCCAAGAGGCATCATCCGCTGAAGGATTAGGGTGCGGTTCTCCCAGCCGAGTATTCAGCATTTGGCGCATATCTTCCCGCATTTCTGTTTTTAAATTGCTGATGAGATTTTGTATAGCCTCCAGAGTCACAGGTGGAGGTTGCGGTATTGGGTTTGGGTTAGGACCCATGTTAACCTCATCATCAACGGGGTTACCCTCATGGGACGGGGTATGACTTGCTGCCCGTCCTTCACTCGAAAGGTTCTGATCACCGCTCTCCATTTACTATATAAGATGAATAAGATTTACGTTTATTATTCCACATAAATATATTTATCAACATATATCTGAAAGCTGTAGCATGTGATCTTCCTATGGAACCTGTGTTCCCAAGTATCTCTCTATTAATTTCCACAACCAAATTCCTCAGGCTCCCTCGTGACTTCACCATTTCCAAGGCATATCCTGTGGTTACAATAATACGGGCCCAATATTACCTTAACCACCTATATACTTTGGCTCTGATGTTATCACAAGATTTCCTGATTCATCGGTTTCTGTGGATTTCAACATTGTATGTTACCGACTCTACCCCGTTAGTTAGTACCTAGTACTACTACTTTACTTACTATTAATCCACTAGTTTAAGCCTAGGATGGTTACCCAACCTAATTCGCTTAAACCATGGCTCTGATACCAAATTGTAACACCCCAACTTTTACACAATATTTTTTTTTCCAAATTTATATTACAAATGTTTAATAATACAGACCATTTAAGTTTTATATTACAAACGGGGTATCACAAACTCGCATCATAGCCACAGTTCAAACCTGTTTACTTTACATCTTTGTACAATGGAAACTACGGTCCAACACCCGACTCTTCTAACGCCCTTTCTGCTTACCTGAGTACATAGCATTTTAAAAAAAATACGTGAGACATAATGTCTTGTGAGCATTATGGGTTTAGACCCAAAACAATTTTTCAATAATAACATTACTCTTTAAATTTCCAATATTTTATTTCCTATGAGCGCACCCATAGGTATTCCTTATTTTGTGATGGTACATTCCTACGAGCGCACCTGTAGGTTTTATACGAGACGCACCCGTATAACTACTTCCCCAATAGCATGAAACGGATTCATCTATCAAGGTAAGACAACTACTTCGCGACGGGAGGTACCATCCCAGTAGTGTCTTATTGCCACCCCTACCGCAGCAGGCCGTGGTCTTTATCCGGATACTAAGCAACTCATTTTCATGGCCAATCACATTATTAATTCACTGTATTTCTGATTCTCTTTCTTTACACATTATAAGCATATTTTTCATAAAATACTTTTAAAGCCATAAAACCACTTTGACTCCAAAACATTTTTAAATAAAATTCATTTTGCTATGTACCCGAAAATCCACATAACACTCACCTCAAATCACCTAGGAGTTATTTAGCTTCCTGAACTCCTTTTCCTTTTGCTTGGTTATTCGTATTTGAACCACCACCTATTATATTCAAAGTATACATTTATATTCAATTCATATATATATGATAATCAACTTCACAGCACCAGAGTGCTATACTATGCAATTACAGGTTATATTAGACTACAACTTTTATTATATTAACTTCCTTTAATTTATAAATTTTTTTTCCGAAATACGCGTATTTTACTACAGTACTCTCGGGGGGTCGTATTTCGATTCCGACAGTTTTCCATGAAATCTCACACTATATTAGACTTGCGTTTCAAATTTGGAGTTCATTGGACAAGTCTAGCTCAAATTCCAAAAATCAAGTTTTAACATAAACTTGACAATTTTGGTCACTGCCGCTACCGCAAGGTCGGATTACGAATTTGAAAATTTCCTATATGTTTTCATACCATTTTAAGGCTATGGCAAAATTTTCAGACCAAACGGACATGCCTAGCTATGGTTCCTAGCTTTAAAAATTGGACAGAAGCACATTGGCTTTCTGCCGCGAGGTCGCGTCGCGACCCAAGGGTGGTCGCGTCGCGATCCCTGAGTAGATTGCCATTTTTGACGATTTTCCAGCTACAACTTCTACTATTCCCCTGCATTAAGTCCTTAATACCTAACTTAATCATTTTGGGATCATTCCAGGGCAATAACCTTAAATTTTCATCAAGTTTTAACTTGTGAAAATCATAATTTCTTACCAATTCATATCAAACCCGTTTTTACCCATTTTCACCAAAAATGTAAGATTTTGAAAACAATCATTTAGGAATGTCTTTATACATCCTAAATGATCTTTATAACCCAACAAAACACTTAGAATCAGTTTTTAATCTAAAAACCCATTTCTAGGGTTCTTGAGCTCAAAACCCAATTCCATGGATTCAACCCCAATTTATGGTTAGAAATCTATTTCTTGTGTCAAATTAAGCTAGATAGTACATATGAACTCGTTGTATTAACTTCTTATTGAATTTTTCAGTTTAGAAACTAACCACCACAACTTGAATATATGAGTTCATATCACAAAACTTACCTCAATTGGCTTTGGAATTCTTCAATCCTTCACCAAGACTCAAATTGATCACCTCCTTCCTTCGTGAATGCTCCAGAAATCGTGACCTCCCTATGCTCTCTAGCTCTCTCCCGTTCTTTCTACAACCTTCTGGGAATTATGAAGAGATAAATCCCAATTATGTTCCAAATTTTCATTTCCAACCCTCCAGTTTCAACTCTTCCATTTTAGCACCCAAAATCACTTTTTATTACATAGAGTTTTTTATATATTTACATTATTACCTACAAATACAAAATATTTTACATTAGGGTCCAAAGCATGGCGAAAGACCAAATTGCCCTTTTTCCACAATTTTACTACCACACCCGATTATTTTACATTTTATTACGAATTTTCATGGGTTCTTACAACCTCTCCCCTTAAGAGGATTCCGTCCTCGGAATCACTTCGTAATTTGTGAAATTCGGGTATCTTTTCTTCATGTCTTCTAAGGTCTCCCAGGTTAAGTCTGAACCCGATGTGTGCTTCCATTTGACTAGGACTAAGTCAATTTCCTTATTTCTCAACTTCTTGGTTCTCACTTCCAACATTGCCTCTGGTTCTTCTATCAGCTTATTCGGGGCCTCCACTGTTAAGTCTTCCAACGGAATGACAAGTTCACTCTTTCCAAAGTACTTTTTCAAATAACACACATGGAACGTATCATGAATACCACTCAGTTCACGTGGTAACTCTAGCTTGAAAGCTTGTTCGCCAATTCTTTTTAAGATATTGAAAGGTCCAATGTATCTTGGACTCAGTTTACCTTTCTTCCCGAATCTGACTACACCTTTCCACGGTGATACTTTGAGCATTACCAGATCACCTTCTTTCAAATCGTAAGGTCTCTTCTTCAAATCTGCATAACTCTTCTGCCTATCTTGAGCAGCTTTCATATTAGCTTGAATTATTTTGATCTTCTCGTTTGTTATCCTTACGATTTCTGGCCCAGTTATTTTAGTCTCCCCCGCTTTTAACCAACACAAAGGGGTTCTACACTTTCTGCCATATAGAGCTTCGAATGGTGGCATTCTAATACTGGAATGATAGCTGTTGTTGTAAGAAAACTCTACCAATGGCAAGTGTTCATCCCAATTTCCACCAAAATCCAAAACACACGATCGTAGCATATCTTCTACGGTCTGAATGGTTCGTTCACTTTGCCTGTCTGTCTGGGGATGATAAGCTGTACTCATTTTAATTTTTGTCCCCATTCGTTCTTGTAGTGCCTCCCACAATTTTGAGGTAAATCGTGGGTCTCTATCAGACACAATCGACAAGGGAGCTCCATGAAGTCTTATAACTTCATCTCTGTATATCTGCGCCAATGTTTCCAGTTGTGTATTTTCTTTAATTGCCAAAAACATAGCACTCTTGGTCAAACGGTCAACAATGACACATATACTATTATGACCTCTTCTAGTTCTTGGCAACCCAACTATAAAATCCATGGTTATATCTTCCCATTTTCCCGCTGGAATTTGCAGAGGTTGAGTATTTCCATATGGGGCTTGGTGTTCCGCCTTCACCTGTGCACAAGTTGCACATTTGGAAATATACTTGACTATTCTTTTCTTCATTCCCGGCCACCAGTATTGTTCTTTGAGATCCCTATAAGTTTTCGTACTTCCAGGATGAATGGAATACTTGGACTTATGGGATTCTTCTAGGATCAACTTCCTGATTCCACCAGCCTTTGGTACCCATACACGGTTTCTGACTGTCTTCAATCCTTGTGTATTTTCTCCAAATATCAGATCCTTTCCCAGCTTTTCTTTCTTTAAGTCACCTCTTTCTAATACTTGCTTTTGCGCGTCTTTAATTCTTTCCATTAAGCCTGATTTCAGTTCTAACCGCATCAACCTTTCTTGACTTTTCTTTTCGTGAAACTTCCTGCTTAAAGCATCTGCTACCACGTTTGCTTTCCCAGGGTGATAGGCAATTTCACAATCATAATCATTTATCAGCTCCAGCCACCTACTTTGCCTCATATTAAGTTCCTTCTGTGAGAATACATATTGCAGACTTTTGTGGTCCGTGTACAAGGTGCACTTGGTTCCGTATAGATAATGCCTCCAGATTTTTAATGCAAACACAATTGCTGCCAGTTCCAAATCGTGCGTTGCATATCTTGTTTCTGGTTCTTTTAATTGGCGAGAAGCGTATGCTATTACTTTTCCTCGCTGCATTAGTACACAACCCAATCCTCTGTTCGAGGCATCACTATACACCACAAAGTCTTCAGTTCCCTCCGGCAGGGTAAGAACCGGCGCATTACATAGCTTCTCTTTCAATGTTCCAAACGCTTTCTCCTGTTCCGCCCCCCATTCAAATTTTACTCCTTTTCTTGTTAGCTTCGTAAGAGGTACTGCAATTCGTGAAAAATCTTGGATAAATCGTCGGTAATTCCCGGCGAGTCCAAGAAAACTTCTCACTTCTGTCGGGGTCTTGGGAATTTCCCATTTCATCACTGCTTCCACCTTTGCTGGATCTACTTTAATCCCTTGGATTGAGACCACGTGTCCAAGGAATTGCACTTCTCTCAGCCAGAATTCGCACTTCGAAAATTTTGCGTATAACTTCTCTTTCTTTAAAACTTCCAGTACCGTCCTCAAATGATTTCTGTGTTCTTCTGCATTCTTCGAGTAAATAAGAATGTCATCAATAAAGACGATAACAAACTTATCGAGGAATGGTTTGCACACCCTATTCATCAAATCCATGAAAATTGCCGGGGCATTCGTCAAACCAAAAGGCATGACTAAGAATTCATAATGCCCGTAGCGAGTGCGGAAAGCAGTCTTCTCAATATCTTCGTTCCTTACGCGCACCTGATGATATCCAGATCGGAGGTCGATTTTTGAGAAATAGTCAGCACCTTGCAGTTGGTCAAACAGATCGTCTATACATGGTAACGGGTAATGATTTTTAATGGTAATTTTGTTAAGCTCGCGATAGTCAATGCACATTCGCATCGTACCATCCTTCTTTTTAACAAACAGCACCGATGCACCCCAAGGCGACACACTGGGACGTATGAAGCCTTTATCAAGCAGTTCCTGTAATTGTGACATCAACTCCCGCATTTCGGTCGGAGCCAAACGGTAGGGAGCCCGGGCGATAGGAGAAGCTCCGGGTACAAGATCAATTCGGAATTCTACTTGCCTCTCAGGTGGCAAACCGGGTAGATCGTCTGGAAATACTTCAGGGTATTCTCTCACCACGTCAATGTCGTTTACTGTTTTCTTTGCTTTATCTTCCATCATTACATACGCCACATAGGATAAACATCCTTTCACCAAACATCTTCTAACTTTCACTGCACTAATCAAACTTGACATCCTCTTGGGTTTTTCACCATAAACATATACTTTGCTACCATCCGGAATTTTCACCGACACTATCTTCTTTCCACATGCAATTTTCGCATCGTTGGCCCCAAGCCAATCCATACCAATGACAACATCAAAAGTCTTCACCCCAATTGGAAGGAGATTCAACGAGAATTTCTGGTCGTCTATACTCAGTTCGCAGCCACGGTACATATGTTTTATCTCCACCTTCTTGCCACTCGCCAATTCAACCTCACATATATGATCTAATGGTTCTAACGGTACGCCAAATTTTTGACCAAACTCATGAGACACGAACGAACATGTAGCACCGGAGTCAAATAATACGTAAGCAGGTATTTGGTTAATTAATAGGGTACCTGAGACTACGTCTTGTGTCTCCTTTGCTTCCTCCCGGGTGAGTTGGAAGGCGCGAGTCTTCACCTTTTGAGGCTCCGTCTTTTTCTGCACAGTTGATACCATTGTCTCGCCACCCTTCTTCGGACAGTTGAAACTATAGTGCCCCTTTTCATGACATGAGAAACACTCGACTTCGCTGAGCTTCGGATATGTACATTCCCTAGCCTTGTCACCCATTCTTCCACAGTTAAAGCAGGCTGTGCTTCCCGTCTTGCATTCGCCTGTATGCTCTTTCCCACATTTGTCACACGTCTTCCGGCTGCCCTGTTTGCTCGACATCACCACCGACTTCCCCTTCTTGTTCCAACTACTACTTCCGCCACTGAATTTACGTTTATCCCCCGAAACTTGCCTCTCCATTGTTCTCCTTTTCCACACATCTTCAACATTTCTTGCTGCCACGAATGCCTCATCCATGGTTACCGCCCGTTTCACTTCCAATTCATACTCCCAAGGTAGGCCTTTCACGTAACGGTTGATTCGTGCCCGCTCCGTATTGTAAATGTTGCCCACAAATGGAAGCATATTGCTAAACTTCTTAGTGTACTCAGCAATAGTCATACTCCCCTTCTTTAAGGTAAGGAATTCGCCTTCAAGTTTTTCTATGTCCCGAAGGGGACAATATTTATTCTTCAGGCGAGTAGTGAATTCGGTCTACGACCATTTATAAATTACATCCTTCCCAACCAGCTCGTATAAGGTATTCCACCAGACTAACGCATCATCTTTCAACATTCGAGAGGCATAATAAACCTTGTCTTTCTCATGACATTTGCTGACCTCCAATACTTGCTCCGTCTCCCGTATCCAGCGCATCGTAACCTTGGACTCAAAGCTTCCATAATATTCTGTTGGTTTACATGCCAGGAAAGTTTTGAAAGAACATCTCTTCTTATCTTCTGTCCCCACACTATCTTCCTCTGTAACAGAATCTCCATTAGTGGGTCTCCAAGAGGCATCATCCGCTGAAGGATTAGGGTGCGGTTCTCCCAGCCGAGTATTCAGCATTTGGCGCATATCTTCCCGCATTTCTGTTTTTAAATTGCTGATGAGATTTTGTATAGCCTCCAGAGTCACAGGTGGAGGTTGCGGTATTGGGTTTGGGTTAGGACCCATGTTAACCTCATCATCAACGGGGTTACCCTCATGGGACGGGGTATGACTTGCTGCCCGTCCTTCACTCGAAAGGTTCTGATCACCGCTCTCCATTTACTATATAAGATGAATAAGATTTACGTTTATTATTCCACATAAATATATTTATCAACATATATCTGAAAGCTGTAGCATGTGATCTTCCTATGGAACCTGTGTTCCCAAGTATCTCTCTATTAATTTCCACAACCAAATTCCTCAGGCTCCCTCGTGACTTCACCATTTCCAAGGCATATCCTGTGGTTACAATAATACGGGCCCAATATTACCTTAACCACCTATATACTTTGGCTCTGATGTTATCACAAGATTTCCTGATTCATCGGTTTCTGTGGATTTCAACATTGTATGTTACCGACTCTACCCCGTTAGTTAGTACCTAGTACTACTACTTTACTTACTATTAATCCACTAGTTTAAGCCTAGGATGGTTACCCAACCTAATTCGCTTAAACCATGGCTCTGATACCAAATTGTAACACCCCAACTTTTACACAATATTTTTTTTTCCAAATTTATATTACAAATGTTTAATAATACAGACCATTTAAGTTTTATATTACAAACGGGGTATCACAAACTCGCATCATAGCCACAGTTCAAACCTGTTTACTTTACATCTTTGTACAATGGAAACTACGGTCCAACACCCGACTCTTCTAACGCCCTTTCTGCTTACCTGAGTACATAGCATTTTAAAAAAAATACGTGAGACATAATGTCTTGTGAGCATTATGGGTTTAGACCCAAAACAATTTTTCAATAATAACATTACTCTTTAAATTTCCAATATTTTATTTCCTATGAGCGCACCCATAGGTATTCCTTATTTTGTGATGGTACATTCCTACGAGCGCACCTGTAGGTTTTATACGAGACGCACCCGTATAACTACTTCCCCAATAGCATGAAACGGATTCATCTATCAAGGTAAGACAACTACTTCGCGACGGGAGGTACCATCCCAGTAGTGTCTTATTGCCACCCCTACCGCAGCAGGCCGTGGTCTTTATCCGGATACTAAGCAACTCATTTTCATGGCCAATCACATTATTAATTCACTGTATTTCTGATTCTCTTTCTTTACACATTATAAGCATATTTTTCATAAAATACTTTTAAAGCCATAAAACCACTTTGACTCCAAAACATTTTTAAATAAAATTCATTTTGCTATGTACCCGAAAATCCACATAACACTCACCTCAAATCACCTAGGAGTTATTTAGCTTCCTGAACTCCTTTTCCTTTTGCTTGGTTATTCGTATTTGAACCACCACCTATTATATTCAAAGTATACATTTATATTCAATTCATATATATATGATAATCAACTTCACAGCACCAGAGTGCTATACTATGCAATTACAGGTTATATTAGACTACAACTTTTATTATATTAACTTCCTTTAATTTATAAATTTTTTTCCGAAATACGCGTATTTTACTACAGTACTCTTGGGGGGTCGTATTTCGGTTCCGACAGTTTTCCATGAAATCTCACACTATATTAGACTTGTGTTTCAAATTTGTAGTTCATTGGACAAGTCTAGCTCAAATTCCAAAAATCAAGTTTTAACATAAACTTGACAATTTTGGTCACTGCCGCTACCGTAAAGTCGGATTACGAATTTGAAAATTTCCTATATGTTTTCATACCATTTTAAGGCTATGGCAAAATTTTCAGACCAAACGGACATGCCTATCTATGGTTCCTAGCTTTAAAAATTGGACAGAAGCACATTGGCTTTCTGCCGCGAGGTCGCGTCGCGACCCAAGGGTGGTCGCGTCGCGATCCCTGAGTAGATTGCCATTTTTGACGATTTTCCAGCTACAACTTCTACTATTCCCCTGCATTAAGTCCTTAATACCTAACTTAATCATTTTGGGATCATTCCAGGGCAATAACCTTAAATTTTCATCAAGTTTTAACTTGTGAAAATCATAATTTCTTACCAATTCATATCAAACCCGTTTTTACCCATTTTCACCAAAAATGTAAGATTTTGAAAACAATCATTTAGGAATGTCTTTATACATCCTAAATGATCTTTATAACCCAACAAAACACTTAGAATCAGTTTTTAATCTAAAAACCCATTTCTAGGGTTCTTGAGCTCAAAACCCAATTCCATGGATTCAACCCCAATTTATGGTTAGAAATCCATTTCTTGTGTCAAATTAAGCTAGATAGTACATATGAACTCGTTGTATTAACTTCTTATTGAATTTTTCAGTTTAGAAACTAACCACCACAACTTGAATATATGAGTTCATATCACAAAACTTACCTCAATTGGCTTTGGAATTCTTCAATCCTTCACCAAGACTCAAATTGATCACCTCCTTCCTTCGTGAATGCTCCAGAAATCGTGATCTCCCTATGCTCTCTAGCTCTCTCCCGTTCTTTCTACAACCTTCTGGGAATTATGAAGAGATAAATCCCAATTATGTTCCAAATTTTCATTTCCAACCCTCCAGTTTCAACTCTTCCATTTTAGCACCCAAAATCACTTTTTATTACATAGAGTTTTTTAATGTAAACCTACAAATACAAAATATTTTACATTAGGGTCCAAAGCATGGCGAAAGACCAAATTGCCCTTTTTCCACAATTTTACTACCACACCCGATTATTTTACATTTTATTACGAATTTTCATGGGTTCTTACAACTGGGGTGGTACCTCCCGTCGCGAAGTAGTTGTCTAGCTTAGCGTAACCTTGTGATTGGATCTGTTCCAAGTCACGAAGGGGAGACAGAGATAGCATAACCTTGCGGGTGGATCCGTTCTGTCCCGCGAGGGGAGTTAGTAGAATGAATTAAAATAAACTAATTCATGAGTTTCAGTTGGTCACAAGAAAATGAGAAAGAAAGCAGTTTTTAAGAAAGAAAGGAGTTTTAAAGAGAGAAATCAGTTTTAAGGAAGAAAACAGTTTTGAGAAAAGAAGCAGTTTTTCAGAAAGAAAGTATTTTGAGATTTATTATGAAAATAAATTCTAAGCAGTTTACTTGTTTATATTTCAAGTTTTGAGTAGAAAGTTTTGGGTCTAAAACTCATATTACTCACGAGGCTTTATGTCTCACGTATTAGTTTTTTTTTAAAATGCTATGTACTTAGGTGAATGGAGAAGGAGTTGAAGTTGGGACCAGTGTAGATACAAATAAGTTTAAATTATGGTTTTCTGTATTAAGTCTGTAATACCCCTTGAGAACAAGTTTGTAAAAAAAAATTAAGTGACTTTTTCATAGTCACGCTTTGTAGGATATTTGTATTATAAACTGTATTAAATTACGGTTTGAGAAAGGGGTGTTACATACACAACTATCTTCAACAAATAATAGTTAAACAAAGAAGGATACAAATCTGAAGGAAAGTTGAAAAAGGATTTGGCTGAATTATAAAATTTGAATATTGAAAATTTTTGAAATGAAAAAACATCAAGAATTTAGAACATTATCACTCAATCAAGAACGAGAACCTAAAAAAAGAAAAGTTACAGTAAATTAGAAATGACCTTAATATCAAGATAACCTCAATGAAATAGGAAACCTGCTTTGCTTCAGAAAAAAAAATATTTCAATCAAGCCACTGTCTGCTTCACAAAACAGAATCATAATATGAAATATCATTACATTGATATTTACTTAACAAATCAGAAGGTTAAAAACTAAAAAGTCATGACAAATTAAGAATACTTATCTTTATCACTCTGTAGAATTAGTTTAAGAAAAACCTCACTCAAAGTCGAATCAGATTGAAGCTTTATGTAATTCTGTACAAATGCATAAAACACGCAAAATGTTCACTCATCAGATCAGGAACATAAAGGACAAAAGTCTAGAATTGCTGAATTAATTTAGATAAGAATGCTTAGGGCTTACCTCTGTGAACAAGTTGTTCACAGTTGTTCGGTTGCTGCAAATGAACATCATTGATTCAACGTTGACTCGGGAACTAGGGTGGGGAAGTCGAGCACAAGAATACAAATCAATTAATCAAATAACCTACTGGCTATCGAGTTGTAATACTTAATTCTTGAATCAAAATTCTGAAGTGGGAAAAGTGGAAATCGAAAATCGGAAATTCAGAATTGACCAATTAAAGAATAACCGATAATAATAGAATGGGAGAAGGGATTGTGAATGGTAACAATCATCAATGGATTTAGGCATGTGATTTTTGAATAACGAATCCTCTATTTTAGGTTGTGATCGTGCGAATTGCGATGAACGATATCATTCAGTAGACTTACCGATTTTGCACAAGAAAGTCTCTCGAGTCCTGCCTAATGCCTTCAAAGTGGGCTAAATCTTGCACTGGCCAGTAACATGCATATCTAACCTATAATAATTTCAAAAATTTTAATGCCCCTAAGTCTAGTCATGTCGCCCCCTCCAGTGGTCGACCCTATGTGTTTACATCAAACAATATAAGAATGCATGTGTCATTATATATCTATATGAAGATGATATGCTAGTATGGGAAGTAATATATATATATATATATATATATATATATATATATATATATATATATATATATATATATATATATATATATATATATATATATACTAGTTGTAAGGCCCGTGTATTACACGGGATGATACAAAAAATTATTAATTAAGAATATCTAAACATTAATAATTTTACATAAGAAATTTGTTTGTGTATCATGACATCTTGCTTTTGATTTTAACTATTACGACTTTGTATTTTGATAAATATAATTGATTATGAGGATGTCACCGATACTAAGATCAAATTCACTATTATGATTGGAATCGTTTATTATGACGTCAATTGTCTCCTAAATCATTCTACACATTAAAAAATAATATGGTATTAAAAACAATTAATTTTGAAATTGAATGATAACAATTAATTTTGAAATTGAATGATAATTAAATTGATCTTTAAGGAGTTAGAAACGTTTCAAACCAATTAGTTTTTTAACAAAATTTTAAATTTTGAGAAAATGACATGTGTCAAATTCAATGAGGAGATGACATGTGGCATTGAGTTACTTATTTATTAGGATAAGATATATATATATATATATATATATATATATATATATATATATATATATATATATATATATATATATATATATATATATATATATATATATATATATCAAACTAAATGGATGGTATGCTCCTCATTTGATATGAAATATATGGGAGTAGCAGATGTAATATTGGTATTGCGATATTCAAAGGGATATATTCTCATTCAATCATACTATGTTGAAAAAATTCTTAGAAGATTTGGACATTTTGATGATCAACCTGTTATTACACATTTTGATCTATCTACTCATCTTAAGAAAAATCAAGGAGATAATGTTTCTCAATTGGAGTATAATCAAGTTCTTGGAAGCTTGGTGTATTCGATGAATTATACATTAACTGATTTGTCATATAGTGTAAGCCACCTCAGCCAGTATTCTAGCAATCCTGACAAACAACATTGGTTTGCACTAATGAGAGTACTTAAGTACTTAAAACATACCATGGAATATGGGTTGCATTATACAAAATATATTTCTATTTTAAAAGGATTTTGTGATGCAAATTGGGTCTCCAACCTGTCAGATAGTAAATCTACAAGTGGATCAACACATAACTTGTTGAAAAATGGAATTATTTCCATTGATTATGTAAAGTTAAAGGGAAATAGTTATGAACTAATGATCCGTTGACAAAGGGCCTAAACAGAAAACAAGTTTTATATACATCGAGGGGAATGAGCTTAAAGCATACACAATGAGTTATATCTCGGTGGCAACCTAACCTAGCAACATTGGAGATCCCATGGTCTAGGTTCAAAAGGAAAACTAGTTGAGGAAAACTCAATCATTAGTACACACAGTATAATATGCTCATTCCTATGATGATTTTTTGTGTGTTTTTGCTGATGATTTTGGGCTGAATTGTCTTCTTAATGATGCTAATAGCTTGCAAGTGGAATACTACATAATGTTCCAGATTGTCATTACCTATGTGAGATTGGTGTGCGGTCGCATATATGGAGATTATTATGGTTATATCTTCTAGCAATCTCATGAAGTCGGATTTGTTCAATACTAAAATGAACACAACTATAAGAATCAAAGTATGTAGAGCTACAATATGTGTGATATGTATCGTCTAGATTTACTATAAAATGTGATAGTTCAAGACTTTGAGTCACAATCCACTAAGTGTTTCCGCTATGTATTTACTGTGAAAAGTTCAAGTTGAAAGACACTTTTTTATGCATATTGTATCTTGTTTTTTTTTTTTTGGAAATTTGTAAGACTTATTTTATATTCGAATTTGGGGGACTATCTTCGGTTTGAACAAAAAATATATGGGATTGTTGGTGTTTATAACCTTTTATGTAATTTTCTTGTTTTTGGTTGTCCCACATAGGAAAGTAGTAAAGTTTCTTATGTTTATAGGGCTTGACTTCTATTATTTATCAACATGGACTAAATGAATGATGTTTGCTAGCTATGAGTTTGTGCGCTTTGACTCACTAGTGGACTACTAGAAACTTAATTATATATACTAATTTTTTAAAACAACGTTCTCAAATCTCAGATCATAAAACATCAATATACTCTCTCGTTTTCCCCATGAAAAACATATTCTAAATTCTTCAGATTTCAAGTTGTTGTGCATAGAACTTGATCTTGATTTGTATCCTGAATATAGAAGTTCGATACTGTTGCATGAATAGGGACGAAATTCCGTCTTAGGACATTGCACATTTGCAAGCCTCTATTAAAATTGTTTTATGTAAATCTACATTCTCTGTAAGTATTATGTTTATATTTATTTAATTGCATCTTTATTAATTTCCTATATATTCACATAAATCTATATTGTTTGCTAACACGAGTTGTAATAACCATTTAATAATTTTCCCTTATATTTTTTGTTTCTTATGCCATATCGCTTCAGAAATTATAATTGAACGAAAGCAACCATATATAAGAAAAAGAATATATTACATTGTTTTTACTACTATTTTGAATAATTCTAATCAGTTGCAATATCAATCGAAAGAGTTGTGATTGGCTCAAACATAAGTTCTGACATTCCAAGAACCATAGATTTCGTGATTGAAACCATTTTTTGTAGATTTAACAGTGCCTATCGATGCATATTCTAATTATTAGCATTTTTTTAATTAATATGGTAAAAAAGTATTATTTTAACCATATTGATGGCCTCTACGATGATGATAATGATAATAATATAATTTTATTTTATCTGAATCAACAAAAATCAAATTTAATACTACAATAATAAGAAAGTTATACGACCTAACCACCTAACACCTAATTGATTGTTTGATACTTGCTCATTGAGTAATGTCTGATCGAGTCAGACTTATCCTGAAGCTGATCGGGTACAAGGTAAATTTAAAGATTTAGGATCAAGTCAAAAGTAAATTTTGGGGTTATCAAACGATCTGAATAAAAGCGAGTCAAACGTAACATCTTATTAAACCTAATAAAAAGCAAATTAAGCAGCCCATTATATGCGATAGAATTCATTTTATGACTATGGTTGATATCAAATATGCCTTTTATAACTATTTGTTAGTGTTTGGTAACCGCTTTTAATCTTGGCTTTTTGAATTCTTATCAAACAATCAAATTGATGATATTATTTTAACTTTATTAATTTTTTTTAATAAATAAATTACGTTGCATAAAAATGAAACATTTTGCTAACCAAAGTCCTTACAAAAGTAAAAACCTAGTCATATGGAAGGGAGACGTGTTTACAAGAGATAACTGTCATTGTTTTCTGGATCATTGTGGACAAAACAAGCCAGAGATTAACCCCAAATCAATCCCCGATCTCAAACTCACCACACACATAAACACACTCTAGATTTGGACGATACTAACTGAAACGCCAAATCTCTTCAATGCCGACGGATCAAGCCGAGCTCAATTCCGAACAGGTATTACTCGATCCAGATATATCACATTCTTGTAATATCGTCAATTCGTCGGAATCGTAGGTAGGCAGACCCTAGTGATCATCGATTACGTTGTGGCAGCGTAGCGATTCAGATCTCTACTAATTTTGAATCTAATATGAGTCAGTAGTTTCATATTACTCATGTGGAACGATGATAGACTTATCAGATCGCCAATTTCTGTTTATCTATTTTATTACCCCTGTACGGACCCAGTATGGTGTAAAGCTATGAATGTAATTGACGATTATATGACGCGGATTACCTATCCGACTTGTAGGTATATGGTGACTAAAAAGGCCTGCTTGTTGATTATTCCGATAGAATTGTAAATTCCGAGTTGAAACCTTATTGATAACAAATAACTAGATTGAATGGAGTGTAATTTGAAGCCTCTATGCAACCGAGCATGGACATGCAATTGATATAATTGGAGGTTCCAGGATAAATTTCATACTCGAAGTTCCATTCAAACCTCCCAGTATCTAGGATAATTAATCTTTTCAGTTCCATAGTCTTGTTGCATCGCTATGATTCTAGCTTCTTTTGGGTTATGAGATTGTAGAACTTCAAGTTTTCTGCAGTGGTGTATGACCAGGTTTGGATAACAAGTGAGACAAAATCTGGAAATGGTGATAATATAAAAGAGAAAAAAAATGCATTGAGTTGATCGGTGGTATAAACAGTGGGGATATAGAACTGGATTTTGTGTTTATGTTACTATTTCAATTACAAGTAGAAGTATCTACATCTTGACTCTATATTATTTTGCTCTAATTTAAGGTTTTGAGGAGAGATATCCCATGGGAGACCTACATGACAACAAAGCTGATCACAGGAACATCCCTTCAGCTATTAAGGCGCTATGACAAAAAGACTGAAAATGACAGAGCACAATTGCTTGATAATGTAAGTATTTTATTCATACTCTATATGATGCTCTTTTGACATATAGTATCTTGAGCTTATTGATTTACTTATATGAATTGTCATATTTAGTTACCAAAATTCACTAACAAAAAATATATTTTTTTCACAGGATGGTCCATCTTATATTCATGTTTTCATTAGCATCTTGCGCGACATACAGAAAGAGGACACAGTCGAATATGTGCTGGCTTTAATCGATGAAATGCTTACAGGTGACCACACATTAAATTACATTTTTATAATCCTCAATGGTGACATTTCATACTTTCTCATGAACTAAATTGGATCTTACAATCACTTGACCTAATGAGTATCTATATTTACAGCAAGCCCCAAAAGGGCAAAGTTGTTTCATGACAAGACTCTTGCAGATGAAGACATTTACGAACCATTCTTGAGGTTTTTTTTTTCTCTGTCAAATATTATTATTTCAAAGAGAAAATACTAAAAGAGTATATGCTGTTAACATATTCCAAATCCTTTTGCACTTTAGATTGTTATGGAAAGGTAGCTGGTTCATACAAGAGAAGAGCTCCAAGATCCTTACTTTTGTAGTGAGGTACCTAAAGAAATACTCATAATACAAAAGGGTTTTTAATTTTTCAAATGTTACATCTTTTAAGTTAATATTAATTTATGTTTTCTGTTAATAGTGCCAGGCCAAAACAAAATGGTCGAACTGCAAATGGACAATCTGCTGATTCAAAGAAGAAAATCACTGCAAGTGATGATGTTTTGAAAGGATTGGTGGAATGGCTTTGTATTCAGGTTTGTTATCATGTCTGTATAAGGGTAAAGTCGTCATTTGTGTAACTGGATTGTTTTTATACAGCTGAAGAAGCCTTCACATCCTACCCGTAGCATTCCAGCTTCAGTCAACTGTTTGGCTACTTTGTTGAAGGAACCTATTGTTAGGTCTTCATTTGTTCAAGCAGATGGAGTCAAACTTCTTGTGCCATTAATTTCTCCAGCATCCACTCAACAGTCAATTCAGGTAACCTACTTTCTTGTATTTCTGATATCAAACAATGGAATGGAATTGGAATATAAGGGAATTGTAATTTATCACGTGTTTGGTTTGCAAGGAATGAATGGAATCCGATAGTGAAGTTTTAAGTTCACTTATAGGAAAAGTTTTTGTTTTTATTAAATTCAGTGTATAGAGTAAATTACATTTTTGGTCCCTGAGTATAGCTGATTTTTGCAATTTTGGCCCCAAAAAGTTTTCTCTAGCAATTTTGGTCATTATTTGAGGTTTTTGTGATATTTTTGGGACCAAATGCAAAAATCAGATATACTCAAACTCAGGGAACAAAAGTAGTCATTTTACTTGGAACATGGCCGATTTTTGCATTTTTGCTCCTAAAAAGTTTTGTTTTGTAGTTTTGGTCCTGATTTGAGGTTTTTGTAACATTTTTGGTCTCTGTTCCATGTTATATGACTATCTTTGGGACCAAAATTGCAAAATCAAATATACTCAGGAAACCAAAGTAGTCATTTTGTTTGGAACATGGCCGGTTTTTTCATTTTCGGTCCCAAAAAGTTTTCTTTTGCAGTTTGGTCCTTATTTGAGGTTTTTGTAACATTTTTGGTCCCTGTTCTATGCTAAAACTATTTTTGGTACCAAAATTGACAAAGTCATCTATATACTAAGGGACCAAAAGTAGTCATTTTACTTGGAACATGGATAAAAAAAACGTTACAAAAGCCTTGAATAAGGACCAAAATTTCAAAGATCAACTATACCCAGAGACCAAAATGAATATAACTGATAAGGGTATTTCGGTCATATAATAAAAAAGAAAGAACGGGATTGAGTTCCTTCCACCCACCCTTAGTAACGGTGAAAACCATCAAACATGGAATTTAAAGGAATCCGATGGAATTGAAATTCATCCATTTGGCAACCAAAACATCCCATGGAATGGAATCTTGAAGTCTAATTCCATTCCATTTGATTACTGACTTCATTTGTGATCAAACAGCTTCTGTACGAAACATGCCTCTGTGTTTGGCTTTTATCCTACTACGAACCTGCAATCGAGTACTTAGCCACTTCTAGAGCCCTTCCAAGATTGTTGGAGGTTGTCAAAGGTTCAACAAAAGAGAAGGTTATTAATTATTAATTACACTCATACCCCTTACCCTTACCCTTCCATATACATATCTTTAATTCATCCATTTAAACCCAACTCATTAACAATTTCTGTAGGTTGTAAGGTTGATAGTCTTGACTTTCAAAAACTTGCTCTCTAAAGGAACATTCGGAGCTCAAATGGTTGACCTTGGACTCCCACAAATCGTTCAAAGTCTAAAAGCCCAAGCTTGGAGTGACGAGGTGACACATCACTTCACATCAACATATTTCATAAATTAAAAATCAATTATATTCATAAATTATAATATAACAATCACAGGACCTCTTGGACACGTTAAACCATCTGGAAGAAGGTCTGAAAGACAACATCAAGAAATTAAGCTCTTTCGATAAATACAAACAAGAAGTCCTCCTCGGTCACCTTGACTGGTCTCCAATGCACAAAGACCCTATTTTCTGGCGCGACAATATCACAAACTTTGAAGAAAATGATTTCCAGGTACCAAATAAATAATTAAGATACTTACTGATTGAGTAATAACTGACTGGGTCTGTGTCAGACTCATCCTGAAGCTGACCGAGTCAGATGTAACCTCTTACTTAATTATACGCTATTTTCATTTTCACCAGACTCTTCGTGTCCTCCTGACTATTCTGGAAACTTCCGGAGACCCACGCGCACTTGCGGTCGCGTGTTACGACCTGTCTCAGTTTATCCAGTACCATCCAGCTGGACGTGTGATAGTGACTGATTTAAAAGCGAAAGAGCGAGTCATGAAACTTATGAACCATGAGAACGCTGAGGTCACTAAAAACGCATTGCTTTGTATTCAGAGGCTGTTTCTGGGTGCCAAGTACGCGAGCTTTTTGCAGGCGTAATGGTGATGGTAAGTTTTTTTTTAATCTGTTTTTGGAATAAAAGTCGGTATGTGTATTTTTTATATGGAGTGAAATAAAAGGCGAGGGGTATTATTATTATTATTGTTATTGTTTATGGTATTTATTTTGTTGTAAATTGAACCCAACCCATTCAAGATGTTTGGTTTGGTCTTTGGTGGGTGAATGGTGAATGGTGAATGATGATGCGTCGTTTTTACGTTCCTGTTTGTTTGTTGTATGTTTTGTTTGTTTGTTTGATTTTTTTTAGTTATTGTGATGTGAATGTTCCTGCGACCGTCTTCTTTTGCTTTTTTGGCATCTATTCGCAATGATTCACCTGAATAATTCAGGGGAATAGTGTAATGAATTTGTCGTGATAATATAATAGATTCTTTTTATAGATTGTGACTGGATTTTTGTCATCAAAGTTTATGTGAAAAAATGTGAGTGTTTTATAGTTAGATTATTAAAACACCAAACGAAACGATATTTTTTTCAAATTCTCAACAAGTTGGTTTCGGTTCTAGATTGGAGACAATGGATGATTCAGATTTAGTTGATTGGAGCTCCGATGACCAAGAAAACAGAGTGTTATAGCAACTGGTTGAAGACTGTCGTGTGATTGTCGGAGATGATGCGGTGATGGTTGAAGATGGCGGTGATAAGGGATATGAATGATGAGGTGGATGGGGTTTAACACATACATTTAAGAGGTTTTTATTTATTTATATTAAAATACATAAGACGAAAAAATGCATCCACAGCCACACAAATGAAAGCACATAAACCATCCCTATAGACGAAAAAATATACAGTAAAAACTAAACATACAACTTCTTATAACCATAAGGATCACTCTTGTAATTTTCTCTAAAAGCAATCATACGTAGAACGTGTCTTATTAAAACTTCGACATCAATTAACATATAAACATGTTTGTTTTAGAGTTATTTATTAAATAAATCACCATTTGGGTGTCAGATACATTGACGAGCCATCTTATCATTTCTTATCATAACATAAAAAGGTGAATCCATTTAGAGCATCCACTATGGTGTTTTTTCAAAGCTTTTTTTAGAGCTTTTTCAATTAAAAAAGCTTTAACAACCATAGTGGAAGCTTTTTGTTTACAAAGTTTTTTCATATAACTTTGCCATTAAAAAGCTCTACCACTCAAGCTTTTTAATATTTATTATTATTTTATTGATATTTGTATTTATACAAAATAATTAAATGTATCAAGATTTATGAAAAAGCTTAATGAAAAAGCTTTTACTATAGTGGAAGATTTATAAGCTTTTTAATATAATTATGTGGCAATGACATGTCAATTTTTTTTTTGAAAAAGCTCTTATAAAAAGCTCCACCATTGTGGATGCTCTTATACATTCTACTATCTAATTGTATCTTTCGATTTGACTTTTTTGTTTTTTGTTTTTTTTTTTTTTGTCTTTTGCCTATTTTATTTGTTTGTTATCTTTTAATTTATGTTTTTACTTTTTTATTAATAGTATTTAATTTGTTTTATTATTATTATTATTATTAGAGTAAATTACACGAATGTTCATAGTGGTTTGAGGTAATTTACGTGTTTGATCTCTAACTCTTTTTTTTTTAACTCGGAAAGTCCCTATCTTTTGATTTATTGCACGCTTGGTCCCTAGCAGATGTAAAAATACTATGTTGCCATTAGAAAGTTTTTTATATTTATTTATTTTTTATTTATTATCTTTTAATTAAAATAAAAAGGAAAAAAAATAATAACCTCAATACCCCATCCCCTCTTATCTTTTCTCCTATTTCTTTCTTTCATGTCAAACGTCTTTATCTTTCCAGTTGCAGCCCTCTGTCGAGCACTATACAATGTTACCATTAGATGACGAACATAAACATTTAGTCGAGCACTATACAATGTTTTCCATTCAGCAGAATATTCTGATTTGTACGCACGCACAAACCTGGACAAACACAGATGATGTACGACTAGGTTAACGGATCGAGAATGATGGTTTTCGACTAAGAATGACGTGAATTTCGATTTCCTACAAACAGTATAAACCCGAAGGATTTTATAAAAAATAAATTTTACATACAACACTTGATTTATAAACAGTTGTATAAATTCGAACGACAAAAATGAGGTATTGGATTATCATAAACACAAACGGCTATAATTTTCTAGAAGCTAATAATAATAAACATAATTTAACAATAATAATAATAATAATAATAATAATAATAATAATAATAATAATAAATGAAAAGACAACAAAAGACAAAAATATGATAAAAAAATCAACTAGTCAAATCAATAGGGTCTATAGATTAAAAAATTAATTTAATTAAATACATTTTGATTTGATGGAGGTCAAAGGGGGTGCAAAATGTATTGGGGATACTTATAGCACAACCCTTATCTAAATTGTGAAAAAAAAGTTCTGTAAATTTGTAAGGTTACCCTTTTGACAAACTTTTTGTTAATTTAAGCCACAAATATGCTAAACATCCCGAGTTTTTGAAAAATTTTGCGAGAACAATACATTTTCTTCGAGATTGAAATTTTTCAAGATTGGCTAATATATATATATATATATATATATATATATATATATATATATATATATATATATATATATATATATATATATATATATATATATATATATATATAAAATTCTAAAACTTATAATTATTGTGTGGCTGAATGGACCAATGAAAATTTAAGAAAAATCAATTTCCTGAATTATAGAAGTTAGTTACCATAATTATAGGATTACATTGATGTAAAATTAATTGATTTATATATCAATTACTATTATGCTCATATCCAAACTTAAAATGATTGGTCCACATTTAGTTACAAGGTTACATACTATTTACCATTTCCCTTGCCACTAATCCTACTAATGAACCTTCTATATTTTACCAATCCCTTAAGCACACTTGTTGGAAAAATGCGATGGAGGTTGAATATGAAACACTTATAAAAAAATAACACTTTGTCTCTTCTTTCTTGTCCCAGTAACACTAATCTTGTTGGTTGTATGTGAATTTTAGAATAAAACGACACCCTGGTGGAACTAAAGAATGTCACAAACCTACGTTAGTGGCCCAAGGATTCAATCAACATTAGGGTGCTGACTTTTTTGAGATATCCAGCCTCGTCATCAAACCAACAACCATTTGATTTGTTCTTTCCATTGCCTCTCTCCAAAGGGTGGTGTATTCGACAACTTGATATCAATAATGCTTTCCTCAATGGTGATTTTCCATATGAAGTATACATAAAACAACCATGAGGATTTTACTATGCTCGATCTACTCATTTATTAAATTACACAAGGCGATTTATGGTCTCAAACATGCTCCAAGGGCTTGGTTCACCATTGCCTCTCTCCAAAGGGTGGTGTATTCGACAACTTGATATCAATAATGCTTTCTTCAATAGTGATTTTCCATATGAAGTATACATAAAACAACCATGAGGATTTTACTGTGGTCGATCTACTCATTTATGTAAATTACACAAGGCGATTTATAGTCATAAACATGCTCCAAGGGCTTGGTTCACCAAGCTTAAAAATCACCTTGTTACTCAAGAATTTTATGCTTGTTTGTCTAACACATCTTTATCCGTGCATATTTCTTCCTCTGTTAGCATATATATTGTATGTGGATGATTAAATGGGACTATTATTCAACAATTCATCATAAAACTTAATCGACTTTTTCCCTCAAAAATCTTGGTGTTTTGTATTATTTTCTGAGATTGCAAATTTAGAGAATTTCCATGGGTCTTACTTTATCACAACATGGATAAATTCAAGACGTTTCTGGATCCCAGCAATATGTTAATGTCTATGCCCATATCCATTCTGACTAGCCCTTAGTCTTGGCTAAATAAGCATGATAATCGTGTTCCTGGTCTGAAGCTTTATTGTAAGACCCTAATCCCGAAAAGTCAAGTTCCGAGTCTTAATGAGTCAAAGTGTAAAACCCGGAACGAAGTTTCGAAGGAATGTCATTTAAATAAGACGAAATAAGGAAAATGGTGGAAAATGATAAATAGCGGCGCTATCTTTGGAGATAGCGACGCTATTGAGCCAAATCCTATGACAGACGCATTTCAGACTGTTCGTGACAATGACCTTGCAGGGGACTGAAGATAGCGGCGCTATCTTTGCCTGATCGGGAATAATTCCAAATTTTCATGATTTAAGTCATTTTTAAGCTACTTATCACCTCCCACTTCGTCATTTTCACCCTTAAAACTCCAGAGAACATCCCTAAACCCTTTCTAAAGCTTCCATGGTGTTTTGAGCTTCATTTGTGGGTTTGTGAAGGTTTCTTTTGGAAGAAGAAGAAGGTAGCAAGGTGTTCAAGAGAAGGTGGTGCTTAGAAGGAGTCAAGTTCTAGATGTTCCTGGACCATTGTAAGTGTTTAGAAGCTTGTTTTCCTTAGTTCTTGTTGTTAATGGAGTAATGAAGCTATTTCTAAGCTTTTCAAGACAATGATGGCTCCATATCTTGGATGAGGGTGAGATTTAGAGGATAAGGATGAGTTCTTCTCCTTTAAGTCTCTGAATCCTTGAGAAAAACCCAAGCCTAGTCTTAGTATGGTTGTGAATGAAGTTTTGAGTTGTTAATCTTCATTTTTGGAGTTAGATTTGTCACCATGAGCTTGTTTGGCTAGGATTGGTGGTTGAAATTACGTTTTCATGAGTTAAGGAACTGTTTTGGACAACTCCTGAAAGTTGGAGCTTCTATCTGAACGGATTAAGCACTTAATGAAGAAAGGGCTGAACAGTATAGATAGCGGCGCTATCTTTGAAGATAGCGGCGCTATCTGTCTGTTTAACCAGATGTTGACTTTTGTTGACTGTTGACTTTTTGACCAGTTTGACTTTTGGTCAAACTTGAGGGTTTTGGATGCTGGTCTTATAGGATTATTCCATTCGGGGTTTAGAAAGCTCTAAGTGAGGTTTATCCTTGTTAGGAAGTGCGTATTTTCGGGATCGGCGGGCACTCACGGGGGGTGCTGTCTAGCTTAAGGTCGCGAACAAGGTGAGTCTTTTCAATATACTATGGGTGATATTACATGCGTAGATAGTCTTTATTACATTGTGTAATAATGTGATTATTTATGCTTTACGATGTTTGTCGGCGAAAGCCGATGATGATGTTTACCGACGGATCGGGGTAGGCCCGAGAGTCATACGATGTTTATCAGCGGATCGGGGTAGGCCCGAGAGCCGAGGACGAATCGGGGCAGGCCCGAGAGTCACACGATGTTTTCATGTGATGGATCGTGTGGTATTTTTGGGGAACTCACTAAGCTTTGTGCTTACCCTTTTACCCTAAATGTTTTTTAGGTAATTACTGGCTTGAGCTTGGAGCACGGCGCGACTGTACCACATCTGAGGATTTCAATGATTAAAGTCTTTCGCTGGGTGATGGTTGCAAATGTTTTAATAAATACATTTTATATGCTTAAACACTAAGTTTTAATTTGAATGATTTTGGTTGGCAAACATTTTAATGTATTTCAATTGCTTTTAAAAATGAAAAAATTTACGGAATTTGGGACGTTACATTTATCAGTAGACCGTTGTCTCTTTTTTAGATATGCTACCATCACGTATATTGATATTGCTTATTCAGTAAATCGGGGGTTGCCAATTTATGCATTCCCCAACCAATCGACATTGGCAAGCTGTAAAAAGAATTATCTTTTACTTAAATGGGACGATTGATCATTGTTTATATATGGTGGTCATCAAGGGTTAAAGTTTAAGTAGCAATCCTTCCAAGATATTATATTTTGCAATTTAAAAAGTATAAGATTTCTTACATGTGTTTTTATATATCCACAAAATTCCTCAGGCTTGTTTTCACAAAATAGATTTAGCTAAAAATTAATTCCCATGTTTACCATAGAAATAAGTTTATCCTATATTCAAAACAAAGGGCTGATGCATCCTTTTTCTGATATAGATAGATTATATCTTCAGAGTGTAGTGCATCTATCTCAAAATTGGGAGTACAAGTGGTTCTCGTGGAGTGGAAGGGATAGTCGTGCATGGTGAACATAATTTTTCTCCCGGTTGTTTATCACGTGTAGACTGTGTCGCCTGTTTTGGGAGTACGAGTGGTTCTGTAATGTCCATAATAAATTCTTTTAGCATCGTCAAGAACTAACACTAAGAATCAACACTCTCTGTGGTGCCTACACCAAATGCTAGGGTCAAAGGCTGATGTTTTCCATCTATAGTAACTGTTATGGACATCGACCGTAAATGGTTTTATTGTAGAGGGACACACTCAACAAAGATTACCGGTAACATGCAACTAAGAAATATATGAAGTTGCAGTATTTTACAACAAAAGTAACCATATTAATCAAAGTATATCAATAAAAAACAGTTAATATGATAGAATAGTCTCATACCATACACCCTAGAGCCACACAATAGAAATAAAAACGGTCCCTGACGTCTTTCTTGATGTTGGTGACGGTAGTTGGGTTAGATAGTTCAAGATTATGAAAGTAAATAAGGAAGTTCATTAACCTTTCTTTTGTATTTAATTTGATGAACTCATTGTCAAATATATGGGAAATGATATTTGTAAGAATTGGATGAAACTACAATTTAATCATGCCAATTTATAGGACAAAGATTTGGGTTTCTATGTTTCACAGTTTTGAGATTTTATAAATAGTGGAGTGCCATTATTTTGACATTACAATTCAGCTATCTTTTTCAGTTATTTTGTCTTTACCCTGTTGAAATAACAACTCAGCTTTGATGTAATATATTATTCCTATTTGACTGGGAATTTTGAAACTTTTGACTGCGAATCCATGGAACGTTACAACTAGTAAATATGGCCATTAAAATAAGATCAATAATAATCATCTTAAAATGAGATCATATAAAGAAATTACAAGCATCCAAAGTGGAAAAACACATAAAAATGAAACAATGTTTAAAAAGGGTAATTTGGTCATTTTACACCAACTACAAGGCATTATAAATGTTATATGACCATTTTATAGGATTATAGCACTGTTATATAATCATGTTACATCAACATACATACAGTCTGCGGGTAAAAAACAAAAATGCAATTTCATATAAAATAATGAATGTGCCAACTTTGAGGCTACATAAGACAATCTTAAATGCAATATATGGGAAAAGGGTAACAAGGTAAACTACAAATGACATGAAACTAAAATAAGATCAACAATAATCAACTTAAAACGAGATTATATGAAGAAATTACAAGCATCCGAAGTTAAGCAAAAATGAAAAATAGGAAAATGGTAAAAAGGGTCATTTGGTCATTTACACCAACTACAATGTAACATCCCAAAATTTTAGGGTAAATTTAAAAAATTTTAAACGAAAACTTCAATACAAGAAAAGCCACTTAATTAATTTTCATAAAATTCCATAACTTATAAGTTTAATGAAAACACCCCAGGATTAACAGAAGTTAACGAAATCTCAATATAGCGAAATATTAATTCAAAAACAGTCCTCCAATGAAGCAGCACAGTGTATACACGTCACGCCTTGCCATCCATGGTACCTAATGTACCTGAAACAATAGTTTATATAGGGAAAGGGTAAGCACGAAGCTTAGTGAGTTCCTCAAAATACCATACGATCCATCACATAACATACAACACATCATAACCATTCATATGTCTGTGAGACTCGCGGGCTATCCCTGTTCCGCTGAAGACTCACGGGCAATTCCCGTTCTTATCTTATCGCTCGCAGGCTTCTCCCGTTCCGTCTAATGACTCACAGGCTATTCCCGTTCCGCCTATTGGCTCGCGGGCTATCTCGTTCCGTCTAATGACTCGCAGGCTATTCCCGTTCCGCCTATTGGCTCGCGGGCTATCCCGTTCCGTCCACAAACAATCATTATCATAGCAGTAATTCATACAATTATCATAACAGGTAAGACAACCTTAGTCTAACCTATCTTCCTTCCTATGCATGCAATATCACCCATAGTATAGTGAGAAGACTCACCTGATTATAGTTGACTATATCGTTTATCTTTCTCGGCTTTGTATTTCCTTCACTTTAACTGTTAACATAATAAGAAATCTATCATTTCTTATATTATAGTCGCATCATTAAACCCTTCAATAATTCCAATATGATACTCCATGATTTATCAAGTAAAGAACGGCCAGGTAGAAGATTAGATGGGGTGGCAGGATCCTTTCAGCATTTTAGCCTTTCGGAAAATCCAACAACCAGATCCCAAGTAATCGGCCTAGTCACCGTCCTCGTAAGTAAATCAATCGGTATTATATTCGGAAATTACAAATTGTTATAATAACGACATTTCAAGGTTTTTGTTTACTATTGTTAGAAATTAGTATAATATAACATATATTATACTTATTAAATATTCTACTTCTTAACACAAAAACTATTTTACAATACCTAATTAAGCTATAGAAAAGTTTGTAGTTACCTTATGACCAGTCGTCGGAACCTATAACTTCTTCGTTAGGCTTTTGAGCTTCCTTCCGCTCACTTCTTACACTCTAGTGCTTAGAAACCTCTATATATTGGATTGAGATTTGTTGGTGTGGTTTATGAGATGTTTTGGGGGGTATTTATACTTGAATTCTTGAATAAAAAATGGCATGACACTTTTGACAAAAGATTTTAATAATATAATTTTGTTGAAATTAAAGGCCTTCTAGAATCAGTCTGTTCAAGACTGTTTTAGCCGATCTTAAACCCATTAAATTCACGTTTTTATTTGATATTCAGAAAATTCATCTCCATACCTTTCCAGGGATGTATTTTACGTATTTATACGATTTTTCTATGATTTATTATGATTTTTTGAAAACAGACTATCTAATCTGTCAATTCCGAACTAATCAGTAAAGATTGCATTTTTTACCATAGATAATCTCATTTTCAAGCTTACTATTATTTTTGGTAATTGTACTAGACTCAATTTGTAAACTTTGTGCATTGGTTTGAGGTCCAAACAATGTTCCTAGAATTAATTATGATTTTTCTAAAAACGACACAAAATGCTGATTTTATATGAAATTGTAACTAAAGTTTTTCTTAGCTTTATAACTACCAAAAATCATATAATTCCTAACACTCTTATTTTAAGTATATGTTATAATCAGGATACGGATCTTACAAGTCTCCCCCACTTATTTGGATTTCGTCCCGAAATCCGCATTCTCGAACGCCTCTATGTATTTCCCATCGAGTCCTTATGTTCTTCAAAAATCCTCCTCATCTTATTGTCGAACCTTTACAAGGTTTCATTATCTTTCCCTTCAACTTTCACATGTCTCTGTAATAATGCTTAAGGTCCTATTATTCTCATTCACTCCATACTTCTTTTCTTCTAGTTACTCTAGATGTAAAACTCTAACTGTTCCTCACAGTCCCACACATCAACTTGACCGGCTACTTTCTACAGTACATATTTAGTACTTTCTAATCTTCATGTATACATAGTTAACCAAGTTAACTTGCAACACCTAATTTTTAACACTATTTCGTATTTATATGAATTCGCATATTTCAACACACATTTGTCTCAATTCAATATTTTCTTTTAAATACTTTTTGGCTAAATAATTCTATATTTGTAAAATCTCCAAAAATTTTTGTTTCACCGAAAAATATAAAATTTACATCATCTTTCGTAAGTTCTTTTTTTTTTCTTTGAAGTACTGAACACTCTTTAAACTATTTCCATTATATGGAGACATAAAATTTTGTTTTATTTCAAGAGTCTCTTTATTATCTCGTTCTCACCAGAGTCAAGCAGGGAATTTTGAAAAAATGTCACTTGGGGTAGTGAAAAGTTGCATCTACTGTAGTTAGTTTGAATTTCGGTAATTAAAACGTGAGGTGTCCTTTCAGTTCCGTGTGACCTTTCGGTTCCAGCTGCAAGATACTATATATACAGGTATGTAGTATCATTCATTTCCACATTCATTTTCAGTCTCGTCCTCTCTTATCACTAGTTTGTTCATAAACGAACTCATATTTAAAGCCGAGTCATGGAAAACAGATCTTCAATGGGCGATCTGTCGAACCCTGGACCTGGTTTTCCGCAAGGAGAGGGTACTTCAAACCAAGAATTCTTAATAGAGTTCGGTGACTCTAACATTCTAGACATCTATCATCCATACTTCGATTACCTTTCTACTGTTTTGTTTGATTTTGAATTATGGTACAGTCTTCCAGATATACTACCAATAGAGCATCTCCACGATGAGCTGGAAATTTTTCCCGAGTTGAACATTAACTCAGATGATCCGGTGCATGCATCTGACTTTGCACTTGATCAGACTCCATGCCTTCTACCAGGTTAAATTCTTTTGAATGATCCATTTATAAGTATTCTGTTTTGTTTTATCATTTGACATGTGTTATTTGTAGACCCATTTGTGGATGGTCTAACTGAGTACAATCCATTCATCGACGTACCCTCAATGAGCAGTGAGATTATCCCCATGAATCAAGGATTTATGGCTGACATTCAAAATGACAATCAATTACAGACGATTGATAACATCAATATTGATATGAATCCCGAGTTTGGGGTTGGTTTTCAATACCAAAATCACCTTCAGGTGATTCAAAGGAACCTAGAAGGATTTCAAAATCCTTGTATTTTAGTTGAAAACCAACAATTATTACCGATAGAGGCCACTAATTTTGATGAATCAATGTCCATCTTTGGGTCAAAAAATCAGGATCATGTTCAAATGATCCAGAATGATAACAATACAATTAGATTTGAACCTTCTAGTTCAGAAAACATAGCAGGTGGCAGTGGAAGGGGTTTCAGACATTTATTAAGTAGGGAAATAATAGCTGAACACTTTAACGAACCAATTGAGAAAGCTGCGAAGGAACTCAACATTGGAACGACACAATTAAAAAAACGCTGTAGAGAATTAGGTATCAATCATTGGCCCCAACGACAACTTACGAGTTTGCAAACCCTTATTGATCGTGCTGAGGTAAAGAACTACATTTTTTTTAATTCCTTTATATCATAAGGTTGAAATTACTAAAGTTATTTGTGCCACAGGAATTTGGTAACGAATTTATTGAGGCAACAGAATTATCGGGAGATTTAATACCCAACCTAAAAAAAGAAAAACAAGCGATAATTGAAGGGTCACAATCGGGTCTAACAGACGGCACAAAGAAGCTAATACAAGCTGCTCATAAGGTTGTATTTAGGAAAAGAAAAATTCAGGAAAAGGGGGAAAATTCATCAAGAACTCATACACAGCAGCAATCTCCGCCATCTAATTCTGGTATGAGTAGTATTAACCCTGGTTTACTCGAGTCTTCGAGTGAGGAGAATTTTTGAGGCTTTCTAGATGACCTAGCCTGGTTTCCTCCTTCTTATAGCTACCCCCAACTGGTTCCGAATTAAAGCCCTTCCTCATTACTGCCCTACTTACACACGCCCCATATGAGTCAATATTTAGCCCCTAATCATGGGGTTATAGGTTCCAACCCTATCGAGACCCCATACCTTGGAGCTCCTCCTCTAATAACTGAAAGCATACCACTTCCAAATCCTCGAGAAGGTACAAGTCAACCTAATGATGACAAAGATTGGAGTGTAGAAGATCTTTTCTCACTTCTTTCTGATTCTCCGGTTTAGGTTAGTAGTTCTGTAAACTTTTCTTAATGTATTAATATAAAGTTGTAGTAATGAATTAAATATATTGACATGTTACTATAATTTTAATAATTTCATCGATTCAATATAATATTCATGTTGTTCCCTTAATTTCGTATTCCTCCCCCACTTGGACTAAAGTCCAAGTCTGTTTATTCGATTTATAATTTTTTTTTTACGAGCCCTTACTCTCTCGAACGAAAAACAAGCCCACTCTGCTCAGCCAACAACTTGCATCGGGGGCAAACACTATCTCAATAAACATGTTTCGATAATGTAAAGATGTTTACATCAACCACCATATGTTACTCATCCGCTTGCGACCCTAGTCAACACCTCTATCGTCAGTTACCTCAATCACGAGTGAGTGATCCAAACTCTCAACCCACACGACCTGATCAATCACCCAAGCAAGATCAATACAAGGGTAGGTAGCCCCACTATTACACAGCACAAGGCATGTACAGAGTTGACTCAAAAATACCCGCTATCATCTCAGGCGCCGCTTGCACCTCTTTGACCGTGAGTTGGAAAACTCACCCTTGCATCCTCTAGTCCCTGTCTGACTTGTGCGCCCATTAGTTGCATGAAAAATAGCTACCACAATAGCATTTTGGCATTCTCCCTTTCAACAGTCTTTAAGCTCAGTAATTAACTTAAGCATGATCGGTCCAACCAAACTGGTATGATCGCATCTTAATTGTTCCTACTGAACCTCACAATCAACATTCAAAAATTGAATGGATAAAAGTTTACCACATTACACTAGCATTTAAGTTAATTATGCCAGACACTCACATATTCAGCTCCTTGGATCCTTCGTGACGAACTCCCGACTCGAACGTGGATCCTGTGCTTTCGATAGTAGGAGCTCTACTACTACCTTCCACACCTATCCATGTTCGTTCCAAGACCCGTCTCGAAATATCCAATTCGCTTCTTACCGATAATTTTAACACATATGCCCTTACAAGGCATGTGTCAACCCTTCTAGGAATACTTGGAATCCCACCCCCACCCTGCTATTCTAACTAAGACGGAACTTCCTCCAGTGATGACAGGTTGTTTCGCGAACGTAGTTGTATACAATATCGAACTAAACAGTCTTTCAAATAAGAGAATCTTCCCTAAGGCAACAACCAAACAAGGAACATGCAATAAGGTCAACTCACACATTCTATGACTATTTAGTCCATATTGTATACAATTTAGTGGAAATCTCTAAGCAACCTATCGGCACTAGCATACAGTTCTATTAGCAAATAGCAGATAATAATACAACAATATGTGATCTCTACCAGGCATTTCAGCAAACATATACCATATGTTTTTTTAACATCTACAATATTAAATACTTAACCCTTTTCTCATACTGTCGTCGGCTGGCGGTACACACTGTGTCTTCAGTTCACCCTTCATAAAACATCCTTCTTTCGTAAAAATGTTTTAAGAAAACTCTTAAGCCTCAACTTGAGTCCAGAACTCACTAAGTGAGTCTGATTCTCTCAAGCTGTGCTCTGATACCAACTTGTAACATCCCAAAATTTTAGGGTAAATTTAAAAAATTTTAAACGAAAACTTCAATACAAGAAAAGCCACTTAATTAATTTTCATAAAATTCCATAACTTATAAGTTTAATGAAAACACCCCAGGATTAACAGAAGTTAACGAAATCTCAATATAGCGAAATATTAATTCAAAAACAGTCCTCCAATGAAGCAGCACAGTGTATACACGTCACGCCTTGCCATCCATGGTACCTAATGTACCTGAAACAATAGTTTATATAGGGAAAGGGTAAGCACGAAGCTTAGTGAGTTCCTCAAAATACCATACGATCCATCACATAACATACAACACATCATAACCATTCATATGTCTGTGAGACTCGCGGGCTATCCCTGTTCCGCTGAAGACTCACGGGCAATTCCCGTTCTTATCTTATCGCTCGCAGGCTTCTCCCGTTCCGTCTAATGACTCACAGGCTATTCCCGTTCCGCCTATTGGCTCGCGGGCTATCTCGTTCCGTCTAATGACTCGCAGGCTATTCCCGTTCCGCCTATTGGCTCGCGGGCTATCCCGTTCCGTCCACAAACAATCATTATCATAGCAGTAATTCATACAATTATCATAACAGGTAAGACAACCTTAGTCTAACCTATCTTCCTTCCTATGCATGCAATATCACCCATAGTATAGTGAGAAGACTCACCTGATTATAGTTGACTATATCGTTTATCTTTCTCGGCTTTGTATTTCCTTCACTTTAACTGTTAACATAATAAGAAATCTATCATTTCTTATATTATAGTCGCATCATTAAACCCTTCAATAATTCCAATATGATACTCCATGATTTATCAAGTAAAGAACGGCCAGGTAGAAGATTAGATGGGGTGGCAGGATCCTTTCAGCATTTTAGCCTTTCGGAAAATCCAACAACCAGATCCCAAGTAATCGGCCTAGTCACCGTCCTCGTAAGTAAATCAATCGGTATTATATTCGGAAATTACAAATTGTTATAATAACGACATTTCAAGGTTTTTGTTTACTATTGTTAGAAATTAGTATAATATAACATATATTATACTTATTAAATATTCTACTTCTTAACACAAAAACTATTTTACAATACCTAATTAAGCTATAGAAAAGTTTGTAGTTACCTTATGACCAGTCGTCGGAACCTATAACTTCTTCGTTAGGCTTTTGAGCTTCCTTCCGCTCACTTCTTACACTCTAGTGCTTAGAAACCTCTATATATTGGATTGAGATTTGTTGGTGTGGTTTATGAGATGTTTTGGGGGGTATTTATACTTGAATTCTTGAATAAAAAATGGCATGACACTTTTGACAAAAGATTTTAATAATATAATTTTGTTGAAATTAAAGGCCTTCTAGAATCAGTCTGTTCAAGACTGTTTTAGCCGATCTTAAACCCATTAAATTCACGTTTTTATTTGATATTCAGAAAATTCATCTCCATACCTTTCCAGGGATGTATTTTACGTATTTATACGATTTTTCTATGATTTATTATGATTTTTTGAAAACAGACTATCTAATCTGTCAATTCCGAACTAATCAGTAAAGATTGCATTTTTTACCATAGATAATCTCATTTTCAAGCTTACTATTATTTTTGGTAATTGTACTAGACTCAATTTGTAAACTTTGTGCATTGGTTTGAGGTCCAAACAATGTTCCTAGAATTAATTATGATTTTTCTAAAAACGACACAAAATGCTGATTTTATATGAAATTGTAACTAAAGTTTTTCTTAGCTTTATAACTACCAAAAATCATATAATTCCTAACACTCTTATTTTAAGTATATGTTATAATCAGGATACGGATCTTACATACAAGGCATCATAAATGTTATATGACCATTTTATGGGATTGTAACACTTCTAAATAAGTATGCTCATTAACATATAATATGTGGTTAAAAAACAATTTGATGAAATAAAAAGCAATTTCACATAAAATGTTGAATGTGCCAACTTTAAGACCAGATAAGACAATCTTAAAGGTAATATATGGGGAAAAGGGTAATAAGGTAAACTATAAATGACATGAAACTAAAACAATATCAATAAGAATCGACTTAAAATGAGATCATATGAAGAAATTACAATATCAAAAGTTGAATAATAATGATAAATGGGAAATGGTAAAAACGATAATATGGAAATTTCATAAATTACTCATTCACATTTGGTTAAGTTATATAAGAGTTCTCTTAAAACTATTAAAACATGCAAAAACCTACTAAAAGGGAATATAAAACTAGTTAAATGTTAGATGTAGAAACCAAGTCCATGAACTTGAGATGTGCAACCGCGCAATTGCTTTTTGGTTTTCAAATAATACAGTATATTGCTAAATTGGTTCTATAATAGTATCAATAATAATTTCACTTTGATCCAATGCTGTCAAACGCGGCCCAGCTAATTCTTTGATAGTTTCTATTGTCGAGATAAATCATTTAACGTCTTTAGACATTTTGATCAATAGCATTTGCATATTATAACCGGCTAACCATCTACAGTTTTCGAATATTGAACCAAGTAATCGAGAATCAAATTCACACAATTGTTTTTGATCAAAGCGAAAAGTCTGGATCATAATTCATAAGTAACCATCTACAGGCTTGACTCGCCGAGTCAACTCAGTGGGCTGAGTGGCCCGAATCGGTTACAGATTGGGGTGAAGGACGGTGGGGGTTTGCTGCGGAGGTTCACCGGAGCTCGGAACAGGTGGCGGATTGTCGAGAACTGGTCTTTTAGGTGGTGAAATCGTGAGTTGCAGGTTGGGTTTGGTGGGTTTGGCTAGCGGTCGATCGGGAAAGGGGAGAGCACCGGGGGCGAGAGGAGAGGGATGAGCGAGGACGAATGTGGCGGTGGAGGCCGTGCTGTGAAGCAGATGGTGAATCGATCGGTGGGAGGTGTGTACGGCGGTTGCTTGAGCTCGTGCGACAGAAAAGAGGGAGAAGGTAGGGGTTTCGAGAGTACGATCGTGAGCAGAGGGAGGGAGAAGTGAGGAGCATAGCAGGTGGCGGTAGGCGGCGGAAGTTGCAGGTGGCTGGAGATTGGAGAAGGGATGACCGGCGAAGAGAAGGAGATGGTGAGCGGCAGTTCACGAACGAGGGAGAAACGAGGAGAGAGAGAGAGAGAGAGAGAGAGAATTGATCGGGTTGGGTCAAATGAGTGAAACGGGTCGGGTAAATAACCAGGTAAATGGGTAAATGGGTTAACCGGAAGGGTAAATGGGTGTCCACGCAGGTAGTACTTTTGGTCGCGCATATGCCATACTTTTGAAAATTGTTTGTTATTTGAAAATGAAATCCCTGTTAAAATCCAAACGTGTCGCGCAAAACGTTCACGCGGGTCGCGCGAACCCTCGTGCAAAACACCACAGGGACCATTTTTGCAAACTTTTTTCGGCATCCATTTTTCGCTCAAAATGCCTTCCGAACTCGTTTTTCGACCCCGTTTCAACCAAAAGTCACATACTCATCAAATCTCAATTGGTAAATGATTAAAAGCTTCACACAAAAATTTCGTTAGTCCAAAAATCAAATTATTTGGTATTTTTTTTTTAATTTTAACCTTTTTTTTATTTTTTCTTCAAATCAATATCCAAGTTTAAAGTCGGTATTTTTTAAAAAATGAGAATGTCGTTACTAATGTTGAACTCAATCTTTTCACCATCAAACTCTATAGTCAAGGCACCCGCATGAACATCTATGATGGTTCTAGCCGTTTTCAAAAATGGTATTCCTAACAATACTAGAGCGAATTTGGAAGGGTATTTCTCATCCAAATCAATAACATAGAAATCCACGGGAAAAACCAATTGGTTTACTTGCACTAGAACATCCTCCAACACACCTTTAGGAAAAATGTTTGATTTATCCGCCAATTAAATAATCACGCCCGTTTCGGTTAGAGGACCAACATTAAGTGAAGAATAAACCGAATATGGCATGACATTGATAGAAGCACCCAAATCAAGCATGGCACTACTTATCACGACGTCCCCAATTTTGCATGGGACGGTAAACATGCCCGGATCTTTGCATTTGGGCGGTAACCTTCTTTGAAGGACGGCGGACACATTTTCGCTCATAGAGATCTTCTCGTTCCCTTTCAACTTCCTCTTGTTAGTGCAAAGATCTTTCAAAATTTTAGCATATCTTGGAATTTGTTGGATTGCGTCTAACAAAGGAATATTTATCTCTATTTTATGAAGAATGTTCATAGTGTCTTTCTCGTCCTCTTTTTTCTTGGAATTGGCAAATCTCGAGGGGAAAGGTGGTGGTATGACTAGAGGCGTTGGTGTTGGCGTTTTTCGCACCTCCACTTTTTCATCAACAATGTGTTCTTTGCTTGGGACAACTCCAATCTTTTCTTCTTCTTCTTGAGTAGTTCCTTTGACTTCATTTCCTCCAACTTGTCTTCCATTCCTTAAAGAAATTGCATTGACGATTTCTCTAGGATTCTTTTCAGTTTGGGAGGGGAGTCTACCACGAGCTTCCAACTTACTCATGGATGATGTTAGATCACCAATTTGAGCTTCTAGGTTTGCAATGCTATTTTTAGTTTGTTGTTGGAACTTATAAGTACTCGTGGCCAATGATTTCACAATGTCTTCGAGCGACATTTCGGAACTACTTAGTTGTCGTTGGGGTTGTTGTTGATATTGCGGTTGGTATTGTGACCTTTGTTGGTAGTGTTGTTGTTATTGAGGCGCATAACTCAAGTTGGGATTCGGCTTCCAACTTGAATTATAAGATGCATGATAATCCGAATGCCTTTGGTGTTGTCCTTGGTGTCCTCCCATCATTGCGTCCACTTGTGCATCATCTTCATGTAAAGTAGGACACATATCCGTATGATGTCCCACATTGGTACAAACACCACACATCAACACTTGTTGACTATTTCCTTTCACCAATTGTTGGACAATGGTAGTCAACTCGACAAGCTTTGCTTCAAGGTTCGATGCGTTCACTTCTTTCGTTGGTGGTTGTGGGTCTTTAAGCATGTCTTGTCGGGGCCCAAAATGTTGTGAATTTACGGCCATAGTTGATATGAGTTCTCTACTTTGTTGCGGTGTTTTGCTAAAGATGTCACCGCCACTAGAAGCATCAACCAACCTCCTTTCAATGGGAAGAAAACCTTCATAGAAGTGTTGGATGAGAAGTTGTTCGGGAATTTGATGTTGGGGACAATTTGCACAAAGCCCATTGAATCGTTTCCAATAGTCATGAAGTGTTTCATTTTGGCCTTGGCGAATTCCGCAAATGTCGTTTCTAAGTGCGGAAGCTCTTGTAGCAGGATAGAACTTGTCTAAGAATGCTCTTGCCATTTGAGGCCATGTGTTTACCGATCCCGGTAGAAGGCAAACAACCAATCTTTTGCTCGATCCACCAATGAAAAGGGGAATGCCCTTAACTTGATTTAATCGTCGGTAGCACCTTACGGTTTCATGCTCGAGCAAATTATATGGAACATCTTCAAGTGCTTGTGAGGATTTTCATTTTCCAACCCGTGATAGGTAGGAAGATGATGGACTAATCCGGATTTCAATTCCATTCCGGGTTCAAGATTTGGATATTGGATGCCAATGGGAGTTTGAGTGACGTCCGTTTCCATCATTTATCTTAAGGTTCTTTCGGGATCAAGATTTTTCCGCCATTGGAGGTAGGTTTATCAGAACGGGTGGTTCAAGGATTATGGGATGTGTATCGGTTGTGTTTGGGATAATTTCGGGAATTTCGAGAGGTGTTTTGGGAATTTCTTGTCGGGTATCAGGGCTTGAATCGGTCTCAATATCCGTCCCACTCGAAGAGTCGGATTGGTTTCCCAACGCCACGGTGGCACCGTAACTTTGACCTCTTCGAAGCCTCGTTTCCTTCCTCAAATGTCTTGCTTCTTTTTCAATTTCCGGATTGAACTCTAATATACATGTTCGAAGGGATCTGGGCATAGAAAAACAAACTGATTAAAAGTACCAATCCCCCGCGCCGTTGCCAAAATTTGGTGGTTGTCGAGGCCAACAAAAATAAACCCTATTTCTAATACACAAATTTGCATATAGCGGTAAATGGATCGTATCCACAGAGATTGGTTCAATTTACAATTCTATGCAATCCATCCATAAAGGTAACTTATAAAACAACATAAAGTAAATAATAGGGGTTTTGAAAGTACTTGTTTGGAATAAAATAATAAAAACAGGGACCAAAAGCGTACAAATTGGAGAAAGTTTGGAGAAGAAGGAAAAATCAAAAAAATACGTACGCGCGCCGCGGAAATCAAGAAGGCGCGACGCGGATACAAGGCGGTGGAACAAAATTCAAAGTCCGAAGAAACGGGGATAAAACCCTACGCGCGCCGCGGAAACCATATATGCGCGGCACGGTTGCGTAAAATTTGCAACTATAAATAGAGGTGTTTTCAGCCGAAAACCCGAGCAAAACCCTGGTGAAAAATCGACCGTAGAGGCTCTTTGACTCCAAGAACTCGTTTCCAGCAACTACCTTTTGGTATTTCAGGTTTTTATGTTTAATTTCTTTTTAGTTTAATAGTTAGTATTAGTGGCTAGGGTTTGTGGGAGTGACAACCACTGTCCTTGAGCATTTCATTTATTGGTTTTGAATGCTTGGATTGTGTTTGGATGTGTTTATGACCTTGTTTGGGACTGTTTTCCCTTGCTAATTTCAGTGGCCAACTAGGTTAGCTTTTAGGTTTGGACTCTAGCCAGTGACTGTCATTTGGACTTTTAGTTATTGGTTTAGTTTATGCCTTGTGATTGTTTGGTTTCTTTGTTTGCCTTCGTTGCTTCTGAAGCAGAGATGTACTTCTGATTTCAAAAAGTAACTAGGTTTGAGTTGAAGCTTAGCTTAGTCTATGCTTGTTTTGAGATTGTTTAGTTTATGCTTTGTAACACCCGGCTTTTAAAACAAAAACACCCCTGAAAATTTTTCATTTAAAACAAAGGTTTCAATACGTAAAACCATAACAAAAGGGGGTATATTTCATTAAAAACGGGTACAAGTGTATCAAGGAGAGTGTAAAATACCATAATCTTCTTTGAAGCCGGGCTGCTACTGACAGCATCTATAAGTCCCACTTCTTTAGTCACGGAGTCTATCTTTTCCCTTATCAGGATCATGCTAACCTGCAGGGATATTTAACAAATAACGTGAGCTATAAAGCTCAGTGAGTAATCATATATGCAAATAACATGTATAGGAAACGCGTTCATATATAATTCCCTATATATGATGAATCTCTTCTGACTCATCTTTTTAACACAAGGTCCCATTCTATAGCCTCTTCCGGCTAAACGTATATATATTTGGATATCGGATCCAAACTCTTAGCTTTTCTGGCTGATCGTATATCTCTTAGGATTTCACATCCTACTTCATAGTCTTACAGGTTGTTATTTGCATACATTTATGTCTCATATTTCTTAGTCCCAAATGACCGCACCGTATTTCATGGCCATATAAGCCGCACCAAACATTTTCAACATTCAAGTCATAGCCCTAAGGCCGCACCAATAGTTTCATAATTTATTCCATAGCCCAAAGGCCGCACCAGCTGGGTTCAATAGCCCGATATCATGGTCATAAGACCGCACCATTTGGATTCAAGTTCAATGTCATAGACATAAGGCCGCACCATTTGGTTTTAATCATCCAATGTCATAGCCATATTGGCCGCACCAGTTGTGTATAACATTTTATTTCATAATCATTTATGGCTCACGAGTTTGCCCCGCTTTTGCCTAGACTCACGCCTCCGTTCTTGTCATTTCATTGACTCACGGCTTACCCGATATTGTCTTTTTATTGACTCACAGCTCCGTTCTTGTCATGTCATTGACTCACAACTTATCTGGTATTGTCTTTTTACTTTTATTATTGACTCACAGCTCCGTTCTTGTCTTTCACAGACTCACGGCTTATCTGGTATTGTCGTATTGATGACTCACAGCTTCGTTCTTGTCTATCGCAGACTCACGGCTTATCTGGTATTGTCTTTTCAATGCATCTGAAAACTGTCAAATTTCGTCCCCCAAATCTGTTTCAATCTGTAACAGTCCAATCAATACATATCATATATGATATAAGTGAGATTACTCACCTGGATACTTGCTAAGGATGTATCTAGTTACTCCTTGCACGTGCTTCGAAATCCACTTGACTAATACCTATATATACACATATATGTCATGGTAATAAGTCAAAGATACTACAAGTGACTCTACTACACTAGAGTTCAATATAAAACCACCACGGGTTGTAACTAGATAAGAATCCTTGTTATAAACAACTTTCTATTCATTTTTATACATCTCCGGTATACACGTATTGTTCTACAGTGCCCACGGAGAGTCGTATTCTCATTTTTATATTTTTCCAAGACTTTTCATACCATTATGGACTTGTAGTTAAAGTTTGAAGTCAATCGGACATGTCTAGCATCAATTTCCAACTTTAAAGTCCTCTGATTAAGTGCACGACTCGTGCATATTTCATGCCTTAGAGGGCACGACTCGTGCATACCTAAAATGGCAATATACTTCACGTGCAGGAGGTGCACGAGTCGTGCATAAAGAGCACGACTCGTGCCCTTGCTGCAGAGTCCAGTTTCAGCTCGATTTTTGCACTGTAGCTCCCTGTTTTTGCATATTAAGTCCTTAGTCCAGTTCTTAATCATTTTGGGTTTATTTCAAGACTAAAACCTTCCATTTATACAAGGTTTTAACTCCTTGAAATCAACTCAATCAATCAATTACAGAATTTAGGGTTCTTAGTCCCAAAAACCCCAAAACTTCAAGATCAAAAAAATCAATGGTTTCAATGGCATGTTCTTATCATATGAACATGTTTCAAACTTAGAAATCATATGGGTATCATGGATCATAACTGAATTTACAGATTTCAGTTCATCCCATAAAACCCACCAAGAACACTTCAAGAACTTGACTAAAAAGTCAACCTACTAACCTTATTTGGCTTAGAAATCTTCAATTTCAAGGCAATAACCCGATTTCTAGCTTCAATCTTCAAGATCACTCCAATATTCTGCAGAGAATTTGCACAGTAAAACCCTCTCCTGTAGCTTCTCCATTTTCTGCACATGTGGGAGAGCTTTTCCACTATTTATACTTCCAGAATTTGCAGTTTAGCCCCTGGAGTTCTAATTCTTGAACTTTTGCCACATTTAACATATTTTATCACATATAACTCTCATTTCTTATATTTTTGCCACAAGCAAACAACAATTTTACATATTTGGTCCTTTACATGGTCAAATGACCAAATTACCCTTCTAAGGTAAAATGACCAATTTACCCTTTTTATTATATTTACATATAAAGAGTATCTTGGTGTTACAAATTCTCCCCTCCTTCAAAAGATTCCGTCCTCGGAATCAAACAAAGAGTTGGGGGTATTTCTATCTCATTACTATTTCGGTCTCCCATAACATATGGAATCTTCTATGGTATTGCCAAAGCACTTTTACCATACTAATCTTCTTATTTCATAGCTATCTCGTTTTCCACATAATACTCCTCCGGTTGTCCCGGGTATCGTAACTCCTTATCTACCTCCATTTCATCATGAGGTATTTTTGGAATTCATCATTCAATGTTCTCCAAAATGAGATCCATAGAAAACTTTATAAATATCTTGAAGTTTATCCAAAGACTTCGATCAATACATCACAATTCTTACTATTTGGGATATACGGAAAGTTCCAATAAATGAGGACTTAACTTTTTCTTCGTCCCAAACAGATTTTAGTCTTTCCAAAGGATTACTTTGAGTACTACCATCTTCTTTTACTTGAAATTTTAAAGGTTTTTACGCAATGATCCGCATACCACTTTTACTAAGTATTAGCCGTTTTCAAATTTCTCGTATTTGCAAATTTTCTCTTCAGTTTGTGCAACAATCTAAGATCTATCCAACAGCTTTTCCACATCTTCAATCCAGTAAATCGGAGGATAACACGGTAGTCCATACAATACTTCATACGAGCCAGTAAAACACTAGTATAATATCTATGATTATCTACAACTTCTACCAAAGATAGATGGTATTCTCATCTTCCACGAAGATTTATTATGTAAGTTTCAGACTTATCTTCTAAAATCTGCATTATCATCTCACTAGTCGGTGTAAACTTGCGCTGATTCCATCAACCGATCTTTTCTTACCCACGTGGCATCATACCCATACACGGTATTCAGAGAGACTTTATTACAAAATCTGTAATAATGTTGTCCCATTTCTTTTCTGGGACCAACAACGGGTAAATTTCTTCGTATGCTTCTAATGGTTTGACCTTACTTGCACACAAGTCAAATATTTTTCACATGTCTTTCAATATCTTTCTCCAGTCCCGGCCACCAATACATAGGTTTCATCATCCTATACCGTTTGGCACTGGCCCGGATTTATTGTATATCTACTACAATATGCATCTTTTCAAAGTAAACAAGGAAACTTGATCAACGTGTAGAGGCTCTCTGTACAGAGTTGAAACAAAAAGCAGGATTAGGTAAAAAAACCTATAAAAAACTAAAAGAGGCAGAAAGGTGGCTTGACAAAACAGAAGCATGAATTTCAAGAATTGTAACAGAACAAAACCATATTGCAGATGTCGTGAGAATTATAGGAGATTTTATTGACCATGAAAATGTTGGATTAGGTGTCTAAGCCATGACTTGTAATTGAACTTTTATCTTATGGTTAAAAGCAAAGTCCATTTGGGTTGCCCTCATGGGTGGAGGAAAGATAGTTCAGTAGAGAGAATAGTTGATTTATTAATTGTATAATAAATCAATAGAAAAATATATATATGGTTTATTAATATATTTAAGTGCTAATATATTAATTAGAAACTATATTAATTAATTGAGATTTAATCTAGAATTAATTGGATTTAATTTGGAGATTAAATTAATTAATTAAAAGGTGCAGGGACTGGTTTGGCATTTATTCAATAGTTGAATAACTGGCCAGGAAAAACCAGGGACCAAAAGTGGCGCCAACTTGGAGGCTCCTCCAAGGGATTGGCGAAACCCTAATTAGGGTTTGGTAAGCCTGGTCCAAGTGGTCAAAAGCCTTGTCCAGTTGGAGGCTCCTTAGGGTTTCAGGTGTAACCCTTGGAGGCTATAAAAGGAACCCCCTGGCACCTCATATTCAGGCCATCTTCTCTCTGGATTTACTCTGCTGGACTGATTCTTCCATCACCTGGGTGTGACTTTCATCTGAGGCAGGATAATTTTGCTGCTGCTTAAAAGGATCATAAGATCTAAGGTTGGTTTTTCTTGATTCTTCTTTAGAATTGAATTGTATCCTTTAGGTTCTTAGTTCTAATCTTCATAGAAGAAAACATAGATCAATATTAGGGTTGCATGTGAACCTTAGGTTATTTTGTGTTCATTGATTGCATAGAAACCCTTCAGTGGTATCAGAGCTAGCTTGTTTTCTTGTGTTTGATTATGAACTGCTTGAATTGTTTTGTGCCTAAGGGTTATTGGCGAAAATTAACCCTTGGGAGGAGGCCTAAATTCGATCCCAAGGCTAGGGTTTCCTAACCCTAGCCGCCACCCTCCTTGGTCCCTTCCTTGATTGCTTGATTTGCTTGCCTTAATTATGTGTTGTTATTTTTGGTATCTAAATCAACTAAAATAACTTGAACCCTAATTCCTTGGCTTGTAATTTTCGAAATTCATGGGACCATTACAGGTTAATTAATTTGATTAATTGGTAATCTGTAACCTAGATTTAATTAATTTAATTAATTGATTAATTAAAGGCAAATTAAATCTGCCTTAAGAATTAATTAAAATTTTCAAGAAAATTAGAATAATTTGAGAAAATTAGAATTTAATTAATTCTAAAGATATTTTAATGAGATTAAAATATATCTTATATATATTTAAAATTAAAAGTTAATTTAATATGTATAAGAAAATTGGTTAGTCTACCGCTAGTAAGCCTCATTCACAAAACTGTCCTATAAAGAGGGTATAAGGCGACTGACTATAAAATGTTAGTCTAATGGGTATCTACTCTTACCCACCGCTCTCCTGGTCAGTCGAGTGTCGTTAGCTGAACGGGTATGATAGAACCGCTAAGCCTCTTAAAAGTATAATGCTATAATTGAAAGTACTAGAACCCTAAAACAAATCCCAATCTAGTTACTTTAGGAAAATGTGAATTTGATGCTACCCCATGAAATTGCACATTGCACTTTATGAAACGTTGGTGGAGCGTGTGTGGTTTACCGGCACACCAATAGGGGTTCATAAAGAGTGGCAATGGGTGTCTCGGGTGTTATCATTGTTGATGGAGCGTGTGTGGTTTACCGGCACATCAATTTGAGATGATAATGGATCCCGAGAGCACCAAGCTAATTTGCATGGTTATTCACACCCGGTTTGTGATCCTCGGCATCCCAGTCACAAACGGTGGGGCATATCCGAGATTAAACATGCTATTGAACAGTTCAATAAATCTCATAAGAAACTAGGAATTCCATTTATAATAAGATTATTTTTCCGCGGTGGAATCGGCTGAATCGTCATTCGCCTACCTTTATAAAATTTGCTTATAGATTACGGCATCCCTCTTCTATGTTGCAAATTGTTATAGTTGGATCCTAGCCTTATTTTATATTGGGTTATTATAAGGACCGACAAGTATCTAATTAAACTTACCTTCTTTTATAGATGTCTTCTGCTGATCAATCCGCTCCCCAATCAAACTCCAGTGTTCCCTCAATCCTCTCACTATGTTCCAGGGTTCAATTGAACGGGACAAACTATAATGACTGGATTAGAAACATCAAGATGGCTCTGAGGTATGAGAACAAAGAGTATGTTCTCGAGACCGAGCTTGTCGATGTCGACCCCGAAACTGCTACTCCCGAGGAAATTGCCTCGTACCAAAAACATACTGATGATGCAACCAAAGTGGCCTGCATCATGATCGCCACAATGAACCCCGAATTGCAGAGAATATACGAAGACTACTGGCCCTATGAGATGCACAAGGAGCTTGCAGAAAAGTTCCGCAAGCAAGAGCGCATCGAGAGGTGCGAAGTGGTCAAGGACTTCACGAACAGCAAACCCAAAGATGGAGAGTCCATCTGCGCTCATGTGCAAAGAATGCAGGGTTACGTGGAGCGGCTTAGAAAGCTTGCGATGCCTGTACCGGAACAGTTGGCCGTTGACATAGTGCTTAACTCGTTGCCGAGTTCTTATGACCAGTTCAGGCTGGCTTATCATTTGAACAACAATCAGGCTAATATGACTGAGTTGCATCGCATGCTTCGAGTAGCTGAAGACGGGATGAAGGGTAAAAGTGTACCCTCGGTTAATCAGCCCGTTCTAGCCATTGGAAGTGGCAAAGGAAAGAAAAGGAAGGGCCCTCCTAAGCAAAATTGGAGGGAAAAGGTTCAGGCCGGGTCATCCAGTAATGGCTCGAGAACCAAGACTTCCCAAATTCCTTGTGTGGCCAACCCCGATGAAGCAAACTGTTTCTACTGCAAAGAAAAGGGCCATTGGAAGAGAAGCTGCCCCAAATACTTGCAGGATGTCAAGGATGGGAAAGTAAAGCCATCGACAGCAGGTATATACACTATCTCTAAAAACTCACCATCTTCTAATTCTTGGGTCCTTGATACAGGATGTGGTTTTCACATTTGTTCTGATATGCAGGGCCTAAAGGAAAGCAGGGAGGTGGAGCACGGTAGACTGAACTTGATCATGGGCAATAGGAGATCGTCCCCTGTTACCAAGATTGGAGTTTATAGTTTAGTGCTTAGTAGTGAAGTTTGTTTAGATTTATTAGATTGTTGCTATTCGCCAGAAATGGCAAGAAATATTATTTCATTTCACGCATTATTCAGACAAGGATTTCATTTTTCCTTTGATAATAATATTGGATCTATTTCTGTTTTCAAAAATGGTATTTTGAATTTTACTGCTTATCCTTGTAATGGTGTGTATGAAACTGTGAAATGTGTTGACAATCTAGGACAAAGTGTAAATTATATTGATTCTACTAGTGACGTGGAAAAGGCATGTCTGTGGCATAGTCGGCTCGGCCACATCAGCAAGAAACGCATCGCCCAACTCCAAAAGGATGGAGTGTTGGAATCATTCGACCTCAAGTCGGACGATGTATGCGAATCTTGTCTGTTGGGCAAGATGACTAAATCACCTTTCAAAGGGTCTTTTGAAAGAGGTGAGGGTCTATTGGACATTATTCACACGGATGTGTGTGGTCCATTCAGATCAACCACAAAGGATGGCACGCGGTTCTACGTGACTTTTACCGACGATTTTAGTAGATACGGTTACATCTACTTGATCAAGCACAAGTCGGACACCTTTGAAAAGTTCAAAGAGTTTAAGAACGAAGTAGAGAATCAATTAGGCAGGAAGATAAAGATGCTCAGATCCGACAGAGGCGGAGAGTATCTAAGTATCGAGTTCCTGGACTATCTAAAGGAATGCGGAATAGTTTCGCAGTTGACACCTCCCAGGACACCACAGTTGAACGGTGTTGCAAAGAGGCGCAACCGAACCCTGTTGGACATGGTTCGTTCCATGATGAGTCGAGCTTCACTTCCCATTCACTTCTGGGGGTATGCCTTAGAGACTGCCGCCCATATCCTCAATCTTGTCCCAACTAAGAAGGTTGCGAAAACACCTCATGAGATGTGGACGGGGAAAGCTCCCTCGTTGGCACATATCAAGGTCTGGGGTTGTGAGGCTTTCGTTAGACGAGAGACTCAAGACAAACTCGCAGACAGAAGCGAAAGGTGTTTCTTCATTGGTTATCCCAAACAGTCCTTTGGATACCTATTCTACAGACCGAGCGAGGACGTGGTCTTTGTAGCTAGACGAGTAGTCTTTCGAGAGAGAGAACTCGTATTCAAAGAGGACAGTGGGAGTACCATTGATCTGGAAGAAATTCAAGAGTCATCAGATGACGCAACCTTAGGAGAAACTAGCAACCAACATGAGGATGAAGTTCCTGTTGGACCGACAGATGTATCCTTACCTCTTAGGCGTTCTGGTAGGGTTAGCATGCCACCCGAGTTTTATGGGTTCCATATAACTTCGGATGGGGACACTTTTGTCAGTGATAGGACACTGATAAATTTGGATGAACCAGCTAACTACCAGGAAGCAGTGGCGGGCCCTGAGTCTGCCAAGTGGAAAGAGGCCATGGATAGCGAGATCAAGTCCATGTATGACAATCAAGTTTGGAACTTGGTTGACAATGTACCGGGTCGAAAGACAGTCGGGTGCAAATGGATCTTCAAGAAGAAGACAGACATGGACGGAAAGGTACACACTTTCAAGGCAAGATTGGTTGCGAAGGGCTTTACTCAAACCCCAGGGGTTGACTATGACGAGACCTTCTCACCAGTAGCTAAGATAAAGTCTATTAGGATTATGCTGGCCATAGCTGCATTTCATGACTATGAAATTTGGCAGATGGACGTCAAAACCGCTTTCCTTAATGGGAAGCTGACTGAGGATGTTTACATGAATCAGCCAGAGGGTTTTGTCGATGCAAAGTATCCTAATAAGGTGTGTAAGCTTGAGAGATCAATCTACGGATTGAAGCAAGCTTCTCGCAGCTGGAATCTTTGTTTCCATGAGAAAGTCAAAGAGTTTGGCTTCTTTAGGAGCGAGGATGAGTCCTGCGTATATGTCAAGGCTAGTGGGAGTATAGTCACTTTTCTGGTGCTGTATGTCGATGACATACTGCTCATGGGAAACGATATTCCAACCTTGCAAGATGTTAAGGCTTGGCTTGGGAAATGTTTCGCCATGAAGGACCTAGGAGAGGCTGCCTATATTCTTGGGATTAGAATATTGAGAGATAGGAAGAAGAGACTGATTGGACTCAGTCAGGGTACATACTTGGATAAGGTACTAAAGAGGTTTAGTATGGAAAATTCCAAGAAGGGAGAGCTGCCTATCCAAAGTAATGCGAAGCTGAGTAAGACTCAAAGTCCGAGTACAGACGAGGAAATAGCTGAGATGAGTCGAGTACCATACGCTTCGGCTGTGGGATCGATCATGTACGCTATGACGTGTACTCGCCCTGACGTGGCTTTTGCCTTAAGCATGGTCAGTCGGTACCAGGGTAACCCTGGAAGGGCGCATTGGATAGCTGTGAAAAATATACTCAAGTATCTGCGAAGGACAAAGAACATGGTGTTAGTCCTCGGTGGCAGTGATACCTTGAGAGTTGAAGGATATACAGATGCCAGCTTTCAGACGGATAGAGACAGTGGTCGGTCTCAGTCGGGCTGGGTATTCCTTTTGAACGGTGGAGCAGTGACTTGGAAAAGTTCCAAGCAAGAAACAGTGGCTGATTCCACGTGCGAATCAGAGTACATAGCAGCAAGTGAAGCGTCAAAGGAAGCGGCTTGGCTGAAGAACTTTATCGGTGACCTTGGAGTAGTCCCGAGTATTCAGGAGCCCTTGGAACTGTTCTGCGATAATGAAGGTGCGGTCGCCTTGACAAAGGAACCGCGAGATCATGGAAAGTCCAGACATATCGACAGAAAGTACCACTACATCAGGCATAGGGTAGAAGAAGGTCACCTCCTTGTAAAGAGGGTATCATCGGAAGATAATCCTGCAGATCCCTTGACAAAGGCTCTGAGTAGGATTAAGCATAATCAGCATGCTAGGAGCATTGGATTAAGAGATGATATAAGTTTTAGTAATTAGATAGATTCGAAACTTGTAACAATGTATTGTATTTGACTCTTGTGATTTAATAATAGAGATTTATTATGGTTCACTACTCTTGTCAGTACTTTATCATTGTGTTTCATTTTGCATGTTTTACTTCCTGAATAATTGGATTGTTCAAATATCCACAGTCGATTACACTTTAAGGGAGTAAGTGTGAAGTAAGACTGTCATGAATTGGTAATAGATTGTCTAAGGAGTTAGACATTGCAATTGGATTGCTGAACCATTCGTGAGTACTTGGAAATGGAGATTTGAGTATTGGATAAACCCGCGCTCAATGGATTGCTTCATGGATTACATCACGAGCAATGTTGAGACGATAATATCTTTTGATCTTTAAGCTAAGACATATGAGTTATGATTTATTAGACGGTTGTTCATTGATAATATGAAAACGCATCGGTAACTCGATGTTATAAAACGTATTGTTGTGAGTGATTTGTCTGGTAAAAGACATAAGTATATGAGTCGAAGTTTATTCGTCCCTTGACCCTAACGGGAAACAGATATCTGTAGGCCTCTCGATGATTTTGAAGTTGACTAAAATGGTTGGCCAACCGGGACTAAATTGGTAGTCTAAGAGTCATATGCAAATCGGAAATCGAGGAACAGTGAATCAGACCAGATTGATTTTATCCATGTCTTGAGTCTGAAAAATATCTTGTTGGACGGAGGATCATCAGATCACTTATCTTTGGACAGAACTGACTGGGTCAGAGTTCAGACAATTAAAGTCATAGACTTATCCAAGTGGGAGACTGTTGGATTAGGTGTCTAAGCCATGACTTGTAATTGAACTTTTATCTTATGGTTAAAAGCAAAGTCCATTTGGGTTGCCCTCATGGGTGGAGGAAAGATAGTTCAGTAGAGAGAATAGTTGATTTATTAATTGTATAATAAATCAATAGAAAAATATATATATGGTTTATTAATATATTTAAGTGCTAATATATTAATTAGAAACTATATTAATTAATTGAGATTTAATCTAGAATTAATTGGATTTAATTTGGAGATTAAATTAATTAATTAAAAGGTGCAGGGACTGGTTTGGCATTTATTCAATAGTTGAATAACTGGCCAGGAAAAACCAGGGACCAAAAGTGGCGCCAACTTGGAGGCTCCTCCAAGGGATTGGCGAAACCCTAATTAGGGTTTGGTAAGCCTGGTCCAAGTGGTCAAAAGCCTTGTCCAGTTGGAGGCTCCTTAGGGTTTCAGGTGTAACCCTTGGAGGCTATAAAAGGAACCCCCTGGCACCTCATATTCAGGCCATCTTCTCTCTGGATTTACTCTGCTGGACTGATTCTTCCATCACCTGGGTGTGACTTTCATCTGAGGCAGGATAATTTTGCTGCTGCTTAAAAGGATCATAAGATCTAAGGTTGGTTTTTCTTGATTCTTCTTTAGAATTGAATTGTATCCTTTAGGTTCTTAGTTCTAATCTTCATAGAAGAAAACATAGATCAATATTAGGGTTGCATGTGAACCTTAGGTTATTTTGTGTTCATTGATTGCATAGAAACCCTTCAGAAAAGGCAATACATCCCTTACAGCTCCTAGAATTATGGTCTGAAAAATAAAGTTCATGATGTATGTCATTACAGTTTATTTAATGTTCAAGTTTACTTTGTTACGCTTATGTAATGAATTTACTTTAGTTAAAATTTTTTATGGCTTTTAGGGTTACAAAACATTAAATAAATCAAGTCGTAACACCTCAAATATAAAATTGACGGGTTAATTTTCATACATTGATTTTAATAAAAAACAATTTAAATATTATATTACTATTTCAAATCAAATGTAGGATAAACACTTTCACTTTGAGAAACGCTACCAGAGGCCCCTCTACTACTCGAAGTCCATTTCCTATGTAACTTGCTTGATCTTTCTGGTTTGCAGGTTGGTAAGACAGATGAACATCTGCTTGTGGTATGTCTCTTTTGATGGCATTTAGATCATTCTTTTACAACAAGACCCTCGCAGGCTATCGCCTATCGAATATTGGTGGGTTGACAATCATCAAGCCATCAGGGATCTTCCAATAAAATGGGGATGGGAGAGGGTTCACCAACTCTTCATATGTCTTTTGATGGTTATCAACATGGTAGTCGGGTATAGCCATCGATGAACAGTCATCATAGTTTAAGGTGGTTAACACCCTTACGACATGTCCAGAATGCAAACATAACCTTTACCACTTCATACAACTACATGTATAAACAGTTAAATCAATGATCCCACCCCTATATGAGTCCCACACTTGATATCTTGTATTTAAAATCAGGTGGAATGTCCAATTACTAGATTTATTTATCTTTTTAACAATTTTATTATTCGCCCATAGGGTCATCGTTGTTGTTATGTTTGCTTCAAACATTAACTTAAAAACAATTTAGTTGAATCTTTTTATACAAAAATAAATACATAAAATATACATGGATAAAATTATACCTCCAAAATTGCGATTTTTAAAACTCCACTGTTGTATTGGTGCACTAAAGAACTCAATCAACACCAACACTATAGTCTTTCGTACATATCTAGATAATGAATTTATTGACTCCGCACTATTGGAGGTCATAAGATTAAACCAATTACCAGGAAAATGCGTCATAAACCACCTTTCTAGTTCAATAACTTTCAAGTAAATTAAATAAGTTTTGTCTAAGATTAAATATCCTTTCCATTGCTTCATCAAATTCAGCAATGGTGTAGGCTTTACAAGCCTGCTAGAATAGAGCCTTAATATTGTTACTTTTCCTAAATTTGGATGTTATATTTATATACAAATGGTGACAACATATTTCATAATGGGAGTCAAGAAATATGTTGGCAAGGGCGACAACTATCAATGAAGCCCTATTAGATATGTATGTATAATATACTGAATCGCCTATACAATCATTAAGTTTTTGTAGAAACCAGGTCCATGAATATGTACGCTCGCTTTGGCATACTCCATATGCAATTGGTAATATTTGGTTATTACCATCCATAACGACTGCAAGTAACATTGTTCCCTTGAATTCCCCGTTTAGGTGGACAACATCAGTTACTACCATTGGCCTATAATAGTTAAGAAAAGAACATATCTATAAAACAATCAAACATATAAATGGTTATGTGGAAATTATTTTACATTCAAACTTAAATTATAAATAATGAAAACTTACTGAGCAACCAAGAGATAGTTAAAGGAACTAAAAGCGATCACCATAATCGATTTGAATGTGTTTGACTGTGCCAGTATTATGCTTAACTAAGTTATGGCAATAACGAGTTTTTTAATACACTGACCTTAATACGCTAAGAACAATTTTCTTGACAACAGTCAACCTTATACATTTTTGTGGTAAACCAGGTAGTTTTAAACTAAAAACCTTCCACAATAGCTTTCATTCCAAGTGCTGGTTGTAAGGCACGTTTGTTTGTGAATGGTGAAAGGACGGTGATCTGATCACTTGGGTGTTGGCTGTGTGATGCAGTCTCTACATTAATAGGCTCTAGACATGAAGGTACATGGGCCATACAATAAATTAACGTGTTTGTACGGTCATCATCCCATTGGTTATAATAATCAATTGCTTATTTGTCGGATACCCTTAAACCAACATCAGCCGGTTCCACGTAAGGTGCTAAATTAACATTGTCCAAAAGAGGGTTGGTTTCTGGAATGATAACATCATTTAGAAGAAGGTTGGTTTCGGGAATGGTTCCTACATCATCAGTACCAACATATTAAACCAAGGATTTCACCATCATATCTGGAATACCAACATAATCCTGAGCGACATATTTAAAACTTGTAGGTTCAACATAATGAATCGGTTGTTGAATTATGTTTTCAGGAATACTACCATTTTTTGGATGTTATGATATTGAGGTACAATAAAAGAGATGCAATTAACGGTTACATTGTTGCTTCTTAACCCACTAGATATTTTCTCATTAGAGGTTATCCGTTTCCCGTTGTATCTGATAATTCATCACCTTCAACGACATACAAATACACACCATTTGTAACACTCTGAATGACACTAATCACGTGACAGACTTCCCATCATCAAGTATGTTAATGACATAAAACATTTATACATGTTGGAAAAACAAAGTAATATATGATTTATTAATCAAGCCTATTTTTCTTTTCACCAAATTTATATAATTAAAAAATTGATCAATTTTGAAAATTGTAAACCGTAGTTCTTAAAAATGGTCTAACATATTTTGGTTAATCATCAACAATCTCTCACCTCCCACCGACGCAAACAATAACGAATAACTTGTTAGATTGTGAAATTATCTCTATTTTTTTTTCAAATATAGAAAGGTAAAACTTACTGAATCTTTTTCTCTCAAAGAACTATAACGTTTTATATTTCTGTCTAAAATTTAATTTGATAAAAAAGTACTTTGCATAAAAATATATACTTTTTGCAGTAAAATTTCTATTTTTCGCAGTCAAAGTGTCAAAATGTCAGATCGTACGAAATACGTTAAAAACCGTACCATACAGTTTGAACCCTATCCCTGAAAGGTAGAAAGTACATAAAATTGCAGCTGAGCCCCGGAAAATCATAGTCGAGGCCAGGAAAAATCGCAACCCACTATGATTTTCCTAGGGCCAAAATGAAAATAAGGGATTGTTAAAATATTTACAAAACTTCACAGTTCATGTCAGCATTATAGGAACCCATAGGCTGCCACGTAATTATTTTCGTACCTGGTCATAACCAACCGTGATTTTGCTAGCTATTTTGATATTTTAGATATTTTTTAGTAAAAGCTTAATAAAAATAACTGTTATTTTTTCTCAAATTACAATACTTATTTGAGTAATCTTAAATAAACACCGGTTATGTGTGTGAGTGTGTGTTGTGTGGTTTGACTTCTATACACATATGTCCTATCATGATGAGTTTTTTTAGCACACCCCAAAATACAATGTTTCAATAGAGTAATCTTAAATAAACGGATGTATGTATGGATGTGTGTATTATATGGGTTGACCCTCAACGCACATAGAATTTTTTTTTTAAAACACCTCGTTTCAATGTTATAAATAATTCTCCATTTTATTATTATAATTAAACAAGTGACTTAAACACACCAAATGTGTTTTATCGTTTTCGAGATAATCTATGTAATTAATCACTCCCTATGTATTTTTCCTTACCTAATTTCTTTTACTCTGCCCCAAAAAACTTCTGCAAAGTTTTCACTAATATCAAAAGTTGTGGCTGCAAGTTATACGACACCAAATTACCAAACCCCAAAGCCCACTATTATTTTTACGGTTTTACGTTATATTTTTATAATAACAACAATAATAAAAATAAAAACTTATATATAAAAAAAATTATAAGACACCTGACACCCACTCCCCCCACCCCACAACCTATCCCCTATGCTTCATCTTCCCCAAAGCTCCAAAACCATCTTGTGACCCAAAAGTTTATGAAGCTTTTAACAGCAACAACAAACCCTCTTTGACTCATCCAACTTATAATCTCTATGTGGGTTACAGCAAAGCATCAAGATTGCTTACAATACTTGTACGTGTTGCATAATCTCTTGTACATTTTGTCATCTTCTCTCTCATTAATCCCCAAAAACAAGCCGAACCGTTCAACGTTTTTCTCTCCGTTTCTCTCTCACTCTATATCTATCTCCTCTCTCTCTGTAACTAAAGTGAAGGTTTTTACTCACTGTTCAAAAAAATCCCACCTTTTCCTTCTCCCTCCCCTTCTTTCTCTCTCTCTAAATTTCGATGCTTTTTTTGTAGAGAGAGAAAGTTGAAGCAAACAAAAATGGTGGTCTAGTGACTGAGAGCGACTGTGTTTTGTTTTTGTTTTGTTTTCTTTTTAAAAAAAGTTTTTTTACTGCTTTATACTCCACCATGGATACAGTTGAAGCTACGAAAATGGTGATGTCAAGGATCCAAAAATTAGATCCAGAAAATGCTTCAAAAATCATGGGATACATACTCATACAAGACCAAGGAGATAATGAGATGATAAGGCTGGCGTTTGGCCCTGAAAACCTTCTTGTTTCCGTCATAAAACAAGCCAAAACTTTCTTAGACATTTCGTCGAATGCTTCTTCTGCGCCTTCGACTCCTTCGTTGTTTATGCACCGAAATTCCCCTCAAATCATCATTCCTAACAATGGGTTTCATCACATGAACCCTTCTTCGCCGAGTTCTCCTTGGTCTTTATCTGGGTCTTTCACCGATCATCACCTTCACCGTGGTAGCCCTCGCCCGGCTTCTTACGCTTCTGTAGTAAACGGCGGTGGTTCGTCTGCTTCTTCGTTTTACAACAATTTTAACGATCCCTCCGAGGAGTACAGTCCTAACAACGGACTACAAGGTGTTCCCGATCAGCTTTCGTTCTACGACGAATCTAAAAATGTCGACTTTATCGACCCAATGGCGAGCCCCGGTGGTCGCAGTGACTCGGTTCTCTTCCCCTACCCTAACGATAGTTCAAATTGGTCTGTCGAAACGGGTAACTGTGGAGACTTACACCACCACCATTTACACCGGCGGAGTTGCTCGGTGAACGATGCTTTTCTCGGTGGTGGAGGCGGAAACGACGACATGGGTGGTGGCTGGAGACCTTGCATGTACTTCGCTCGAGGGTTTTGTAAAAACGGTACTTCCTGTAAGTTCGCCCATGGCAACGGCGGTTTCGGGGAAGAAATAGGGCTGGGTTCATCTTCACCTACAGCAGTCGCCGGTTCTCCCACCGGAAAGATCGACGCTTTCGAAGATTTGCTTAGGATTAAAGCCATTCAACAGCAGCAACAACGAATTGCAGCCATGACCGGAGGCGGAGTTCCTCCTTTTCCATTCAACAGATGCATGAACTTTCTCAATGAGAATCCTAGGTAAAGTTATCTCATTATTACGCAAAAATTACACTTTTCTGATTATTCTTCAACCTAGAGTTTCGTATGTTGGATTTCTTTAGTATCTGTAAAAAGAGAAACAGCATAATTATGCTGCAATTATATACCATTATTGGTTCTTTAAAGCCTTCTTTTTTGGCTTCTCATGTTGGATTTCTTCTCGAAATGCATATAGAAGAAAAGGGTAAAGAAAAAAAAAGGAATCTTGCTTGTGTTTGTGGATAAAGTTAGGTCATGTTTGGCTTTTAACCAGTTACATATACAAAACTTTATACATTTTGGCAAATAAAAACACCATAACTTAATCGATTTATGCTGTCTTTTAGATCAGCAGCAGCATTGATGATGGGTGACGAATTTCACAAATTTAATCGGTGCCGAGCTGACCGGAATGATTTTTTAGGGTTTGGGAATTCAAATTCAAGTTCACGACAAATTTACTTGACGTTTCCAGCTGATAGTACTTTCAAAGAAGAAGACGTATCAAATTATTTCAGGTGAATTGATTGATTCAAATGTGTGCGACATAAAATTATTAATTACACGATTCTTTCAAGAATTAAAAAATTAAAGATTTGTTTAATGTTTTGAAGCATGTTTGGACCCGTTCAAGATGTGAGGATTCCATATCAACAAAAAAGAATGTTTGGATTTGTAACATTTATGCTTCCTGAAACCGTGAAGGCGATTTTAGCAAAAGGGAATCCACATTTTGTATGTGACTCACGGGTGCTTGTAAAGCCGTATAAAGAAAAGGGAAAAATCCCAGACAAGTATGTCTATTCGACATTCGCGACGGTTTTCCTTTTTCTGTCGCGTTAATGTATAATTTATATTTTATGTAGGAAACATCAGCAACAAATTGAAAGAGGCGATTTTTCTGGGTGTTTGAGTCCAACTGCACTTGAATCTGCTGAACCGTTTGATCATATTCCATTTGGTAACCAGAAATATATACATTTTTTTAATTGTTATTTTAAAATTTAATTGTTATAATGTTTAATTCTATTATGTATGAACAGGCGCTAGAATGTTTAATCATGAGATGATTTTAAGAAGAAAATTAGAGGAACGAGCGGAATTACAACATGCAATTGAATTCCAAGATAGAAGATTGATGAATTTGCAATTAACAGAATTAAAAAATAATCAGTTTCAATCTAATTTATCTCTTTCTTCACCGTTTTCATCTGATGGTAACAATGAAGAAGTTGTTTCTGGAGGTAATAATTAAACAAATAATAATAAATAATTAAAATATCATGCTTTTGGTTTTCATGTTCTTTTCACTAACAAAATTGATTTCACATGTTGTAGCAAAAATTAGCACTGAAGATGGTACAAATTCACCAAGTGATGAATCTGATTCAAATGTGCCACCGGAAGTAAAGACTGATGGCGGGAATAGTGGCGGCAATGGCTCCGGGAAGGAGGAGAAAGAGAAATCCGGTCAGAATGAAACCGAAAAACAAGAAAGGTTTGGATTATTTTCATTTGTATTAGAAATTAAATCGTGTTATGATTGTATTAATAATTATATGTTTCTTGTTTAAATAACAGTTTTGAGCATAATCTTCCTGATAACTTATTTGCTTCACCTACAAAGTCGGCCGCCACAAACCACCAGACAATTTTCTCAACCGATTCGCCGGAAACAAAAAATGGCGGTGGTGCCGCCACCGACCACCACCCGCCCGCCACATCAACCGCCATTGACATGCGGGCTTCCATCAATTCATGTTACTTCCAAATGCCAAGGTAAAAAAAGACAATGACCCTTTTTTGATTATTTAAATAAGGATGGTAGTTCATAGTTGTGCTAAATTTGGATTTTATTAATATTTATCGGTTCTTGTTTTTTTGTGGGCAAAAAGCCATTGAAATGTAGGTGATTTTAGCTCAATGGCGCGATAATGGAGCAATTTAACTTTCCTTGGTAAGAATATTACAAATCTTTTTGTTTAAAACAATTAATAAACTCGTACACCCGTGTATTTAAATAGACTCAAAACGGTACGGTTGACCGAAAGGCCACTTGGTCAACACCTGTTTTATTTTTCTCGCGTGTCTTTCACACTTGTGGTCCAACTATCTGTAGGGTCCATGCAATTTTATTATCGGGTCGGACAACTTTTCGGTCCGACTCGTTTGACAATTCACAATTCCGCCGGAATTGGAATCTGAGATTCCATTCCGTGACCTATTTGGTTGCCAAATGGACGGAATCCAATTCTCGCATATTCCTTTGAAACCCATGTTTGGTGGATTTCACTTTTCCTAAGGCATGAGTGGAAGGAATTTAATTTCATTATTTTTATTATATACAATATACCGAAATAATAAAAATATTATCGAATTCCATTCTATTTCTTGTCCACCAAACGCCTAACAAATTCCGATTCTTTCGACAGATTTCATTCATTTCAAAAACATTCTACAAACCAAACCCGTTGTAACACGGGATTTAATTTTTTCATCATCTTGTTACAAAAATGGGAATCATGTTTAGTTTTTTATGTTGTATTTTTTTTTGTGCAGGAGTAGGAACAGGAATATAAAAAAAAACATCATCAACAAGACAACAACAACATCAAGATTATTGTCATCTTCAAAACCTCTCTCCCCATACTACTTACAACTATACATAATATGCAATACATAAAAGAAAAACAAGGATAGATGAACTGATTTTATGGGAGTAGGGTATCTTTCTTTGTTTTACTTTTGTACCCTTCCCTTCAACTATGTACTGGACCCCCCCCCCCCCCCCCCCCTCCCCTCCCCCCCAAAACACTCATTGAACCATGCATATAACAAATCAAAAGAAAAGGGTAGTAGTGGTTAGCAACTTTCTCTTACTTCTGTGCTAATTTCTTTTTCCGCCCTAGTATGCTCAACTCTATGTTATCGTACACCTCTCAATGCATAAATTACAATCACTTGTATACTGTATTTGATTGACCTTTTTAGTGCCCTTTTTGATCGTAAATAGTGATACAAGATCCAAAAGGGTAAACGAATCGAGATTTGACAGAGGCTGAACGCGAGTAAAGCGGTGTTTTTTTGTCGTTCTATTTTAGCCTTGATGGCGTTTATAGTTGTACATCGTGCATTGGAAGTTGTACATTGGTTAAAATTAGGTGGGTAGGAAGAATTTGATTTTAGAGGGTGGTTTAGGGGCGTCTTTTTGTCTGATTTTTTGGTTTCTTTGAGGGTGGACATGAAGGGTAGAGGTCCACCATGTCACATGGGGGCTGACAACCCATTTTCAATTGGTATCTTTTGAGTACTATACACACACCTTTCACTTTCGGTATTTCCTGGCTTCATTCACATATTATTGTGTGTGTGTGTGTGTGTGTGAGTGAATGTGTGTGTGTTTGGCCTTTTGTTTTGATAGATGCATTAGTGCCTTTCTGTTTTGGCATGTTTTCTCAATTATGGCTTGATGGTACATGTCCTTTGAAAGAGCAATAATGTCATGCAACTTGTACATTGTGCATCAAAAGTTGTACCATTGGGCTTAGTCAAAATGGCTTACCCCAGAAAACTGACTTTGCATGTAAGAGTAACCTGTAGATTTGAGGATTTTGGGGCCCAATTAGAGGATAGGTTTTATTTTACATATCTTTATTGACCATGGTTGAGGTACAACCAAGGATGCACATGGTACTTTTAGAGTTAAAAAGATAGGTAAGGTGCAATTAAAGATGCATATGGTACCACCTTTTATTGAGTGAATTGGGAATTTGAATGGTATCTTTCGGAATTCAAGATTTTGAGACCCAATTGGAGGATGTGAAATGGGGTTTCCAATGCCATTATTGACCATGGTTGAGAAGGTACAACCAAATGTACACGAAATACAATATTTTAATGCATGACATGGCAATGGGGTTTTGGGGAGATGATGTTGGTGGATATTGCTGTTTCTCAATCTCTTTCATGATTGTGTGTTGTTTTTATATGTAATTGATGGGTTAATCTCTATCAAAATATACCACACAAACATAAAGTTAAGGAATAATAAAATAAAATGTAGGCATGTGGTTACATCAATGTCTTACTTTTGTTGTATACTTTTGCCTAAAATAAAATCCAGTCATGTTGTTACGTCAGTGGTCTATTATGACATTTGAAACCCATGTTTATTTTATAAATTCCGATCGTGTAACCGAAGAAAGATCTTTGTCTAAACAATAATTACCTATCACTAGTGGACCTCTTCTTATACCTCGAAGTTCTGACCGTACGTTAGATAAAAAAAAAAACCAATGTTTTTACTATATTTTTTTGTCAATGCCTTTACTACATAACATTTTTATTTCCAACTGTTAATAGTTTTTTTAGGGTTTATTTTATAAAAAACATTATATTTTTATTTTTTCAAACCTAAAATTTTATTGTTTTTTCAAAAAGGCCTAAATTTTATAAAAACTTTTTAATTTAGCCATTTTACATAGTTTACATGATACATATATTTTTTAAAACGACAACTAAAAATGACAAACCACAAACGTAAAAAAACAAAACTACAACCGATATTTTTTTTATGATATGTTTGTATTTTAAAACCATCTCGAGTGCTTCCTCCTCGAGGCCCCCTTCCAGATTCGACGCCAAAAACTTTATGTCTTTTAGTCGTTTTTCTTCGCAGATTTGATGTTTTTTTTTGCGGGCTCGTTGTTTGTCTTCGTAAGCTTTTTTTTTTCAAATGTCATCTGCATAAGTGCCACGCCGTCGTTTTTTTGCGACCCCGTCCCACTAGATGAAGTCACTTTTCTTTTTCGTTTCGCCGCATCTCTCCCTATCGAATGAACGAAATCGACAAACTCAAGCACGTCCTTTTCCGCCTCCTCCTCGTTCAAATCAATATTGATATGAGCGTCCAATGATGTAGTGTTGTGGCTTGTCGTTTTGGGGGTAAAATGTAAAAAAAATTAACTGCATGGTTTGAGGAACCTATATGGGGGAGGAATCCGCGGTCACCTACCCATCCGAGGCGATGTACCCGCGCAGGTTTTTGAGGCCACGTTAGAGCCCCCGCTGTGTAGGTTGACCACTTCGTTTGGTCTTATAGTTTCTTTATATGAACTCCAATTATGTTGATTCTTTGTTATATTTATATGAACTCCAAACGTATGAGGAATTTGGAAAAATTCATCATTATGAAAATTATACTATTTGAATTAATCAAAACCGAGGAAAAAGTTCCAGATCAATTAGAGTTATAGTGAGGAAGATATGAATGTTTGAAAATCACAAAAAAGTTATCTAAATAGGTTTATGTTCATGTTTATGAGACTGTAGTGAAAGATCTGAACATATTCAAACAAAAGTCAGTAAAGCAAAGCTGTAATATTATTTACGACCTTTCGAGAGATATAAAGTTCATAGAATTTGGACATCGTATATGAAAATTTTATCAATTACAAAAATGAAGAAAAATCATTTTCTTTGTGAAAAAGTCACTGAAAAATCGTTTAACTTGTGGATAAACCCCTGATCGAGTAAGGGCTAAATTAAAAAGTTTTATGAAAATGTAAATTAAGGGGTTTTTTTCAAAAAAAAAATAGTAGCCTAAAGGAAAAAAATATATAACATGTAAAACCGGTAAAAATGGATAAATTAAAAAGTATTTTCAAAATCTAGGTATTTTTTGAAAAATAAAATAAAATTTTAAATTTAAACAGAAAAAATTAAAAATATAATGTTTTTTTATAAAATAAACCAGTTTTTTATGCAAGAAATTGATTGATATTTAAAGTTAAAATGTCACAATCAATAGAGAAGAGTACTAGAGTAACCAAGTCATGAATATTTGTAATTGATGACAAGATCTCGTTGTAGTTGTAGATATTTTGTGGAAGACAATTGTAAATCTTGAATAGTTGTGAGTAGTGAATCTGGTTTAAAGCTTTAATGGAAACCTTTATATATATATATATATATATATATATATATATATATATATATATATATATATATATATATATATATATATATATATATATATATATATATATATATATATATATATATATATATATATATATATATATGGAGGATCAACATAGAACCTCTAATTACACATAGAACCATAGAACCACCCTTTAAGCCATTAGATTAAATGATCAATGCCTGTGATTAAAGATGATAATTAAAAAAAATTAATTAAAAATTACCCAAATATGAACACGGAGGGGGCATTTTGTAATTTTACAATAAGGATTGATCAATGGCTTCCAGATATGTTCGTTTCCACAACGTGATTCCCTCCTTGATAGCAATCCGATATCATTCAATCAATTCCCTCCTCGATTGAGCATAACTGCACAGAAAGTACAGATTTGTGATTTCAGGTTCGTGATTACAAATTGATTTCTTCGGTCGTCGATTTCAGGTTCGTGATTACAAATTGATTTCTCCGTTTGTGATTACAAATCGATGTTATGTTAATTCACTTGGGCATCGTTTCAGATTCCTCGTCGGTTTACACATTCAATTGTTTATGATTTTGCAAACACATTCAATTGTTCCTGATTTTGTGTTCAAAGACATCGCAAACACGAGCATCGGTTTCTGATATCGTTTAAGTTCAATACGTTTGCAGGTTCCTTCAAGTTCAATCCGTTTGCAGGTTTGTTCAAGTTCAATCCGTTCGATCGATTGCATTGATTTCAATTTCCATCTATTTCATGCTTTGTGATTTCAATTGTGATTGTATCTATTGTATGATTGAAGCAAGTGTACAGATTCAAATGTGGTTCTGATTTTAGTTTCATGTGTATTTATTTAACCATTTTGAGATATGCCTATAATGTGTTCGTATAAATGTCTAAATGAGATATTCATAGAACACAAGCAACAATGCCTATAATACGTACGTGACTGCATAGCTTGAGTAATTCATGAAGTCATTGTGTTGGGGTAATATTCTTAGGTTTTGTATTAAGATGCTTCTATGTTCTTCACCTTAATCGTGGAATTTTGTTTGAACTTTATGTTAATATAATCTTGATTTGGAGTTGGTACATCCGTTTTTAGTGTATGCTAACTATAGATCTGCTTGTGATGAGATATATGTTCATTCTGTTAGTTCTATATGCCCAAGGATGATCATAAAATGATATTACTAATAATACATGATCCTATAGGGTCACACCAAAAACAAGTTTGACACCAATTGATCATTTGGAATGTTAAATTTGATTTAACATCAAATGATACTAAACTTGCAATTTAATTTTGTAAGTTATTATTATTTGAGGTAAATATTAATAACTCCAAAATTAATGGTTGATTAATAATTCATATGTGATGAATTAATTAAGTATAACAATTAAATTGTTTAAGTTGTTAAATAATTTAATTGATTTATAAGTAAACCTTTTATTTAATTTAATTGATAAATTAAATGAAACATGTACATTATATATATATATATATATATATATATATATATATATATATATATATATATATATATATATATATATATATATATATATATATATATATATATATATATATATATATATATATATATATATATATATTTATACAATCATAAAGCATGTTTAAAAGTGGTTTATTTATACAAATTCATGGGTTAAATGTTATCCCATTAAAGAAAATGAAGATGTATTATTTATAAGCTTTTAATGTATAAGTTTTATAAATAATAAAACTCAAACTAATTATCCTTTTGACTAAGATATGGCCGGCCATCATGGAGAGACAAAGCATGGTTAGAAGTCTTAAAAGTGGTGTAAATTCTTTATGTCTTCTAGGTTTGACCATAGGAAACATAAATGGTCTTTCTTTTAAGCACAAGGCCACTCTTTTCTTTTCTTTTCTTATGTGTGTGGCCGGCCAAGAGCAAGAGAGATAGAGACCATCTTCATACTCAAAATCAACCAAGAACTTCTCCTTCTTGCATGCCAAAAATCGTTTGAAGCATCAAGGCTCAAAGGTGTTCTTATTGCAAGTTGTGGAACTAGCATTCAAGAGTGTTCAAGCTTGTGGTGGACTCATCTATAGAGGGATTCTTTCTTGATTCCTAGCCTTCATAAACTCGTGATATCAAGCTCAAGAAGAAAGGTTATAATCTTGATCTTCTACTATGTTTGTTTTTCATCTTATCTCTACATGCATGTAGCATGATCCTCTTGAAGAGAAATTCGTGTTCATGATTCTTGCTTCCGTTGCAACTTCTAGTTTTTGAAACTCATAACATGAACATGGAAATCCAACACATTCATGAACATATGTTCATGAATGAACATGTGTTCAAGCAATCGATCACAGTAACATATTTTCATGTGATTGCAGCTATAGAGAGAACGATGGTGGTGGTGGTGTTCGATTGCAACAGAAGAGAGGAGGAAGAAGTCATGTGATTGGAGCATAAAGGAGAACGATGATGATGGTGGTAATCTGTTTTGATTGCAACATAAGAGAGAACGAGACTAATTTCTTAGTTTTTGTATACATGTTTGGTTATGAACATGAATAATTTCTTGTTTTTAGTATACATATTTGTAACACCCCTTTCTCAAACCATATTTAAATACAGTTTACATTACAAAATATCTTACAACTCGTGACTATGAAGTAGTCACTTAATTTTTTTTACAAACTTTATTCTGAAGGGGTATTACAGACTCAATACAGAAAACCATAATTTAAACTTACTGTATATACACTGGTCCCAACTTCAACTTCTGCTCCTTTCACCTAAGTACATAGCATTTAAAAATAATAAACGTGAGACATAAAGCCTCGTGAGTAATATGGGTTTAGACCCAAAACTTTTCTGTTCAAAACTTGAAATATTACAAGTAAACTGCTTTAAACTGACTTAGGTAATAAATCTCAAAATTCTATTTCTTCTTTACTTTTAAACTCTATAAATACTTTCTTTCTCAAAACTGTTTTCGTTTTCAAAAACTATTTTCTTTCTCAAAACTGCTTTCTTTCTCATTTTTTGGTGACCAACTGAAACTCATGAATTAGTTTAATTTAATTCATTCTACTAGCTCCCATCGTAGGACAGAACAGATCCACCCGCTAGGTTATGCTCTTTCTGACTCCCTTTTGTGACTTGGAACGGATTCAAGCACAAGGGTATGCTAAGCTAGACAACTACTTCGCGACGGGAGGTACCATCCCAGTAGTGTCTTCTGATCTCCCGATTATGTGGGTGATCCTAGTCCGGACAACTAACTCTTATTACTTTCTTTGCTTTGATTCTTATCTTTACTTTCTTCATTTCATCTCAAATTGGTCAAAATGGGACACAATTTATAATAGACTCAAACTCATGAACTTTTAAACTCTTAAACAAAAATACTTTGAAAACTAACTTCAATAGCTTTAGCTCACATATGGAGCTTCTTTCAAAACTTTATAACTATACTTCTTTAAAAACTGAACTTCTTTAAAATCTCTTTTAAATACTTAGCTCTTAGAGCTACTTTCAAAACTGTTTCCAAACTTTATTATCTAAAAATATTGGAAATCTCTTTTCTGAAAATATCATTTTGCTATGTACTAGAAAAATCCTCATAAAACTCACCTTGGTGTAACTACGGGTCACTTAAGCTTCTCGTACGCCCTTCCCTTTTCTGTGCTCAACAATGTTTACTCTTATTACTTTCTTTGCTTTGATTCTTATCTTTACTTTCTTCTCGTACGCCCTTCCCTTTTCCGTCCTCGGAATCTTTTCGTAATCTGTGAAAGCTGGATATCTTCTTTTCATCTCTTCTAACGTCTCCCAAGTTAGGTTTGACCCTAATGGGTGCTTCCACTTGACTAGTACGAGGTCAATCTCCTTATTCCTTAGCTTCTTAGTCTGCATCTCTAGAATCGCTTCGGGTTCTTTAACTAATCTGTTAGGAGTCTCCACCCTTAAGTCTGTATAAGGTATAACTAGTTCTTCTTTCCCAAAATACTTCTTCAGGTAGCATACATGAAAGGTATCATGTATTCCACTGAGTTCTGGTGGTAACTCCAGCTTGAACGCCTGTAATCCAACTCTCTTTAGGATTCTAAAAGGTCCAATGTATCTTGGACTCAACTTTCCTCTCTTACCGAATCTAACTACACCCTTCCACGGCGACACTTTTATCATCACTAGATCACCTTCTTGTAAGTCATACAGTATTTTCTTTAAATTGGAGTAACTCTTTTGTCGGTCTTGTGCTGCTTTCATGTTGGTTTGAATTACTCCAATCTTCTCATTGGTCACTCTAACAATCTCTGGCCCTGTAAGCTTAGTCTCACCCGCCTCCAACCAGCATAAAGGAGTTCTACACTTTCTACCATACAATGCCTCAAAGGGTGGCATTTTAATGCTAGAATGGTAGCTATTGTTATATGCAAACTCCACTTAGGGCAGGTGTTCATCCCAACTGCCTCCAAAATCCATCACACATGATCGTAGCATGTCTTCTACTGTCTGAATCGTTCGTTCGCTCTGACCATCCGTTTGTGGATGATACGCTGTACTTAGCTGAATTCTTGTTCCCATTTTCTCTTGTAAAGCTCTCCAAAAGTTAGAGGTAAATCTGGGGTCTCTGTCTGACACGATGGACAACGGTGCACCATATCTTCTTAACACTTCATCTATGTACAACTGGGCTAACTTCTCCAATGGAGTAGTTTTTCTTATGGCTAGAAACAGTGCACTCTTGGTCAACCGGTCCACTATGACCCATATACAATCATAACCTCTTCTTGTTCTTGGTAACCCGACAATAAAGTCCATGATTACATCTTCCCACTTTCTGGCTGGAATGTGTAATGACTGAGCATTTCCATGCGGGACCTGATGTTCCGCCTTGACTTGTGCACAAATGACACACTTGGAGATGTACTTAGCTATGCTCTTCTTCATTCCAGGCCACCAGTACTGTCTTCTCAAATCTTGATAAGTCTTGGTACTCCCTGGATGTATGGAATACTTTGACTTATGCGACTCTTCTAAAATTAGCTTTCTCAAACCTCCTGATTTCGGCACCCAAATACGGTTTCTAAAAGTCTTTAATCCTTGACTATTGGTCTCAAACTGTATGTCTTTTTCTAGTTTCTCATCTTTCAAATTTCCACTTTCTTCAACTTTCTGTTGAGCTGCTTTAATCTGTTCTATAATACTGGATACCAACTCTATACGCATCGATCTTGCCTTGATTCTTTTCTCAGGAACTTTTCTACTCAATGCATCTGCTACTACATTTGCTTTACCAGGATGGTACACAATCTCGCAATCATAATCACTGATCAACTCTAGCCATCTACTCTGTCTCATGTTCAACTCTTTTTGAGAGAACACATACTGTAAACTCTTGTGATCAGTAAATAGCTTGCACTTTGTACCATACAAGTAATGTCTCCAAATTTTCAAGGCAAATACGATCGCTGCAAGCTCTAAATCGTGGGTTGTGTACTTTGTCTCTGGGTCTTTCAACTGTCTGGAAGCGTATGCTATAACCTTCCCTCTCTGCATTAACACACAGCCAAGCCCCCGATGCGAGGCATCGCTGTAAACTTCGAAATCTTCTGTCCAATCTGGTAATGTAAGGACTGGCGCATTACACAATTTCTCTTTTAATGTAGCGAAAGCTCTTTCTTGTTCTTCTTGCCATCTAAATTTCTCTTCTTTCCGGGTTAGTCGTGTAAGTGGCACTGCTATACGGGAGAAATCTTGAATAAATCTCCGGTAATACCCGGCAAGTCCGAGAAAACTTCTGACTTCTGTTGGTGTCTTGGGTGGCTCCCATTTCATCACGGCTTCAACTTTTGATGGGTCAACTTTTATACCTTGGATAGACACAACATGTCCAAGGAACTGCACCTCTCGCATCCAAAACTCGCACTTGGAGAACTTTGCATATAGTTGTTCTCGCCTCAAAGTCTCAAGCACTGTTCGCAAGTGGCTTGCATGCTCTTCTTTGTTCTTTGAGTATATCAGTATGTCATCAATGAACACTATAACAAATCGGTCTAGGAACGGTTTACAGACCCGATTGATTAAGTCCATAAAAACTGCTGGCGCATTGGTAAGACCGAATGGCATCACTAAGAACTCGTAATGCCCGTATCGAGTACGGAACGCTGTCTTCTCCACATCACTTTCTTTCACCCTGACTTGGTGATAACCCGATCTCAAATCAATCTTTGAAAAATAATCTGCACCTTGTAGCTGATCAAACAGATCATCTATTCTAAGCAACGGGTAACGGTTCTTGATAGTAATCTTGTTCAATTCTCTGTAATCAATGTACATACGCATTGATCCATCTTTCTTCTTTACAAATAGAACTGGAGCACCCCACGGAGAAGAACTAGGCCTGATAAAGCCTTTATCTAGTAACTCCTGCAATTGGGACATTAATTCCCGCATCTCTGTTGGTGCTAACCGGTACGGTGCTCGTGCTATTGGGGAAGCCCCTGGAACAAGATCTATCCGGAACTCAACTTGCCTTTCTGGTGGCAAGCCTGGTAACTCATCTGGGAAAACTTATGGGAATTCTTTTACTACTTCTATGTCTTTGTACGTCTGTTTTACTTTGTATTCAGTCATCACATAAGCCAGGAAAGATACACACCCTTTCCTGATACACCCTCGGGATTTTGCCACACTAATGAGACTTGGCACATGCTTTCTTCTTTCTCCATATACATACACTTTAGCTCCTAGGGTTTTAACAGACACCCTCTTCTGTCCACAGGCTATCTTCGCGTCGTTGGAACCAAGCCAATCCATCCCAATTATCACATCAAAGGACTTAATTCCAATGGGAAGAAGATTAAGTTGAAACTTCTTGCCATTGATATCAAGTTCACAATCTCGGTACATGTGCTGAACTTCCACAAACTTTCCATCCGCTACTTCCACTTCAAAAACTATATCTAACAATTCTAATGGGACTCTCAATCGGGCTCCAAATCCATGGGACACGAACGAGTACGTAGAACCGGAATCAAACAACACATATGCAGGTGTTGAGTTGATCAGTAGTATACCTGAGACGACATCGTGCGCCTCCTTTGCCTCCTCTCTGGTGATCTGGAAGGCTCGAGTCTTCACCTTCTGGGGTTCGGTCTTCTTCTGAGCTGTGGACACCACAGTTTCTCCTCCCTTGTTTGGGCAGTTGAAACTATAGTGCCCAGTCTGATGGCACGAAAAACACTCCACTTCACTAGCTTTCTTTGCCTTACAGTCCTTCATTTTGTGACCAAGTCCGCCATAATTAAAACAGGCGTTTGATCCCGCACGACACTCGCCACTATGTTCTCTTCCGCACTTCTCACACTTCCTTACATTCCCCTGTCGAGTCTGACTAAGGCTTGTTTTCCCTTTCTTCTTTGAATTCCCGCTGCTGCTCAGTGTCTTTCTTTTGTCACTAAAACTGGGTCTTTCATCATTTCGACGTTTTCCAACATCTTCCACGTTACGGGCAGCAATGATAGCCCCGTCTAAAGTATCAGCTTTCTTCACTTCCAGCTCATAATTCCATGGTAACCCCCGAACATAGCGGTTAATTCAGGACTGCTCAGAGGGATAGGATTCCCCCACGAAAGGCAGCATGTCACAAAACCTCTTCGTATATTCGTCAATCGACGAGTCTCCTTTCTTTATCATCAAGAAATCTTCGTTCATCTTCTCTAGATCTCTCGTGGGACAGAATTTATCTTTAAGACACGAGACAAACTCCGCCCACGACCAACCATAAATAACGTCTTTCCCCAAATTCTCGTATTTGGTATTCCACCACACTAAAGCATCATCTTTCAACTGCCGGGACGCATAATTGACTTGGTCTTCTTTACTACATTTACTAGCTTGCATCACCTGTTCGATTTCCCGGATCCATCTCATTGTCACCTTCGGCTCAAAACTGCCGTGGTATTCTGGCAGTTTACAAGCCATGAAAGACTTAAAGGAACAGCCCTTCTCTTTCTTCCTGTTTTCTCCGCTGGCTTCTTCTTCGGTCGTCTTTTTAGAGACTTCATGTGAAGAATGGGCACTGGGTTCACCCATTCAGCTATCAATAATGTTATTCAAATCTTGATTTAGCTCATTTCGTAAATTATTGATCAAGTACTGAATTGCTTCCATAGTGACAGGTTATGGTGGTGGGTTTGGCTCAGCCCCATCATTTCGAATAACATGTCCGGGTCCACTTCCTCTTGAAGAAGTGTGACTACCCTCACCCCTGTCGGCTGGTGGTATATGTCTTCCTCCTTCCATTACTATATAGATAAAACAAAATTTCTGTTTAATACACATTTCTATATAGTATTTCGTAAGCGGTAGCATGTTATCTCCCTATCTTGACTGCACTTTTATAGCAGTCATACTCACTCTATAACTTCTATAAGTCTAAGTGTACCTCTATATTACTAAGGCACCTTACTACTACTCTTGCTAGTTTAAGCCTAGGATGGTATTCCAACCTAATTCGCTTAAACTATGGCTCTGATACCAAAACTGTAACACCCCTTTCTCAAACCATATTTAAATACAGTTTACATTACAAAATATCTTACAACTCGTGACTATGAAGTAGTCACTTAATTTTTTTTACAAACTTTATTCTGAAGGGGTATTACAGACTCAATACAGAAAACCATAATTTAAACTTACTGTATATACACTGGTCCCAACTTCAACTTCTGCTCCTTTCACCTAAGTACATAGCATTTAAAAATAATAAACGTGAGACATAAAGCCTCGTGAGTAATATGGGTTTAGACCCAAAACTTTTCTGTTCAAAACTTGAAATATTACAAGTAAACTGCTTTAAACTGACTTAGGTAATAAATCTCAAAATTCTATTTCTTCTTTACTTTTAAACTCTATAAATACTTTCTTTCTCAAAACTGTTTTCGTTTTCAAAAACTACTTTCTTTCTCAAAACTGCGTTCTTTCTCATTTTCTGGTGACCAACTGAAACTCATGAATTAGTTTAATTTAATTCATTCTACTAGCTCCCCTCGCGGGACAGAACAGATCCACCCGCTAGGTTATGCTCTTTCTGACTCCCCTTTGTGACTTGGAACAGATTCAAGCACAAGGGTATGCTAAGCTAGACAACTACTTCGCGACGGGAGGTACCATCCCAGTAGTGTCTTCTGATCTCCCGATTATGTGGGTGATCCTAGTCCGGACAACTAACTCTTATTACTTTCTTTGCTTTGATTCTTATCTTTCCTTTCTTCATTTCATCTCAAATTGGTCAAAATGGGACAAAATTTATAATAGACTCAAACTCATGAACTTTTAAACTCTTAAACAAAAATACTTTGAAAACTAACTTCAATAGCTTTAGCTCACATATGGAGCTTCTTTCAAAACTTTATAACTATACTTCTTTAAAAACTGAACTTCTTTAAAATCTCTTTTAAATACTTAGCTCTTAGAGCTACTTTCAAAACTCTTTCCAAACTTTATTATCTAAAAATATTGGAAATCTCTTTTCTGAAAATATCATTTTGCCATGTACTAGAAAAATCCTCATAAAACTCACCTTGGTGTAACTACGGGTCACTTAAGCTTCTCGTACGCCCTTCCCTTTTCCGTGCTCAACAATGTTTGAAGCACCACCTATACAAGTAGCATATATATTTAATAAATGCATACTACAACTAGCTCTATAGTTCTAAGGTCTCATATAATACAACTTCAGGTCATAACAAGTGTATAACCATTAATAAACTCATTTTATAGTTTTCTCCGAAATACGTGTATTTTGCTACAGTACCCCCGAGGAGTTGTATTTCAGTTCCGATACTTTTCCATGAAGTCTTAGGTCATAATAGACCTATGTTTTAAATTTGGAGTTAATTGGACAAGTCTAGCTCAAATTCCAAAAATCAAGTTTTGACATAAACTTGAAGTTTGGTCACTGCCGCTACAGTGATTTTTCCGCAAGGTCGGATTACGAATTTAACAATTTTCCATATGTTTTCATACCATTTTAAGGCTATGGTATGAGTTACAGACCAAACGGATAAGCCTAACATCGAGTTTGAATCTCAAAAATTGGACAGAAGGCTGCCCAGTAAGAGCACGACTCGTGCTCTTTTTCTTCTTAAGGAAGCACGACTCGTGCCAAAAGTAGGTTGCTATTTCTTGGCTTTTCCATAGAGCACGACTCGTGCACTTCTAGTGTTAAAAGGCACGACTCGTGCCAAGCCTGCAGACTGTGTTTTCAGTCCGATTTTTGAGCTGCAGATCTCTATTTCCACATATTAAGTGCTTAATACTTAACTTAATCGTTTTACTATCATTCCATGACTAAAACCCTTACTTTACATCAGGTTTTAACCCATGGAATCACTGATTCCAATTCCAATTTCACAAAAACCCGTTTTTTGATATTTTCACAAAAAATCCAAATTTCTGAAATTAACCACTTAGGAATGTCTTAATACATCCTAAGTGATCATTTGGACTTAACAAAACCATAAAAACTGGTCTTGATCTTACAAACCCGTAAATTAGGGTTCTTGGGCAAAATCACCATTTTCTTGATTTTTACACATTCTATGACTAGAACATGCTTTTGTGATGATTTTTAAGCAAGATGAACTAGATGATAACTTTGGAACCATGATTTCTGGAAAATCAGAAATCAAAAACATAGTTCCCGTTACAGATTTTAGGTTTAGAACTTGATAGTCTTACCTCTTGAAGCTTGGAATCACTAATTCCAAGGTTGTTTCTTGATTCTTGGCAAATCTTTGATCTTCCCGTGTTCTTCCCTCTCGTTCTCTCTAGCTCTCTCTGGACTCTTCTACTGGGTTCTCAAATAATGAAAGATAACTCTCATATATTATATATATTTAATATTTATAAACATTTTCACTTTAGCCCCTAATTTTCCACTTTCTTTACAAAAATGGTCCTAAGACCCATAATCTTACAAACAAGGTTCCATTAACTACCAACTTAACTCCTTAATGAAATTTCTTAACATTTTGGTCACTTTCATGTCAAATGACCATTTTGCCTTTTTCGGCCAAATTTCACTATTCACACGATAAAACTTCAAATTTACCTAGACTTTTATTTCTTATAATATTATTCCACAAATTACATATTATTTTACATAATGGTCTTATAATATGTCAAAAGACCATTTTACCCTTTTACAATTTAGCGGGTTCTTACAATATTCATCAATGAACATATGTTCATCGATGAACATATGTTCAAAAGTGATCAAGTTTTTAGTTTTTGTATCAATGTTCGTCCATGTTCAGTTATGAACATTTGAGTTTTTGTATGAATGTTCATCCATGTATAAATGTTCAACTACGAACATATGTTCATCTATGAACATATATTAAAAATAACTAGTTTTTGAGTTTTTGTATGAATGTGCTGAAGGGTTTCTATGCAAACAATGAACACAAAAATCCTATGGTTCACATGCAACCCTAATATGATCTATGTTTTCTTCTATGAAGATTAGAACTAAAAACCCTAAAGGATACAATTCAATTCTAAAGATGAATTAAGAAAAACCAACCTTTGATCTTATGATCCTTCAAGCAAGCAGCAAAGAGATCCTGCCTCAAATGCAAGTCACACCCAAGCAAGGAGAAGACAATCCAGCAGAGTAGAGGAGAGAGGAAGATGGCGTGAGATTTAGGGTGCCAGAGTGTTCCTTATATAGCCTCCACATGCTACACCTGAAACCCTAAGGAGCCTCCTAAATGGGCAAGCCTGCAAGTCACTTGGACCAGGCTTCTAAAACCCTAGAAGGGTTTTCGCCAAACCCTAGAGGGCACTCCAGGGTGGCGCCACTTTTGGCCCTTGGCTTATCCCTTGTCAGTTATTCAACAATTGAATAATTACAAGTCAGCCCCTGTACTTTAATTAATTAATTTAATCACAAAATTAAATCCAATTAATTCAAGATTAAATCTCAATTAATTAATATAGTTTCTAATTAATATATTAACACTTAAATATATTAATAAGCCATCTATATATATTCTATTGATTTATTAAACCCTTAATAAATCAATCTTTCTCTCTACTGAACTGTACATCAATTCCCTAGCTATGAGGGCAACCCAAATGGACTTTGCTTTTAATCATAAGATAAATACAATTATAAGTCATGGCTTAGACACGTAATCCAACATGTTCATCCACGAATATATGTTCTTCTATGATATTTTTTGGTAAGTATTGGATATTTTTGGATAGATATTAATTAGGTTTTGATGAATGTTCATTTCTGAACATGTTTGTATGTTCATATATTTTCATCAATGTTATGAATGTTTATTTCTGAACAAATTCTAGGATTTTGAAGACAATGTTCATCAATGAACATATAAGTGTAATTTACCCATCATACCCTTATCATCATATATATATATATATATATATATATATATATATATATATATATATATATATATATATATATATATATATATATATATATATATATATATATATATATAGGATAAAATGAGAAGGGTGAAAAGGTTGAGAAAATGAGAAAGAATCTACACCCTTTATTTTTCAAGATCTATGGTTTAGATTATTAAGGTAATTAATTTTTTAAATACAAAATAACTTAAATGGTCTAATAAAAACTCGGTTAAGGGTGTAATATCGGAATTCAAATTATGAAATCCTCAAATCTCGATAGCTATAACAGAGAGACGCATTATCGCAATTTCAAGAACCCTAGTTGCTTTGTATTATCGCGAGTATCTTCAAGATCACACTGTGTTTTGACGGGATGGAGAAGAAAGATGCACTGATGGAGGAGAAAGAAGCAAGTGCAGGTCCCTTCATCTCGAGGTAAGTGTTTCTACTCAATGTGCATAGCGAAATTTTCGTTTTTTTGTTATATGATTGCTGGAGGTTTTTTTTTGAATTTTTGTATCGGGCATATCTTTAAATCGAGGTAACCAACGATTTTTTTTTTGAAAATAGATCATACTGATTTAAGTAGAATATGAATTCTTACAATCAAGCAATGATATTTTGTATCAGTTTTCTGTCAAATTAAGTTCTATCTTTTTGTGTACACCAAGTGTTTGATGAAAGTCCTCTTAGAAATCCATTTTCCTTTTTGTTAATTTTTAGCCTAGTAACAAAAAGATTATTAAATAAAACTGGAATACAAATGTTTTCATGTTGTTTATAGTGTCGTTTAGGATGCATTTGACATCTGTGTTCATAAAAATCATAAACTGAGTTTAGCCGACACTCATCTATGATTACATGGTATCCTGCCATATACAATGGAAATTTCTTAGTTTCAAAAAGTAATATGTTTTAAAGTTGATATTGTCATTTTTGTTTATCATAGGTAGACCAAGAAGTGAGAGGATTTTGAAGAAAACGACATTCAGCAAGCATGATGATACGTTGGAAGATCAATACACATCATTGCGTTCTGTGTTTGTAAGTATCAAATAATCTCATAACATCATTTTTATATTAAATTGTTTAGTACTACTTAATCATCAAGGATTAGACTATTACTTTGTTTTTTCGTAATTTTTCCATTACAGTTTCAATGTAATCATCAATGATTACACCAGTAAACAATTTTATCTGTTAGTACTAATCATCAATGATTACACCATTTGTATGTTTTTCATTACTATTCCAATATTGCTACTCTTTAATAATTAATGATTAAACCTGCTACCAACTTCACATGGCAGTATTAATCATCATTGATTACTATATTAATCATAACTATATTGTGTCATCTTTTGTACTGATTTATGATTTTAGAACCATAGCCTGATGACATATGTAACTATGTGTTAATCATTAATGATTAATATTAATGAATAATGCTTAATAAGACTGATTATCACACTATCACATAATTTAATCATTGATGAATTATACATGGAACCACACTTGTTAACCGTTAATCATTGATGAATAAGACTGTTTACATTAATGATTTTCGAACCATAGATTGATGACATATGTAACTATATGTTAATCATTAACGATTAACGTTGCCTCATATCACTACACCATCACTGTTAATCATTTCTCGGCGTGTATTCACCATCAATGATTATCAGATTTTTTTCACTAGATGATGACGAATTTGACAACTGTGTGTTCGAGATTATCCTTGATTTGTGGAATAAGATCACTATAATTATGGTAATATCTTGATCATATCCCATGATTATAGGTAACATTTGTTAATTTATTCCTGTTTATTGTTAATATAATTATACATTTACTAATATACCATTATGATTTCATTGGTCCACATTTATTCTCACATTCTCAACCTTTTTATCATTCTCATTTTAACCTCTCCCTATATATATATATATATATATATATATATATATATATATATATATATATATATATATATATATATATATATATATATATATTTTTTGCAAGTTAGGGATGAATCTACTACATGAATCGTAATATACTACAGGCTACTCTAGGTACATCAGCTAGTCTACAGTTCTTCGTAGTCTTCACCTTCTCCAAGGAACCTGCACAGAGACTAGACCCACTAACGCAGCAGCAAACCCTGGTGCATAGCACACGCCGACCCCGTAACGACGCCCTGCAGGCAACTGGCTGGGGGGAAACCAGCCCCGGGTACACCCGAACATAGCTAGCACAGAGGCTACAATGGTGCGTAATATCTTTTGCAACCATTGCACGCAGCAAGGCTCGAACCCGCGACCTCGCCTAAGCGAGGCACGTGCCTTACCCGCCACGACCACCATGTTGTGTGTTATATATATATATATATATATATATATATATATATATATATATATATATATATGGAGAGGTTCAAACGAGGACAATTAAAAGGTTGAGAACGCGAGGACAAATCTGAGCTAATCATTTTATAGGGACATAATTGGAATTTTACTATACATCTAAATATGGATAATCAAGATAACTAACTAATTCCTAAAATAGTGGGATTTAATCTAATTTAATGATTTTTTTTCTAATTTTCGGAATATATAAATTCCATTTTTTTAATTATCAAAAATTAATAAAAATATCATTTAATATGATTTTTTAAATTTTTTTATCCATTAGTTGTAATATTTGTAATCACAGATGAATAAAACATAATTTTAATCACAAATGAATACGACTATAATCATAAATGAATAAAAAAAATTTGGAAAAAAAATTCAATACTTCATAAATGTATATACATCTATTCATAAAAGAGTAACACAACAAAGAAAAAAAATACAATGTTATAATTAGGTATTTTTTTTATAATCATAAATGTATACAACACAACATAGAGAAAATGTCCCCGGTCATCTTTTTGGTCTGCTTATGTTTGCTCCTTCTTGTACGTATGCCACTTTTGTGTAATCTGAAAAATTTTGAGAACCAAAGTTATAATCATTAATGAATTTAGCAGAAAACATATTATATGCATACATATTTCTGTATTCATCAATGAACTTAACAGAAAACATATTATATACAAACATATTTCTATATTCATCAATGCTTCTCTTGAGTATTTCATCAATGAATAACACGTATAATCAAACATATTTCTATATTCATCGGTGTTTCTCTTGAGCATTTCATCAACGAATAACACGTATTCATTGATGAATACTTGTATGGATCATCTTTATAGGCATATTCATTGATGAATACTTGTATGGATCATCTTTATTGGCGTATTCATTGATTAATACTTGTATGAATCATCTTTATAGGCGTATTCATTGATGAATATTTGTGTGGATCATCTTTACAAACGTATTCGTCAATGAATACTTGTATAGATCATCTTTATAGGCGTATTCATCGATGAATACTTGTATAGATCATCTTTATAGGCGTATTCATTGATGAATACTTGTATGGATCATCTTTATAGGCGTATTCATTGATGAATACTTGTATGGATCATCTTTATAGGCATATTCATTGATGAATACTTGTATGGATCATCTTTATTGGCGTATTCATTGATTAATACTTGTATGAATCATCTTTACAGGCGTATTCATTGATGAATATTTGTGTGGATCATCTTTACAAACGTATTCGTCAATGAATATTTGTATAGATCATCTTTATAGGCGTATTCATCGATGAATCCTACAATTTTTTTGACAAAAAAAGTTATCTAATAATAATCAAAACCAACATTAAAATCTAAATATCTTATTTGTCTTCCATATATACATATTAGTGCATTGCCGTTACGTTAATTTCAGCAACTAAGTTAAACACGATGTGTATTAAATCCCATTCTTTTTGCAAAGATATTTTATGTGTGGCTATAAATGTCGAGAGATCATTTTCTGCCACACTAATTTAAAATGCATAAAAAGAATCATTATACGATATAAAAATATAACGAATGTAATGAGCAAGAAAAAGACTCGTCCAAATTAAGTATGTATTCAAGACCATCTACAACTTCAGTTGCATAAAAGAAAACTTCATTCTCTGTAAATCGATCCCTCATGTATAGTAATCTTAACATTGCCAATCGATATAATAATTATATTTTACCAACCCTCTTGTGATGCTTCAAACTAAATTCTCTAAGAAAAAGAATTTGGATGCGTTTCTTAGCTCGATGGAGTGGCAGGACTTTATCCTTCAATCAAACCATCACAATTATAATTTATAAATATAATAATATAGTAATATCTCACTTTTGCCTTGGATTGGCCAACATGTGATTGACGAAATAAGAACTGTCAGTTTAAGTTGCTTACTTCAATTGTGTCCATGTCAATCTGCAATTAAATACAACAATTTTTGACAAAAGGTAAAATCTGTTGACTAACTGATTCCATAATTCAAACAATTAATGATATGAAGAAAAAGGTACCGAAGAGCACTGGTCGAACAAATATGGTCTCGTGGTCGGTGGTCTGTGAAGCTTTCTGTTCAGACGAAATCAGGAATGGAGATGCCGGCTTTGGTTCGTCAAGAAGTCGGGCGAGGCGTGAACTTAGAGAGTAGGGTTAAAAGTGTGAAGTATCTACATAGAGAGAAAGAATGGAAGGAACGTATATGGTTTATCAATTCCTAAATTATAGACGTGATTTTAGGAGTCATTAATTAAATATATGTGTAAAATACCTAGTATACCCTTTCCAGGTTTTTAATATTGCATATAGATACCTGTATTTTTATATATTTACAAAAATGACACAATCATATTAACCCTTGATCTTATAGTTTAAATGGCTGAGATCTGTCCTCGCGTTCTCAACCTTTTTTGTGTCCTCAATTGAACCTACCTATATATATATATATATATATATATATATATATATATATATATATATATATATATATATATATATATATATATATATATATATATATATATATATATATATATTCAAATGAGGATAATTAAAAGGTTGAGAACGCGAGTACCGATCTCAGCCATTTAAATTACAGGATCAATGATTGTAATATTTGTGCTGTTTATGTAAAACTAAAAATTTGAGGTATTATTATGCAATTTAAATAATAAGGTAACGATATTATAGGTATTTTTCTATCTTTTTAATTAACGTTTCCTTAATATTTGTGGTTTAATTTTGGTATTATCTTAGTAGCTACATTTACCTATTCGTCTTCCTTCCACAATCCCGAACAATCATCTTCAAAAATTCATCGATACAGTGAAGACCAACTCATAGATACTTCAATATATTTTCCAAATCAAAGTTTGTCCCGGTAAATAGCGATGGATTCCGAAGAATAGAAGGAAGTTTTGCTGTAAAGAATTCTAAATCACCCGACATTACTAGTGGTAAGCTCTTTTTTCATATCATTAAAACTCATTTTTTTAATCTTTTAGTCATTGATGGTATCGGGTTTAACATGTTAATCTCGATTTTGAGTGTAAAGAATCTGACAGTCCGTTTTGATAACCTATGTACTTTGTGTATTCAAGTTTGTATTTGTGCTTTGAGTTTAAAAATTTTTCATCAAATATCTGAATCTATTAAGTCGATGAATTTAGGGTTTTATTGTAGGTAATAATTTTAATATAAATTGTTAATATATTATGAATTGTTAATTTTCGATGAATGTATTCATCGATGAATACAGTCAATTTGAGCAAACGTTTTTCCTAATCCAGTTAATATATGATGGATTGTTAATATTCCAGCATGTGTATTCATCGATGATGGATTTTTAGTATTCGAGCTTGTTTATTCATCGATCAATACATTTAATTTACGATGAATAATGCATATATGATGACTGTATTCATCGATGAATATAGTCTTATTCCTAATCCAATAAATGGATGATGGTATTCTAGTATTCGACCTTGTGTATTTATCGATGAATACATTAATTTTATGATGAAATCTGTATATATATGGCGACTGTATTCATCGATGAATACAGTCTTTTTTTCCTGAATGTATACAGTTTCCACACATACTCAACACAGACAAAGACAATGTGTGTGATAGGAAGAAATGATAGTGGCATGCTATAAGAAGCAAACCAAGTGAAGTATGTTGCTATAATTTGGAACTGCTTTTAAGGAAAAAAATGATGATTGTTTTTCGGTTTTCAAACAGAATCGAATATAAAAACTGAACAAGTATCTTTTAGTTTTAAAACCAAACCGACATGCAAAAAAGTGCTAAAAATTACAGGAAAGGTCTTGATGTTGTTATTTTTGCATTAAGTTTTTATTCAGAAAAGGGCCAAAAATGGCAAAAGAGCAACATACTTTAGTATTATTTCCCTTTACTCACATTAGTAATATTTCCCAAAGTATAATGCCTTAGTAGTATTTTCCAAAGTACAATGCCAAAGCTTTTTGAATATTTCTCTTTATTGACCTGCTTTCTTTCTTTCTGAGTATTTCCCTTTATTGACATGGGCCATTTTGTAAATGATTACCGTTTCTACGACATTGTCTTGTAATGATCTTTTAAACAAAATAGATTTCTAATTTACACTGAAGGGTTAATCTGACAAACGAACTTAATACAGTTAATATATGATGAATTATTTATATATTTTGAATTCTTTATATTACAATGACTGTATTTAAAATTCACTATTTTAACTCTTATATTCAAGAGTTATACAAAAACTCGGATAAACAATTATATAAAGTATGTTCATTTATGAACATATACATATGTTTAGTAATATAAAAAGATACACATGTTCATAAACGAACATATGTTTATAAATGAACATTATCTTCAAATTTTCAGAAATTCGTCACTTTCATTAGTTTTCTTTGGCTCTGAATCTTGGTTTCACGATCACGATGTATGTCCTAGATCTCTTGTACAATATTTCTTCATGATTGAATAACTTTTTAATAACAACAATGTCAGACTAAAACATAACATAATCTAACAGTAAAACAAATTTAAGTCAACAATAAAACAAATTGTTCATAAATGTTCAGTTTTGAACATTCAAGACAAATTGCTCATAAATGTTCAGTAATTAACATTAAAGAAATTGCATATGTTCAGTAGTGAACATATACGAATATAACCATCAAACATGAATATAAAATATATGAAATGTGTATGTGTTCAGAATTCTCAAGTTAATTATCGTTTATTCCAAGCCTTCTCCTACTTCTCCAATCGGCTATACAGATATTAATTCTCCGTTCAAGGTAATCGTTAGATCTCATACACTTATTCACAGTTTAAACACTTACTTACTTCATTCAGGTTCAAACACACTATGTGCATCTTGCTTCCAGAAATTCTCGCTCTAAATTCTACCACCAGAGAACAAATCTAAGAGAAAGAGAATGATGTAGCATATATGATGGTAAAAATGGCGGTCGTTGGTGCCAGTAGTGATGGTGGAGCAGATCTAATACAAATATGGTGTTGCTTCATCAGATATAAAAGAGAAGGAGACAGAGGACAACTGGTGGTGCTTCATTGGAACATCGACGGAAGCAAGGCAGTAGATCTGATGGTGTTTCACCGCAGATCAGAGAGAAGAGAAGGAGGCATGATCATAGTGTTTCACCGGAGCAACGATGGAGGCGAGCTAGCGGAGCAACAACAAAGCTTGTTCACTAGTCGTAACAGTGGTGGCGATCGGCGACAATGGTGGCGATCGTCAACTGTGGTAGGGTTGCCGTCGGTGATGGTGGCAGTTTACACTGGTAGTGGGTATCGCAGGTGGTTCAAATCAAAGAGAAGGATTTTTGGTTCTTGAACTTTGTGAGAGAAGAAAAACTCAGATCTAGATTTGAAATTAGATCTGATAACGTGTTTATGAAAAGGTGAATAACAATTTTACCATTCCAGATCTAGTTTAAGAAAAAAATTAATTTTATTTAAATCAAAAATCATCTTTTAATCACAACCATTAATTCAATCATCCAATGGTTTGAAATAGGATTATATGGTTCTATGGATAAAAAGGGCTTTATGTTGATCCTCTCCAATATCAATGTGCCATTTATGTAATTTATGAAATTAATTGGATTAATTTGTATCTTTAAAATAGGCATCAAGGATATTAATGGAATTTTGTGTTTTTGATTCAAAAAATCTACATTTTAAATATGGCATGATATGGAATAAATTCAAATCCCACAAAATCATAAACAACAAATTCAAAATCATTGATGGTTTTTCTTTAGAGCGTCATCAGTTATTTCCAGATAAAACTTTTCGATTCATTCACATAGCAACATCGATCGATCGAAAGATAATGCTTCCATCCATCTTTAATCCTTTTATTGGTATCTCAAGTTTGATAATGCCTTTAAAACCGAGAAGGTAATGCATCCATCCATTTTACTTCTTTTCTTGGTATCTCAAGTTTTATAATTCTTTTAAATTAAGTCGTTCCATATACGTGTGTTTTTTTCTTCAATCGCTTTCATGCTACTTTTCTTTAATATTGAGTGAAATTTTATTTACTAAGTAGTTTGATCCCTGGATATTTACTTTTTCTTAAACAAATAACAGATTGTATTTTAAAATTATATTTTGGGTTATCTAGTACAAATGCAATGTTTTGGATTTCAATTACTTTATCATTTATTTTGCTAGAGATCAATATTATGTTTAGATTAATGCCTTTAATTTTGATTTGTTAATCTATTTTAATTTAATATTATTATTATAAAGTAATTTGATGATGATGTTGAACATTTTTCTTTGTTCGTCATTCTTTTAAATTTAATTAAATTAAATAGTAATTTTAATAGATTTGTTGACTTGGGTACGGTAATAATCCAAATATAGTGATTTTTTAAACCAATTTCTATGGATATTGAAAGTCACGTTATAATAATAAAATTAAATTAAATACAATCATTTATGATTGCATTGTGCCTGAGATGTTATCGTTGTTCTGTATTAGTATCTTCTTTGCCTCAACTTCATGAGGTATTCATAATGCTAATTTAAACCAAGATATAGTCTAGAATCACTAATTTTTTTTCTATTCAGTTTGTAAAGAAGGTTACATCTGTGTGATCTAATAAAAGTATGTATTTCACGTTAATGGAAACTCTACATATCCGGATACAACACGACAACTGTTTGTCATTTCTTCTGTTGATGAAATTCCCATCTAGGTGAGTTTGGTACGATGGAATCACATGGTTTATAGGTATGTTATGGAGTATGTGTTGATAAGTTTTACCTTTTTTATTCAGTTTGTGTTGCAGCAATATGATAATCCTTTGTCAAAGAAGCTAAATGAGGTTATAAATGAGATTAGGAGCCAAAGATGCAATTATCTTCGGTATGTATGATTAAACCATTTAATCATTCGTGATTAAATCATCAATGTTTATTGAGTTAGTTTACATCCGTGATTAAATCATCAGTAATCATTAGAATTTAGTCTTTGATTATAGTTTACAATTTGTTTAGACTTCCAGTTCCAGCCATCAATTTTTCTGATAATGTGAACTATTACAGTTTACAATTTCTGATAGTCTTTCTTATTACAATTACAGTTTACTCATTTCTGTTAACGCATAGGTCTCAAGGCAATTTCTGATAATCTGATTACAATTACAGTTTACAAAGTCTGATCACAATTTACAATTTGTGAGTCTTTGTGAGTCTGTGATGTGATTACAGTTTACAGAGTCTGATTACAGTTTGTGAGTCTAATAATCTGATTACTATTTCCTGCATAAACTTGCAATGACCCACAAACCCGTATATGACCCGCCAACCTGTCTAAGACCCGCCAACCTGTCTAAGACCCACCAACCCACATATAACCCACGAACCCGTATAATTAAATGAATTACGCTGGTGGTGTCCGGGTTACACGTTTCTGGGTTAGGGTTGATGTTTCTGACACGAACACCACCTTATGTTAAACATACTTATTAGAAATATCTAAGGAACTAACACATACATACCAAGCTGAAAGTGGTGTTACAGATACAGTTTCAGATTGTTCCTCCAACCTGGCATCAAGCATTTGCTTCAACTCATTTCTATTTTCAACTTGAGCTTCATGAATAAGCTTTTGAATAGCTTGCAGAGTAATCGAAGCAGGGTTTTCATTGACCCTCTAGATCACTTCTTCATCAATTGAGGAGGCCTATTAACAACCGAAGGTCTCCTGAACACTTCTGGTTTGTGCCATAATGCTATAAAATTTCTCATACTTTAGAAATTCATAGCATAAATTTATTCGTTCCATATCTTACAAAGCTTTACATGGCATAAAACTTAAAGATATGCAATTCTAATCTTATCCAACACTTAAAGGACCTAATTACTTAAGACATGTCATTGCTAAGGCATTCTTACTTCCTAGTGCACAAAGTTTAGTTTAGGAGTGGAATGATCAAATATTAAATCTCTCAAACTATGGCTCTGATACCAACCAACATAAATTGTTCAAACAAAATCCATGGGTGTTACCAACCTTTATACCATAACCATAGCTAGCAAGATAGAATTACATCATAAAATCATACATAATTAATAATAAAGATTTTTCCACTACTTCAAGTCTCTCTTCCAAGGCATCTAAACTTTAGAACTAGAACCTGTCATACATAACATAAAGGAATACGTAAGACTATAAAGTCTTGTGAGATACATGGGTTAGACATATAACAATCATAGCATATTTTCAACATATATTAAAGCCTTAACATTATATTTACATATTCATTACACTTTCATTTCATTACCCATTTAGGTCTCATATATATCATAATTGGCACTTTTCTTTTCATTAGATTCTTATTGATTGGTCCTACACATACCTTTCATTCTTAGGGCTAAACTCACAACAATGTGGTTCTCCCCCAAGTCTCTTGTACCAAGATAGAAAGAACTTGATCAGTCTATCCTAGTACCATGATCTTGGGACATCTATCTCGCGATGAGATGGATCAAGAGACTTAATAGGTCTCATATATATATATATATATATATATATTCTTTTCATATTTGACTGGATAATTCGATAACTCAATGGGTCAATTCGGTTAGGCTCAGGCTGAGATGGACCAATAAAAATGGATCATTTAAGTTTATGGTGCGTTTACGTCTAAAATCACCGCGTAATACACCCATTACGTGCCCCGTACCTTTTATGTCTAAAATCACCGTCGAAAAACTGTATGAAGTATGCGTAATACACCCATTATGTGCCCCGTACCTTTTAAGTTTCTGATGCGTTTATGCATAGTCTGGGTAACATACTTTCTAACATGCAACGTAACATAGCATCATACTTTGGCATCACGCGCTCCGTAGCCACATTACGCTCCGCGTAAGTTCCTACATATTAATTCCTCAGCTTTCTATTAAGTCATTCCATTTTCCAATTTCCTATAATTCGTATCTTTGGTCCAAAAATACATTTCAAAGCATAGAAACACTCTAAATGACATCTTTACTTCTAATAAAAGAGTATTTCCACTGCCACGTGTCCTTTTCTTATGCATCTCTCCACACCATTTTCCCACTCAATCGTATTACGTCTCCATGTTAGTCATATGAATCCATTATCTTTCTTATGAATTCATGGCTCCTTAATTATGGGGATAAATTGATTACGGGGATAAATTGGGATAGATTGATTACGGGGTCATGCTAATTTCAAAATCTCTTAATCATTGGGATTGATTTCAATTCAATACTTGTAATTTAGGTAAGCGTCTATCAGTTGCACGATATATCGGCCCTAATTGATCATCAACCTTCCTATATATTTGATTATGCATTCTGGAAATGATACACAGCTCTAATAAAATTACAAGTTTGTAGACTCTATGCTAAAAGCAGGATTCGAATCAGGTTTAATAGAGGTTTAGCAAATGGATGTTGCCTCGCTGTCTCATATGAACTTCCTAGTTGACTTTAACGTCGGTTGTTTGTCACCGGTAAACACATTGAACTGTTGTATACTTATGAGTTCTAATATTATGAATCCTACTTTTATTATGAATAAGTACTGATTGAAAGTGACATAAATCTATATGACGTCGTAAATTTTGCTTATGATGTTTGTTCTCATGCATAATCTCGTCTTAGATTGTTCGATAAAACATGGAGATTGAATATATGCTCTCTCTGATGTTGCAGACTTAAGTTTTTCCTCTAAACATTATCGTAGGAAATATTTTGGAACCACATAAATGGGCGTACCTAAGCAAAAATGGACATCATAAGAGGAATCTGCCCTTACAGCTGGAATAGTCAAGTACGAACCAGGCAAAAGGAGCACAATTCTCAAAGACTCATAGTTTATTTCTATCTTTCATACGTGTTCCATTGTGGATCTTAAGGTTGGATTGAATTTTGCAGATCAAATTGAGTATGATACATTGCTGCGTATCCATAAATGTATGTTGATAGTTGTAATTTTCTTCTGGATAAATGGAGAAATATAAACTTCATGGGCAGTGAATATGGATCTCGTCAAAGGTCTAGACCTGCAAAATCTCAACAGATTCATAAGCCTGAAAAAGAACATGTCATGCAAATTTCTATTGTAAATCCTCTTCCAACATTATCTCCACTATTGCAAAATGATGATTCCAAGATGCCAATGGCAAATCCAAGGTCATATCAACTCTGTCATTGTATTGTGTAAATAAAAAATTAAAGTAATTAAGGAGAGTGACAAATACATATGTTATTTCAGGTTGGATGGCCTTTATATTGGATACCATCACTAATCTGAAAGATCCAATTGGTTCAAACCGTGTTTCAATTGTTGAATACATTGAGGTACTTCAATTCGTTTAATATTCTTTAAATTTCAACATTTTAAGAAGTTATTATAGGAGAAGCATTCAGCACCTCCAAACCTTGAAAGACTGTTGAAAGCTGAGTTGAAGACTTTGATAAACAATAGAAAATTGATTATGGTAATTAATTAATTGATTGCTTTCTTGTTGGTTGCATAGAAAGTGCGTGTAAAGTGTATGTAAACACTACCATGATTAATACTGGTAAAACATTAGTACAGAATTGCACCAAGCTCTTCAAAATTGAGTGAAAAAGAGACTCCATCTCCATTGTTGATAATAGCAAAAAATAGATGCAGAGTTGGAGAAGATGAAGAAGAGGACACGTCAGCAGGCAGCTGCTTTTGCTGTGAAGGCAGTTGCAGAAGCAGAAGCAGAAGCAGAAGCAGAAGCAGAAGCAGAAGCTGCTATTTATGAAGCTGAAATGGCAGCAAATGAAGAAGAGGCTGCAGAAGCTGATGCTGAGTTGGCGAAAGTTTTTGCAATGAGGGAAAGAAGGAAATTGCATTTTGGTAAAATAATGTCTTATACTTTTTTTTTCTCATTTTTATGGTTTCTTTTGATCATGTTATATTGTACAAGTTAACAGTAACTATTTTGATCATGTGCAGATTATAGTGACGTCATTGAAACAGGATTCCCAATGAGGTATGTGGAGTGTTGTAAAAAATAGGTATGTTTTGGTGTGGATATGTAAGCTTGTGAATTTTGAGATTTCTTTTTTGAGGTATTAAATGAATGAGAGTGTAATTAGATACTAAACAATTGCTTGAGGTTTTGTTATAGTTCTTTGTCTATGTATCTTTCACATATTCTACATAAATCTACTCTCACACCGTTGTGAACTTGCTCTTTGGATGTTTGGGAAACAATTCCTATTATCAAACCAATAGTACAACCCATAACATCATAGACAATATTATCTTAGGTTTTTCAAGTTTGAGGATATATATTTTGAGTTTGACTATTTTTAGCAGGATCATTGTTTTATTATTGACATTAAAAAAATATTTATTTATTTTTTCTATAGTACAAATACAAAAACTTTGTTTTTGAGAAAGAGGACACAATATGTAACCTAATGAACACTAAAATATATGATTTTATTTTTGTCATATAAGTAACCTGTAAGTCCTAACAATCATCCAATCTGACCATATTTTATATTTGTGAATTTATAAGTATTCAAACAGTGTTTAACACGAGTTTATAACATAATATTATAACATTCCAAAACATAGCATTCATATATCGAGGTCAAAAATCATAGTAAATGACCATTTTGCCTTTTTTCACATGTTATACTTTTTCATACTTATTAAAACTCAAGTTTCACATGGTTTTGGACTTATAATACATCTGAAATTTCAAGTTCTTACACGACACCTTCGAAAATTGATATATGCAACGCCTTTTGCATGGCTTCTTGAATGAAGTTGTTCACATTATGAAATATCTGGGCTTTGAGGACTCTAACATGCCTCACTATGCGTGTAAACTCAAGAAGGCGATCTATGGTCTAAAACAATCACCATGTGCATGGTACTCCCGACTCAGTGACAAATTACATTAGCTTGGTTTTCATTCATTCAAGACCGATACCTCTCTTTTCCTAAGACCGATACCTCTCTTTTCCTATTCCACCATGGAAAACATACAATCTACATGCTTTTTTTTACGTAAACGACATTGTAATTATTGGCTCCTCTCAAAGGATTGTTGACCAACTTATACACAACTCATTTTCCTATTTTCGAATCAAGGATCTTGGCTAACTCAATTATTTTTTGGGGATTGAAGTCGCCCACAATTCAAAGGGAATCACCCTGGTACAACATAAGTATGCCTATGATCTCCTTCATTGAGCTCACATGGAGAATTGTAAGTCTCAACCCCCATGTCTTTCATAGACAAACTTGCTTGAGATTATAGAAAATTCGTTAGTGATGATGATGCTTTCAATATAAAAGCATGGTTGGAGGTCTATAATACCTTACTTTAACACAACCAGATATGTCCTTTGTAGTAAACAAATTCTGCCAATATCTGTCAAGGCCCTGTGACATTCATTGGGAAGCTGTAAACACATATTAAGATTATAAAAGGCACATTCAATATTGGGCTTTGCATGCGAAAGTCCAACTCTACACTCTTGAGTGTGTTCACAGATGATGATTGGGCGGGATGTTTAGATTATCAATGGTCTACTGGAGGATTCGTAGTATTTTTGGGTTTAAATATGATTTCATGGAGCTCACGCAAGTAGCCAACTATGTCTCGATCAAGTAAAGAATTGGAATATAAAGATTTTGCAAATGGTACTGCTGAAGCAACGTGGATGAAATCCTTGCTTAAGGAATTGGGAGTATGCCAACCGAGACCACCCATTATATGGTGTGATAATCTAGAAGCAATTTATTTAACAGCTAAGCTAATACTTCATGCACGAATGAAACACATAAAAGTGGATTTTCACTTTGTTAGAGAGAAGGTGGCAATAAGAGCTCTTGATGTTCGAATTATATCTTTTAATGATCAGGTAGTTGATGCATTTACCAAGCCAATCATACGCAACATGTTGGATCATCTCAAATAGAATCTAAACCTTGTAATGGTTAATATTGAGGGGAAATGCAAATAGAATCCAAAGGGATATTCGAGAAATTCAAATCAATGTAAATAACACGAAAGGAATTATCTTATAGTCTGTTGTATAGATAAAGATCCTAAGCATTTGGATATATCTATTGTAATTGTTATCTTTAGATATATGAGCATAACCCTACGATAATTAAACAAGGCGAATTATGATACGTATTTCAACTTGTAGTCCAGTTTGGTTGTCTTTTAGTCTCATTTAAAAATTTTCAGCCTATGGATTACAGAAAAATAACAAAATTTTATTCTAATCATAACACAGTATAAATTGTCCTCTTATCATTATGGCATGGTGGTTTCTACACCCATCAATCGTATTGGTTTGCTTGGAATCCTTAAGTCCTATGATTCCATACGGTGATATACCTTATTTTATAGATTAAGCAGGTAGCAAAACCAACTCCTCATAGTGGTTCATGGCGTCATATATGGTCAAACCTATTCAATGAAACCATTATGATTTAGCCATGAGTTTATTAGTTCAATGACCTAAAAAGATAGGTGTTTTATTTTGTGGGAATGGGTCAAATATGTTCATGTTTATGTTAGCATCCATCAGGATTATATTCTGATTCTCGATTATCAATTGTACAACTTGAATGTATATGAGTACAAATGGACAAACCATTCTCTATCAATGGCACAACCACCTTTTCTTTTCAATTCCATGGCCTTCAGTTTTATTGTTCAAAGCAAGTTCCTTTCATGATCTTCGACCTTCCCTTGTATGTACCATACATTTGTATGCTTTTATTCTTGTCCTATCTTTAATTTAGGTGTTTTGGATTGTAGTTCGTTGAGGATACGATAAGATGCACTTCTTATATAATATTAATTAACTGCATTCTTTCATTGTCTCTAATGAGTTTATTAGAAACTGAGAATCTAGTTTCAAAAAGGGCAATTTGGTCTTGTTATGTAAGACCCTAATTCCAAAATTCCCAAGTTCAATGTTAAAAGAATGAGATTTTGGGAAATTATGCAGTTAGCACCGCTAAGTTAAGGGTTAGAGTCGCTAAGTTCGTGGGTTTGTGGGATGGCATGATCTTCAGTTAGCGACGCTAACTTAAGGTTAGCGACGCTAAATGTGTTGTTTGAGCCAACACCCTATATTTTGAGCAAGAGGCCATATATAAAGGTATTAAACCCTAGGGTAGCCACCATTCTTCATATTTCAGCTTCAAGAACGTCTTTTTCTCTCTAGCCTCCTTGGAGTGGTTTTTGGTGATTTTGGTCTCCTTGGAAAAGTTTTTGAAGTTATGGTGATGCTAGAGGATGCATGGTGGTGCTAGAAGGTGTTTTTCAAGCGGGAATCAACAAGATCGTCACTTCTTCTATACCATTGTGAGTAAAGCTTCCATATCTTAGTGTTCTTAAGGTTTTGCTAGTGTTTATGAGGACTTTAGGTTGGTTTTTGGTCCTCTAGTTGTTTGATCTTAGGGTGGGATGATAAAGGTTGGAACTTTATGTCCCTTGAGCCTTCCTTGGAGAGTTTTGATCTGACTTGGGGTGTAAGCCAAGCTCCCTTGAGTGTTTAAGTCGGTTTTGCTCATTTTGGACCTAGATCTTGACCATTTTGATGTGTGGTCATGTTTGGATGGGAAAGTAGGGATATTTATGGACCTAGGGACTGTTTGGAAGGGTACTGGAAGGTTTAAGACCATGGATTAACGGATTAAGAGCTTTTGAAGGATTTTGGCTAAATAGAGGAGTAGTGGCACTAACTCTGCAGTTAACGATGCTAACTCAGCCATGGTTCGCGATGAAGTTTTGAGACTGTTCACAGTTAGCGACGCTATCTAAGGAAGATAGCGGTGCTGACTAGCTGTTGACTTTGACTTTGACTTTGACCTATGACCATTGACTTTTTGACTTTTGGTCAAACTTTAGGGTTCGGGGGTACCCGTCTTGGGGGTTTATCCTGTTTGGGGTTTATGAGGTTCTAAGTGAAGTTTATCCTTATTAGGAGGTTCGCCTTGTTAAGAGGTTCGCGTTGTCGGGATTTGAGGACCCGCATGTAGAGTACTGTCTGGCTTATCTGATCATGTGAGTTTTCTCACTATACTATAGGTGATGTTCCATGCGTTGTAGCTATACTTCACAATGTGCAGTGATGTATGCTTAGGGTGTTCGTGCCCTAACTATGTGACTGTATGACTGAGTAGGGACCCGCTGGGTCCATTTGAATGCTTAGGCTTCTGTGTTTGGTAAGTATGTTTAGTATGGATACTAATTTAGGAGGGGATTGTCGTGCGATGATGAATCGGGGTGAGCTCAAGACCCGGACGGATCGGGGTGAGCCCAAGAGTTTGGAGCACGGCGCGATTGTATCGCATCTGAAATTTTGGGAAACTCAGTAAACTTTGTGCTTACTTTTTCACCCTAATTGTTTTTCAGGTATTTGCTAGCTTGAGTTTGGAGCACGGCGCGATTGTATCGCATCTGAGATTTTGGTATTCAAGTCTTCCAATGAATAATGTCTGTAACTATTTTGTTAAACCTGGTTTATATGTTTTTAAATGCTGAGTTTAAATTGGATGATCCTTATTTTTTCCAACCCGTTTTATGTATTTGATCTGTTTTAAAAATAAATTTTTTACTCTGGATTTTAAGACGTTACATGTTATCAAGATGTAAACTCATTATCTACAAAATTAGTGACTAACATAATTACAACACAAACTTAAGTTGATCGTGAAACTAAATATTCACAGGCGAGTAACTACCCCATCAACCAAAACATCTTTGAAATTAGCAATGGTATTATCAAATGGATATTTTTTCATTCTTAACGAGATGGTGTTTCTATTATTCCATTATGGAATGAAATAAAAAAATTACAATGCAACTCGTTTTTGTTTATTTGATTTGCAATCACATTCTTTGTAAATATTTTAACGGCTTAATTAAATTATGATTTTATATAAAATCTACTGCTATAAAATATATTTTAATAATAACTTTATTTCAGTATCTAATTTAACTTTTATTATGTTTAAACGTTTTGGTAATAAATAATTTAATATTTCTTTATCAACTAATGTATCGAATAGAGTCCCAACAAAATAAGATTAGAAATTATAATTGATATATTATATTATTTATCCTATTATCTCATTATATATATATATATATATATATATATATATATATATATATATATATATATATATATATATATATATATATATATATATATATAACTCTTATAATAGAGGTCATTCATGAATGTAGATCAAGATAACTCAAATAGTTGCACCATATTCATTTGAAACCCCAAGACTTTTCAACTTATACTATTTAATGTTTTTATTAATTGATATGTTGTGCCTATATAAGAACACTATTTACACACTTGGTTACTCAAACATTCTTTTATTCTCATAAAATGGGTTCTTAGGTTCCTAGGCATATATATATATATATATATATATATATATATATATATATATATATATATATATATATATATATATATATATATATATATATATATATATATATATATATATATATATATATATATATATATATATAGTAAAGATCAAATAAGAACCATTATTTTCATGAGAACCTAATAACTAATCCTTGACCACTAGATAAAAAAATGGATGGCTGATATGAAAGGTGGCATTTTTGTAAATTGATGAAAAGACCAACCCATTTAACCATCGGTGAAGGGTATAAAAGACAATTTGATTGAGGATACAAATCTGATTCTCTCTCCTTTCAAATCATATCCCGTGAAATCAGCTTCTCTTTGATATCATCACAGCCAGTTCATAGTTTCCACTTTCCATAATTCTCCAATACCCTGAGTCCATATTCAGAGATCTTGCTTCATCCCAAAAACTACAGAAGAAGAAGGTGATTTACAGGTAATATAATAACCCCAACGTTCAGTATCATTCATCGTCAAAAGACGTCGGTGGAGAAGACGAAGACGCAATCTGTAACACCCCAAACTTTCACACCAAATTTTTTTTTTCCAAACTTATTTTACAAATACTTTATTATACAAAACATTTAATTATACAAACGGGGTATCACAAACTCGTATCATTACCAAAGTTTAAACCTTTTATTGCACGCTTTATACACTGAAAGCTACCGTCCCACAACACGCTCTTCTAACTCTTTTCCTGATTACCTGAGTACATAGCATTTTAAAAAGTACGTAAGACATAACGTCTCGTGAGCAATGTGGGTTTAGACCCAAAACGGTTTTTTTTCTTAAATTCCATTCATTCTCAGCTTCAAAACATTTAATTTCCTATGAGCGCACCCATAGGTATTCATTCCCATTTGTGAGTACATTCCTACGAGCGCACCCGTATAACTCCTTCCTCAACAGCATGAAACAAATTCATCCATCAAGGTACCAATTAGACAACTACTTCGCGACGGGAGGTACCATCCCAGTAGTGTCTTTTGACCACCCCTACCGCAGCAGGCCGTGATCTTTATCCGGATACTTCTCAACTCATCAACATGGCTCAACTACTTCCTTAATACTCTGTATTTCATTTATCATTTTTGTACCCATGGTACTTACTATTTCACAATATCGTTTCCAGTTTCACAAAACATTTTAGTTCCATAGAACCATTTCCTTTCTCATTAACCACTTCAATTTCCATAAAACTAATTTGACTCACAAATCATTTTATATAAAATTCATTACTTTATATAAAACCCATTTGCTATGTATTCGAAAATCCACACATTACTCACCTTAAACTTTGCAAAGAATGTCTAAGTGTTCAACGCCTCTTTTCCCCTCCCTTGTTTCTCTATTGTTTCACCTACACAAATCATTTGGGTTATGATATGAACTTATATTTTCATGTTTTCATATCATATTAAACTTATAATAATGATGAGGGGATCAAACTACTCAATTAGAGTCATAACGGGAGTGAATTGCATGAATTCGGGTCACACGGGTCGTGTACGGGTCACACGGGTCGTGTACGGGTCATACGGGGTCATGTAAGGCTTCTAAGATGTCCAAGCTACTGCCTCATTTCACACGGGGTCGTGCCAGATTCACACGGGTCGTGCAGAATCCTGCAGTCCCATTTTCGGCTTCCAGTTTTTGTTTGTTTTTTTTTTTTGCAGTTTTAGTCCATTTCTGGATTCAGTTTGTTTCCAAACTTAACGAAACTTTGCCAATAGGTTCTATTAACCTTCTAACATGTTAAGAACATATTTTTAATCCTATTAAGTCTTATTTAGTTCATGACTTAATGGTTAAGACCATAGGATGTCACAAGAGCTCTAAAGAAGCTCTTGTGCCATAAATTCTAATACAAGGGTCCATTTCTTTCTATCTTTTATATATATCTTTATATGGTCAAGGGGAGATAAATTAGGGGTTTTACAACCCAAAACATACTTCATTAATTACCAATTCACGACTCTCATTATCCATTTCTATAGGTTTCATTCATGGAATCACCAATTCCATTCCACAATTCCAATTACCATTTTCCTGCACATTTTTAATCTTTGATCTGCTTGGTTCTAGCTCAAACCCAATTCAATTGAAGGTTAAAACATGATATTTAGAGTATTACTAAGCATCCTATATAACACTTATTACCCCCTAAACATTAGAATCAAACCAATCTTCACAAACCCAAATTCTAGGGTTCTTGAGCTCAAAACCCCAAATTCTTAAAATCTCAACAACATCCTTGAAAGATGTGTGTTCACCTAGTGTTTTGAACTTGTTTAGATGATAGAAATCACAGGAACAACTTTAATCATGTCTATAAATACATATTCAAATTTGTCCCGTGAAGAACACATAAGGAATTAGGTTAGAAAACTTGATTACTAACCTTATGATTTAAAAAATTCTTCAATTCTCAAGCTAATACTCCAATTTCCATCTCTCTCTTCTGGTGAACTTCCAGAGACCGTGCCTTCAAGCTTTCTCTTGAACCTTCTGCAGTTTTCTAGAGATTAAGAGAAGGTGTTTCCTATATATACTTCCTTATTTTCAGTTTAACCCCTCCAGTTTCCCTTCTTTGAACTTTTGACACCAGAAATTTAACTTTTATCACACAAGGTTTTATATTTTTATTTTATTACATTTTTACCCCATAAACATAATTTATTTTACACCATGGTCTATAATATGCCAAAAGACCAATTTACCCTTTTCACAACTTAACTATTACACACGGTTATTTTATATTTTATTTAATTTCTTACGGGTTCTTACAATCTCCCCCCTTAAGAGGATTCCGTCCTCGGAATCTCTTCATAATTCGTGAAATTCGGGTATCTTTTCTTCATGTCTTCTAAAGTCTCCCAAGTCAAATCTGCACCCGACGAGTTCTTCCATTTGACCAAAACTAAGTCAATTTCTTTATTCCTCAGTTTCTTGGTTCTCACTTCTAGCATTGCCTCTGGTTCTTCTATCAATTTATTCGAGGTCTCTACTTTTAAGTCTTCCAATGGAATAACAAGTTCACTCTTTCCAAAGTACCTTTTCAGATAACATACATGGAATGTATCATGTATACCACTCAATTCACGTGGTAATTCTAACTTGAAAGCTTGTTCACCAACTCTTTTTAGGATCTTGAAAGGTCCAATGTATCTTGGACTCAATTTACCCCTCTTTCCAAATCTCACCACACCTTTCCACGGTGATACCTTGAGCATCACTAGATCACCTTCTTTTAAATTGTAAGGTCTCTTCTTCAGATCTGCATAACTCTTCTGTCTATCTTGAGCGGCTTTCATATTGGCTTGAATTATTTTAATCTTTTCATTTGTTATCCTTACAATTTCCGGTCCGGTCATTTTGGTCTCCCCCGCCTCTAACCAACATAGAGGTGTTCTACACTTTCTACCGTATAGAGCTTCAAATGGTGGCATTCCAATACTGGAATGATAACTGTTGTTATAGGAAAACTCCACCAATGGCAAGTGTTCGTCCCAATTTCCACCAAAATCCATAACACATGATCGTAGCATATCTTCCACAGTCTGAATGGTATGTTCACTTTGCGCGTCTATTTGGGGATGATAAGCTGTACTCATTTTAATTTTTGTCCCCAATCGTTCCTGTAGTGCTTCCCACAACTTTGAGGTAAATCGTGGATCTCTATCAGACACAATCGACAAAGGAGCTCCATGAAGTCTTAAAACTTCATCAATGTATAGTTGTGCTAATGTTTCCCAACTGTGTGGTTTCTTTAATTGCCAGAAACATAGCACTCTTGGTCAAACGGTCAACAATGACCCATATACAATTGTGACCCCTTCTAGTTCTCGGCAATCCAACTATGAAGTCCATAGTTATATCTTCCCATTTTCCTGCGGGAATTTGCAGAGGTTGAGTATTTCCATACGGGGATTGGTGTTCTGCCTTCACCTATGCACAAGTTGCACATTTAGAAATATACTTAACTATTCTTTTCTTCATTCCTGGCCGCCAATACTGTTCTTTGAGATCCCGATAAGTTTTCGTACTCCCTGGGTGAATGGAATACTTTGACTTATGAGACTCTTCTAAAATCAGTTTTCTCATTCCACCAACTTTTGGTATCCATACGCGGTTCCTGACTGTCTTCAATCCCTGAGTATTTTCTCCAAACACCAAATCCTTTCCCAGATTTTCTTTCTTTAGATCACCACTTTCTAATGCTTGTCTTTGAGCGTCTTTAATTCTTTCGATTATACTCGATTTCAACTCTATCTGCACCAATCTTTCTTGACTCTTCTTTTCATGAATTTTCCTGCTTAAAGCATCCGCTACCACATTTGCTTTCCCAGGGTGGTAGGCGATTTCATAGTCATAATCATTTATTAATTCCAGCCACCTACTTTGCCTCATATTGAGTTCCTTTTGTGAGAATACATACTGCAAGCTTTTGTGATCCGTGTACAGAGTGCACTTTGTTCCGTACAAATAATGTCTCCAGATTTTTAGTGCAAATACAATTGCTGCCAGTTCCAAATCGTGCGTTGCATACCTTGTTTCTGGTTCTTTCAGTTGGCGAGAAGCATACGCTATCACTTTTCCCCGCTGCATTAATACAAGCGAATTAGGTTGGAATACCATCCTAGACTTAAACTAGCAAGAGTAGTAGTAAGGTGCCTTAGTAATATAGAGGTACACCCAATCCCCTGTTCGAGGCATCACTATATAGCACAAAATCTTCGGTTCCTTCAGGTAATGCAAGAACCGGTGCATCACATAACTTCTCTTTTAGTGTCGCAAATGCTTTCTCTTGTTCCGCTCCCCATTCAAATTTCATCCCTTTTCTTGTTAGCTTCGTAAGGGGTACTGCAATTCGAGAAAAATATTGGATAAATCGTAGGTAGTACCCGGCGAGTCCAAGAAAACTTCTTACTTCTGTCGGGGTTTTTAGAGTTTCCCACTTCATTACTGCTTCCACCTTAGCGGGGTCCACTTTGATTCCTTGAATAGAGACAACATGCCCGAGAAATTGTACCTCCCTTAACCAAAACTCACACTTTGAAAACTTCGGATACAACTTCTCTTTCTTCAGAACTTCCAATACCGTCCTCAAATGGATTTTATGTTCCTCTGCAGTGTTCGAGTAGATAAGAATGTCATCAATAAATACGATAACAAACTTATCGAGGAACGGTTTACACACCCGATTCATTAAATCCATAAAAATTGCCGGGGCATTAGTCAAACCAAAAGGCATGACTAGGAATTCATAATGCCCGTAGCGAGTGCGGAAAGCGGTCTTCTCAACATCTTCATTCCTTACCCGTACTTGATGATAGCCGGACCGAAGATCAATCTTGGAAAAATAATCAGCGCCTTGCAATTGGTCAAATAGATCGTCTATGCATGGTAACGGGTAACGATTTTTAATAGTGATTTTGTTGAGTTCACGGTAGTCAATGCACATCCGCATCGAACCTTCCTTCTTTTTGACAAACAGCACCGGTGCACCCCAAGGTGACGAACTGGGGCGTATAAAACCTTTATCGAGTAATTCCTGTAATTGTGACATCAACTCCCGCATTTCGGTCGGGGCCAAACGATATGGAGCACGAGCAATAGGAGAAGCTCCTGGTACAAGATCAATTCGAAATTCGACTTGTCTCTCTGGTGGTAAGCCAGGTAGATCGTCTGGAAAAACTTCAGGGTACTCTCTCACCACATCAATATCACCCACGATTTTCTTTACTTTATCTTCCGCTATCACATACGCTATAAAGGAAGAACATCCTTTTACCAAACACCTTCGTACTTTCGCTGCACTGATAAAACTTGACATTCTTTTAGGTTTCTCACCATAGATGTGCACTTTACTACCATCTGGAATCTTTACCGACACCACTTTCTTTCCGCATGCAATCTTTGCATCACTGGCTCCGAGCCAATCCATTCCAATAACAATATCAAAAGTCTTGACCCTAATCAGCAGAAGATTTAAGGAAAATTTCTTCTCATCAATGCTAAGTTCACAACCGTTGTACACGTGCTTTATCTCAACCTTCTTACCACTCGCCAATTCGACCTCGCAAACGTAATCTAACGGTTCTAACGGTACATTAAGTTTTAAACCAAACTCATGGGACACAAATGAGCATGTAGCACCAGAATCAAATAACACGTAAGCCGGCATCTGATTAATTAGTAAGGTACCTGAGACCACGTCTTGTGTCTCCTTTGCTTCCTCCCGTGTGAGCTGGAAGGCGCGAGTCTTTACTTTTTGAGCTTCCGTCTTCTTTTGTGCAGTTGACACCACTGTTTCACCACCTTTCTTCGGGCAATTGTAGCTATAGTGCCCCTTCTCATGACAGGAAAAACACTCAACTTCGCTAAGCTTCGGGTAAGTACATTCTTTAGCTCTGTGACCGACTCTTCCACAGTTGAAACATGCTGAGCTTCCTGTTTTGCATTCTCCTGTATGTTCTTTTCCACACTTTTCACAAGTCTTCCGATTACCCTGTTTAGACGACGTAACTGCTGACTTTCCCTTCTTGCTCCAACTACTACTTCCACTACTAAATTTACGTTTGTCTCCAGAGTTTTGCCTCTCCATCGTTCTACGCTTCCACACATCCTCAACATTCCTTGCTGTCGCAAAAGCTTCAACCATTGTTTCTGCCAGCTTCACCTCCAATTCATATTCCCATGGTAACCCTTTCACATAGCGGTTAATCCGAGCCCGCTCCGTAGTATAGTTTTTTCCCACAAATGGTAACATATCACTAAACTTTTTGGTGTATTCAGCAATGGACAAACTACCCTTCTTTAGAGTAATAAATTCATCTTCAAGCTTCTCTATGTCCCGGAGGGGACAATATTTGTTCTTCAGGCGGGTAGTAAATTCGGTCCACGACCATTTATAAATCACGTCTTTCCCAAGCAGCTCATATAAAGTATTCCACCAGACCAACACGTCATCCTTCAATAGCCGTGAGGCATAATAGACTTTATCTTTTTCATGACACTTGCTAACCTCCAACACCTGCTCCGTCTCTCGTAACCACCGCATCGTAACCTTGGGTTCAAAACTGCCATAATATTCCGTAGGTTTACATGCAAGGAAAGATTTGAAGGTACACCTCTTTTTATTTTCCGTCCCCACACTATCTTCCTCTGTAACAGAATCTCCGTTAGTATTTCTCCAAGAGGCATCCTCCAGAGAAGGATTAGGGTGTGGTTCTCCCAGCCGAGCATTCATCATCTGACGCATGTCTTCTCTCATTTCAGTCTTTAAGTTGCTGATAAGATTTTGTATGGCCTCCAAAGTCACAGGTGGAGGCTGCGGCATTGGGTTTGGCATAGCACCCATATTGTCCGCATCATCGACGGGATTACCCCCATGAGACGGGGTATGACTTGCTGCCGTCCATCACTCGAGAGGTTCTGATCTCCACTCTCCATTTACTATATAAAATGAATAAGATTTGCATTTATTATCCCACATAAATATATTTATCAATATATCTGAAAGCTGTAGCATGTGATCTTCCTATGGAACTTGTGTTCCCAAGTACTTCTCTCCTAGTTCCCACAACCAAGTTTCCTCAGGTTTCCCTTGGGACTTCACCATTTCCAATGCATATCCTGTGATTATAATAATACGGGCCCAATATTATTTTAACCACCTATATGCTTTGGCTCTGGTGTTATCACAAGACTCCCTGATTCACCAGTTTCTGTGGGTTTCAACACTATAAATTATCGACACTACCCCGTTATCTGGTACCCTAGTACCACTACTTTTCTTACTATTAATCCAATAGTTTAAGCATAGGATGGTTACCCAACCTAATTTTCTTAAACCATGGCTCTGATACCAAATTGTAACACCCCAAACTTTCACACCAAATTTTTTTTTCCAAACTTATTTTACAAATACTTTATTATACAAAACATTTAATTATACAAACGGGGTATCACAAACTCGTATCATTACCAAAGTTTAAACCTTTTATTGCACGCTTTATACACTGAAAGCTACCGTCCCACAGCACGCTCTTCTAACTCTTTTCTTGATTACCTAAGGACATAGCATTTTAAAAAATACGTAAGACATAACGTCTCGTGAGCAATGTGGGTTTAGACCCAAAACAGTTTTTTTTTCTTAAATTCCATTCATTCTCAGCTTCAAAACATTTAATTTCCTATGAGCGCACCCATAGGTATTCATTCCCATTTGTGAGTACATTCCTACGAGCGCACCCGTAGGTTTTATACGAGCCGCACCCGTATAACTCCTTCCTCAACATCATGAAACGAATTCATCCATCAAGGTACCAATTAGACAACTACTTCGCGACGGAAGGTACCATCCCAGTAGTGTCTTTTGACCACCCCTACCGCAGCAGGCCGTGATCTTTATCCGGATACTTCTCAACTCATCAACATGGCTCAACTACTTCCTTAATACTCTGTATTTCATTTATCATTTTTGTACCCATGGTACTTACTATTTCACAATAAATATCGTTTCCAGTTTCACAAAACATTTTAGTTCCATAGAACCATTTCCTTTCTCATTAACCACTTCAATTTCCATAAAACTAATTTGACTCACAAATCATTTTATATAAAATTCATTACTTTATATAAAACCCATTTGCTATGTACTCGAAAATCCACACATTACTCACCTTAGACTTTGCAAAGAATGTCTAAGTGTTCAACGCCTCTTTTCCCCTCCCTTGTTTCTCTATTGTTTCACCTATACAAATCATTTGGGTTATGATATGAACTTATATTTTCATGTTTTCATATCATATAAAACTTATAATAATGATGAGGGGATCAAACTACTCAATTAGTGTCATAACGGGAGTGAATTGCATGAATTCGGGTCACACGGGTCGTGTACGGGTCACACGGGTCGTGTACGGGTCATACGGGGGTCATGTAAGGCTTCTAAGATGTCCAAGCTACTGCCTCATTTCACACGGGGTCGTGCCAGATTCACACGGGTCGTGCAGAATCCTGCAGTCCCATTTTCGGCTTCGAGTTTTTGTTTGTTTTTTTGCAGTTTTAGTCCATTTCTGGATTCAGTTTGTTTCCAAACTTAACGAAACTTTGCCAATAGGTTCTATTAACCTTCTAACATGTTAAGAATATATTTTTAATCCTATTAAGTCTTATTTAGTTCATGACTTAATGGTTAAGACCATAGGATGTCACAAGAGCTCTAAAGAAGCTCATGTGCCATAAATTCTAATACAAGGGTCCATTTCTTTCTATCTTTTATATATATCTTTATATGGTCAAGGGGAGATAAATTAGGGGTTTTACAACCCAAAACATACTTCATTAATTACCAATTCACGACTCTCATTATCCATTTCTATATGTTTCATTCATGGAATCACCAATTCCATTCCACTATTCCAATTACCATTTTCCTGCACATTTTTAATCTTTGATCTGCTTGGTTCTAGCTCAAACCCAATTCAATTGAAGGTTAAAACATGATATTTAGAGTATTACTAAGCATCCTATATAACATTTATTACCCCTAAACATTAGAATCAAACCAATCTTCACAAACCCAAATTCTAGGGTTCTTGAGCTCAAAACCCCAAATTCTTAAAATTTCAACAACATCCTTGAAAGATGTGTGTTCACCTAGTGTTTTGAACTTGTTTAGATGATAGAAATCACAGGAACAACTTTAATCATGTCTATAAATACATATTCAAATTTGTCCCGTGATGAACACATAAGGAATTAGGTTAGAAAACTTGATTACTAACCTTATGATTTAAAAAATTCTTCAATTCTCAAGCTAATACCCCAATTTCCGTCTCTCTCTTCTCGTGAACTTCCAGAGACCGTGCCTTCAAGCTTTCTCTTGAACCTTCTGCAGTTTTCTAGAGATTAAGAGAAGGTGTTTCCTATATATACTTCCTTATTTTCAGTTTAACCCCTCCAGTTTCCCTTCTTTGAACTTTTGACACCAGAAATTTAGCTTTTATCACACAAGGTTTTATATTTTTATTTTTTTTACATTTTTACCCCACAAACACAATTTATTTTACACCATGGTCTATAATATGCCAAAAGACCAATTCACCCTTTTCACAACTTAACTATTACACACGGTTATTTTATATTTTATTTTATTTCTTACGGGTTCTTACAAAATATAAAATAACCGTGTGTAATAGTGAAGTTGTGAAAAGGGTAAATTGGTCTTTTGGCATATTATAGACCATGGTGTAAAATAAATTGTGTTTGTGGGGTAAAAATGTAAAAAAAATAAAAATATAAAACCTTGTGTGATAAAAGTTAAATTTCTGGTGTCAAAAGTTCAAAGAAGGGAAACTGGAGGGGTTAAACTGAAAATAAGGAAGTATATATAGGAAACACCTTCTCTTAATCTCTAGAAAACTGCATAAGGTTTAAGAGAAAGCTTGAAGGCACGGTCTCTGGAAGTTCACGAGAAGAGAGAGACGGAAATTGGAGTATTAGCTTGAGAATTGAAGAATTTTTTAAATCATAAGGTTAGTAATCAAGTTTTCTAACCTAATTCCTTATGTGTTCTTCACGGGAAAATTTTGAATATGTATTTATAGACATGATTCAAGTTGTTCCTGTGATTTCTATCATCTAAACAAGTTCAAAACACTAGGTGAACACACATCTTTCAAGGATGTTGTTGAGATTTTAAGAATTTGGGGTTTTGAGCTCAAGAACCCTAGAATTTGGGTTTGTGAAGATTGGTTTGATTCTAATGTTTAGGGGGTAATCAGTGTTATATAGGATGCTTAGTAATACTCTAAATATCATGTTTTAACCTTCAATTGAATTGGGTTTGAGCTAGAACCAAGCAGATCAAAGATTAAAAATGTGCAGGAAAATGGTAATTGGAATGGTGGAATGGAATTGGTGATTCCATGAATGAAACCTATAGAAATGGATAAAGAGAGTCGTGAATTGGTAATTAATGAAGTATGTTTTGGGTTGTAAAACCCCTAATTTATCTCCCCTTGACCATATAAAGATATATATAAAAGATAGAATGAAATGGACCCTTGTATTAGAATTTATGGCACATGAGCTTCCTTAGAGCTCTTGTGACATCCTATGGTCTTAACCATTATGTAATGAACTAAATAAGACTTAATGGGATTAAAAATATGTTCTTAACATGTTAGAAGGTTAATAGAACCTATTGGCAAAGTTTCGTTAAGTTTGGAAACAAATTGAATCCAGAAATGGACTAAAACTGCAAAAAAACAAACAAAAACTGGAAGCTGAAAATGGGACTGCAGGATTCTGCACTACCCGTGTGAATCTGGCACGACCCCGTGTGAAATGAGGCAGTAGCTTGGACATCTTAGAAGCCTTACATGACCCCCGTATGACCCGTACACGACCCGTGTGACCCGAATTCATGCAATTCACTCCCGTTATGACACTAATTGAGTAGTTTGATCCCCTCATCATTATTATAAGTTTAATATGATATGAAAACATGAAAATATAAGTTCATATCATAACCCAAATGATTTGTATAGGTGAAACAATAGAGAAACAAGGGAGGGGAAAAGAGGCGTTGAACACTTAGACATTCTTTGCAAAGTCTAAGGTGAGTAATGTGTGGATTTTCGAGTACATAGCAAATGGGTTTTATATAAAGTAATGAATTTTATATAAAATGATTTGTGAGTCAAATTAGTTTTATGGAAATTGAAGTGGTTAATGAGAAAGGAAATGGTTCTATGGAACTAAAATGTTTTGTGAAACTGGAAACGATATTGTGAAATAGTAAGTACCATGGGTACAAAAATGATAAATGAAATACAGAGTATTAAGGAAGTAGTTGAGCCATGTTGATGAGTTGAGAAGTATCCGGATAAAGATCACGGTCTGCTGCGGTAGGGGTGGTCAAAAGACACTACTGGGATGGTACCTCCCGTCGCGAAGTAGTTGTCTAATTGGTACCTTGATGGATGAATTCGTTTCATGATGTTGAGGAAGGAGTTATACGGGTGCGGCTCGTATAAAACCTACGGGTGCGCTCGTAGGAATGTACTCACAAATGGGAATGAATACCTATGGGTGCGCTCATAGGAAATTAAATGTTTTGAAGCTGAGAATGAATGGAATTTAAGAAAAAAAAATTGTTTTGCGTCTAAACCCATATTGCTCACGAGACGTTATGTCTTATGTATTTTTTAAAATGCTATGTCCTTAGGTAATCAAGAAAAGAGTTAGAAGAGCGTGCTGTGGGACGGTAGCTTTCAGTGTATAAAGCGTGCAATAAAATGTTTAAACTTTGGTAATGATACGAGTTTGTGATACCCCGTTTGTATAATTAAATGTTTTGTATAATAAAGTATTTGTAAAATAAGTTTGGAAAAAAAATTTGGTGTGAAAGTTTGGGGTGTTACAATTTGGTATCAGAGCCATGGTTTAAGCGAATTAGGTTGGGTAACCATCCTAGGCTTAAACTATTGGATTAATAGTAAGAAAAGTAGTGGTACTAGGGTACCAGATAACGGGGTAGTGTCGATAATTTATAGTGTTGAAACCCACAGAAACCGGTGAATCAGGGAGTCTTGTGATAACACCAGAGCCAAAGTATATAGGTGGTTAAAATAATATTGGGCCCGTATTATTATAATCACAGGATATGCATTGGAAATGGTGAAGTCCCAAGGGAAACCTGAGGAAACTTGGTTGTGGGAACTAGGAGAGAAGTACTTGGGAACACAAGTTCCATAGGAAGATCACATGCTACAGCTTTCAGATATATTGATAAATATATTTATGTGGGATAATAAATGCAAATCTTATTCATTTTATATAGTAAATGGAGAGTGGAGATCAGAATCTCTCGAGTGATGGACGGGCAGCAAGTCATACCCCGTCTCATGGGGGTAATCCCGTCGATGATGCGGACAATATGGGTGCTGTGCCAAACCCAATGCCGCAGCCTCCACCTGTGACTTTGGAGGCCATACAAAATCTTATCAGCAAGTTAAAGACTGAAATGAGAGAAGACATGCGTCAGATGATGAATGCTCGGCTGGGAGAACCACACCCTAATCCTTCTCTGGAGGATGCCTCTTGGAGAAATACTAACGGAGATTCTGTTACAGAGGAAGATAGTGTGGGGACGGAAAATAAAAAGAGGTGTACCTTCAAATCTTTCCTTGCATGTAAACCTACGGAATATTATGGCAGTTTTGAACCCAAGGTTACGATGCGGTGGTTACGAGAGACGGAGCAGGTGTTGGAGGTTAGCAAGTGACATGAAAAAGATAAAGTCTATTATGCCTCACGGCTATTGAAGGATGACGCGTTGGTCTGGTGGAATACTTTATATGAGCTGCTTGGGAAAGACGTGATTTATAAATAGTCGTGGACCGAATTTACTACCCGCCTGAAGAACAAATATTGTCCCCTCCGGGACATAGAGAAGCTTGAAGATGAATTTCTTACTCTAAAGAAGGGTAGTTTGTCCATTGCTGAATACACCAAAAAGTTTAGTGATATGTTACCATTTGTGGGAAAAACCTATACTACGGAGCGGGCTCGGATTAACCGCTATGTGAAAGGGTTACCATGGGAATATGAATTGGAGGTGAAGCGGGCAGAAACAATGGATGAAGCCTTTGCGGCAGCAAGGAATGTTGAGGATGTGTGGAAGCGTAGAAGGATGGAGAGGCAAAAATCTGGAGACAAACGTAAATTTAGTAGTGGAAGTAGTAGTTGGAGCAAGAAGGGAAAGTCAGCAGTTACGTCGTCTAAACAGGGTAATCGGAAGACTTGTGAAAAGTGTGGAAAAGAACATACAGGAGAATGCAAAACAGGAAGCTCAGCATGTTTCACCTTTGGAAGAGTCGGTCACAGAGCTAAAGAATGTACTTACCCGAAGCTTAGCGAAGTTGAGTGTTTTTCCTGTCATGAGAAGGGGCACTATAGCTACAATTGCCCGAAGAAAGGTGGTGAAACAGTGGTGTCAACTGCACAAAAGAAGACGGAACCTCAAAAAGTAAAGACTCGCGCCTTCCAGCTCACACGGGAGGAAGCAAAGGAGACACAAGACGTGGTCTCAGGTACCTTACTAATTAATCAGATGCTTGCTTACGTGTTATTTGATTCTGGTGCTACATGCTCATTTGTGTCCCATGAGTTTGGTTTAAAACTTAATGTACCGTTAGAACCGTTAGATTACGTTTGCGAGGTCGAATTGGTGAGTGGTAAGAAGGTGGAGATAAAGCATGTGTACCGCGGTTGTGAACTTAGCATTGATGACAAGAACTTTTCCTTAAATCTTCTGCCGATTGGGGTCAAGACTTTTGATATTGTTATTGGAATGGATTGGCTCGGAGCCAATGATGCAAAGATTGCATGCAGAAAGAAAGTGGCGTCGGTAAAGATTCCAGATGGTAGTAAAGTGTACATCTATGGTGAGAAACCTAAAAGAATGTCAAGTTTTATCAGTGCAGCGAAAGTACGAAGGTGTTTGGTAAAAGGATGTTATTCCTTTATAGCGTATGTGATAGCGGAAGATAAAGTAAAGAAAACCGTGGGTGATATTGATGTGGTGAGAGAGTACCCTGAAGTTTTTCCAGACGATCTACCTGGCTTACCACCAGAGAGACAAGTCGAATTTCGAATTGATCTTGTACCAGGAGCTTCTCCTATTGCTCGTGCTCCATATCGTTTGGCCCCGACCGAAATGCGGGAGTTGATGTCACAATTACAGGAATTACTCGATAAAGGTTTTATACGCCCCAGTTCGTCACCTTAGGATGCACCGGTGCTGTTTGTCAAAAAGAAGGATGGTTCGATACGGATGTGCATTGACTACCGTGAACTCAACAAAATCACTATTAAAAATCGTTACCTGTTACCACGCATAGACGATCTATTTGACCAATTGCAAGGCGCTGATTATTTTTCCAAGATTGATCTTCGGTCCGGCTATCATCAAGTACGGGTAAGGAATGAAGATGTTGAAAAGACCGCTTTCCGCACTCGCTACGGGCATTATGAATTCCTAGTCATGCCTTTTGGTTTGACTAATGCCCTGGCAATTTTTATGGATTTAATGAATCGGGTGTGTAAACCGTTCCTCGATAAGTTTGTTATCGTATTTATTGATGACATTCTTATCTACTCGAAGACTGCAGAGGAACATAAAAGCCATTTGAGGACGGTATTGGAAGTTCTGAAGAAAGAGAAGTTGTATGCGAAGTTTTCAAAGTGTGAGTTTTGGTTAAGGGAGGTACAATTTCTCGGGCATGTTGTCTCTATTCAAGGAATCAAAGTGGACCCCGCAAAGGTGGAAGCAGTAATGAAGTGGGAAACTCTAAAAACCCCGACAGAAGTAAGAAGTTTTCTTGGACTCGCCGGGTACTACCGACGATTTATCCAAGATTTTTCTCGAATTGCAGTACCCCTTACGAAGCTAACAAGAAAAGGGATGAAATTTGATTAGGGAGCGGAACAAGAGAAAGCTTTTGCGACACTAAAAGAGAAGTTATGTGATGCACCGGTTCTTGCATTACCTGAAGGAACCGAAGATTTTGTGGTATATAGTGATGCCTCGAACAGGAGATTGGGTTGTGTATTAATGCAGCGGGGAAAAGTGATAGCGTATGCTTCTCGCCAACTGAAAGAACCAGAAACAAGGTATGCAACGCACGATTTGGAACTGGCAGCAATTGTATTTGCACTAAAAATCTGGAGACATTATTTGTACGGAACAAAGTGCACTCTGTACACGGATCACAAAAGCTTGCAGTATGTATTCTCACAGAAGGAACTCAATATGAGGCAAAGTAGGTGGATGGAATTAATAAATGATTATGACTGTGAAATCGCCTACCACCCTGGGAAAGCAAATGTGGTAGCGGACGCTTTAAGCATGAAATTTCATGAAAAGAAGAGTCAAGAAAGATTGGTACAGATAGAGTTGAAATCGAGTATAATCGAAAGAATTAAAGACGCTCAAAGACAAGCATTAGAAAGTGGTGATCTAAAGAAAGAAAAACTGGGAAAGGATTTGGTGTTTGGAGAAAATACTCAGGGATTGAAGACAGCCAGGAACCGCGTATGGATACCAAAAGTTGGTGGAATGAGAAAACTGATTTTAGAAGAGTCTCATAAGTCAAAGTATTCCATTCACCCAGGGAGTACGAAAACTTATCGGGATCTCAAAGAACAGTATTAGCGGCCAGGAATGAAGAAAAGAATAGTTAAGTATTTTTCTAAATGTGCAACTTGTGCACAGGTGAAGGGAGAACACCAAGCCCCGTATGGAAATACTCAACCTCTGCAAATTCCCGCAGGAAAATGGGAAGATATAACAATGGACTTCATAGTTGGATTGTCGAGAACTAGAAGGGGTCACAATTGTATATGGGTCATTGTTGACCGTTTGACCAAGAGTGCTATGTTTCTGGCAATTAAAGAAACCACACAGTTGGAAACATTAGCACAAATATACATTGATGAAGTTTTAAGACTTCATGGAGCTCCTTTGTCGATTGTATCTGATAGAGATCCACGATTTACCTCAAAGTTGTGGGAAGCACTATAGGAACGATTGGGGACAAAAATTAAAATGAGTACAGCTTATCATCCCCAAATAGACGGGCAAAGTGAACGTACCATTCAGACTGTGGAAGATATGCTACGATCATGTGTTATGGATTTTGGTGGAAATTGGGACGAACACTTGCCATTGGTGGAGTTTTCCTATAACAACAGTTATCATTCCAGTATTGGAATGCCACCATTTGAAGCTCTATACGGTAGAAAGTGTAGAACACCTCTATGTTGGTTAGAGGCGGGGGAGACCAAAATGACCGGACCGAAAATTGTAAGGATAACAAATGAAAAGATTAAAATAATTCAAGCCAATATGAAAGCCGCTCAAGATAGACAGAAGAGTTATGCAGATCTGAAGAAGAGACCTTACAATTTAAAAGAAGGTGATCTAGTGATGCTCAAGGAATCACCGTGGAAAGGTGTGGTGAGATTTGGAAAGAGGGGTAAATTGAGTCCAAGATACATTGGACCTTTCAAGATCCTAAAAATAGTTGGTGAACAAGCTTTCAAGTTAGAATTACCACGTGAATTGAGTGGTATACATGATACGTTCCATGTATGTTATCTGAAAAGGTACTTTGGAAAGAGTGAACTCATTATTCCATTAGAAGACTTAAAAGTGGAGACCCCGAATAAATTGATAGAAGAACCAGAGGCAATGCTAGAAGTGAGAACCAAGAAACTGAGGAATAAAGAAATTGACTTAGTTTTGGTCAAATGGAAGCACTCGCCGGGTGTAGATTTGACTTGGGAGACTTTAGAAGACATGAAGAAAAGATACCCGAATTTCACGAATTATGAAGATATTCCGAGGACGGAATCCTCTTAAGGGGGGAGATTGTAAGAACCCGTAAGAAATTAAATAAAATATAAAATAACCGTGTGTAATAGTGAAGTTGTGAAAAGGGTAAATTGGTCTTTTGGCATATTATAGACCATGGTGTAAAATAAATTGTGTTTGTGGGGTAAAAATGTAAAAAAAATAAAAATATAAAACCTTGTGTGATAAAAGTTAAATTTATGGTGTCAAAAGTTCAAAGAAGGGAAACTGGAGGGGTTAAACTGAAAATAAGGAAGTATATATAGGAAACACCTTCTCTTAATCTCTAGAAAACTGCAGAAGGTTCAAGAGAAAGCTTGAAGGCACGGTCTCTGGAAGTTCACCAGAAGAGAGAGACGGAAATCGGAGTATTAGCTTGAGAATTGAAGAATTTTTTAAATCATAAGGTTAGTAATCAAGTTTTCTAACCTAATTCCTTATGTGTTCTTCACGGGAAAATTTTGAATATGTATTTATAGACATGATTCAAGTTGTTCCTGTGATTTCTATCATCTAAACAAGTTCAAAACACTAGGTGAACACACATCTTTCAAGGATGTTGTTGAGATTTTAAGAATTTGGGGTTTTGAGCTCAAGAACCCTAGAATTTGGGTTTGTGAAGATTGGTTTGATTCTAATGTTTAGGGGGTAATAAGTGTTATATAGGATGCTTAGTAATACTCTAAATATCATGTTTTAACCTTCAATTGAATTGGGTTTGAGCTAGAACCAAGCAGATCAAAGATTAAAAATGTGCAGGAAAATGGTAATTGGAATGGTGGAATGGAATTGGTGATTCCATGAATGAAACCTATAGAAATGGATAATGAGAGTCGTGAATTGGTAATTAATGAAGTATGTTTTGGGTTGTAAAACCCCTAATTTATCTCCCCTTGACCATATAAAGATATATATAAAAGATAGAAAGAAATGGACCCTTGTATTAGAATTTATGGCACATGAGCTTCTTTAGAGCTCTTGTGACATCCTATGGTCTTAACCATTAAGTCATGAACTAAATAAGACTTAATGGGATTAAAAATATGTTCTTAACATGTTAGAAGGTTAATAGAACCTATTGGCAAAGTTTCGTTAAGTTTGGAAACAAACTGAATCCAGAAATAGACTAAAACTGCAAAAAAAAAAAAACAAACAAAAACTGGAAGCTGAAAATGGGACTGCAGGATTCTGCACGACCCGTGTGAATCTGACACGACCCCGTGTGAAATGAGGCAGTAGCTTGGACATCTTAGAAGCCTTACATGAGCCCGTATGACCCGTACACGACCCGTGTGACCCGTACACGACCCGTGTGACCCGAATTCATGCAATTCACTCCCGTTATGACTCTAATTGAGTAGTTTGATCCCCTCATCATTATTATAAGTTTAATATGATATGAAAACATGAAAATATAAGTTCATATCATAACCCAAATGATTTGTGTAGGTGAAACAATAGAGAAACAAGGGAGGGGAAAAGAGGCGTTGAACACTTAGACATTCTTTGCAAAGTCTAAGGTGAGTAATGTGTGGATTTTCGAGTACATAGCAAATGGGTTTTATATAAAGTAATGAATTTTATATAAAATGATTTGTGTGTTAGGTATGGTTGGTGAAGATTTTTCAATGGTTGGTGAAGGTTTGGTGAAGTCAAAGGAAGGTGGCAGCAAATTTGACATTTGATTCCATTGTTCACATTACCATCCTAATGTATATAAATAGGGGTCTCCATTTGAGTTTTAGATGCACCAACAATTGTAAATTGTAATCTTATTAAGTTAATAATATTTCTCTAGTTGCGGCCCGTGGACGTAGGATTTGCACCGAATCCGAACCACGTAAAAATCATTGTGTTATCTTCTTGCTTTATTTTCGTGAGTTTGTGTGTGTGATAGTGTGTTTCCGCTGCGTGTACCCTGTCCGATTCCTAACAACTGGTATCAGAGCTTCGGGTTTCGAAGGAGGTCTCGGTTTTAGAAATTAGAGTATGCTCTGTGGTTGCAGTTTTGTCTGATCTTCCACATCAGAAACTAATTTCTATTAATCGTATTAAAGGTGTCTTGGTACTTTGAAGGGTACTGTTCTGTCACACAAAAGTACTATAAAATATTTGTCTCTTGTTTGTCGTAATGGCTGAAGACAAGGTTGTAATCGAGAAGTTCAACGGTTCTGACTTTAGCTGGTGGAAATGCAAATAGAAGCATTGTTATGTCAGAAAGATTTGGACGTGGTACTTGGAGACAAACCGGAGAAAATGGAAAAAGCTGATGAAGATGCGTGGAACTCAAAGGACAAGAAAGCTAAGGCGGTTATTACATTTTCGTTGGAAAGGAGCGTCGCTTTCAACATCATGAAGGAAACCACGGCGCGTGGTATGATGGATGCTCTGACGAACATGTATGAGAAACCGTCGGCGGCTAACAAGGTGTTCTTGATGAGGGAGTTATTCACTACAAGGATGAATGAGGAAAGTTCTGTTACGGTTCACATTAACAATCTAAATTCAATTCTGTCCAGATTATCATCTGTGGGAATTAAATTTGATAATGAGACTCAAGCTTCACTGCTACTAGCTTCACTACCTGATAGCTGGTCAGGAACAGTTACTGCTGTTACGAGTTTCAGTGGGGACCAGTGGTATGACTTTTGAAGGGGTTAGAGATTTGGTTCTTGGCGAGGATGTCAGACGCAAGAATCAAGGTGGATCTTCTTCTTCTGAGTTATTAAATATCGGAAGAGGTAGAGGGAATATCAGGAATAGTGGGAGCAGTGGGAGTCGGGGAAGAAGTTCCTCTAGAACTTGGAAGAATGTGAAGTGCTGGAACTGCCAAGAGGTGGGACATGTTAAGAGGCAATGTCCAAAGAAAGAATTAAACAGTGTTGGTGCTGAGAATGTTTATCAGGAAGATGCATTGATACTAAGTATGGAAAGTTCTGTAGACTCTTGGGTCATGGATTCAGGGGCTTCGTTTCACGCCATGGACAACGGAGAAACAATGGTGAATCTAAAAGAATGAGATTTTGGGAAGGTACGGTTAGCAAATGACGAGATGCTTCAAGTAACGGGCATGGGAGATATTGATCTGGTTACTTCATTGGGAACTACATGGAACCTGAAGAATGTCAGGGTGATTCCGGAGCTGAAGAAGAAATTGATTTCTGTTGGTCAGTTGGATAAACAAGGACTGGAAGTAAGGTTTGGTGGTGGTAAATGGAGGGTGGTCAATGGTAATTCGGTGATTGCTCAAGGTATGAAGCGTGGGTCATTGTATATAGTTGAGGTACCTGCTGAGGGAAGTATGACCGTCCCGGTTAAGCATGGCAAAATCTGGTTCGCTAAATCTAGTGCTAAGAGAGTTTATTTTGCAAACATGAATTCTGGAGCCAAGGGGATGTTAGCTGAACGAGTCGGAAAGTCTAAACCATTCAGGAGATTTTGTGACAGTGGGAGCACGGGGTGTGTTCCGGGTACAGTTACAAAGAGCCGTTGGGTTTTGAAGACTAAGACTGAAAAATTCTCTCCTGTTGGAAGTTTGCAAAGTTTGGAGAGTGTTAGTGGTCCTCGGTGTATCTCTGGAGCTGGTGGAGTGTCCAAACCGGTTGAGACAGAGGATGAGTCGGTGGTGGGATTAGCCACGGCTGAGTTGGAGCTAGTGGGAGCTTCAACTGGCCCTTCTAGTACTTGAAGATGAGGGGCGGCTACAACTAAGGGAATTTAACTGGGTCTTAGCTTGTTCTTCGGAACTAGAAGCTTGGAAGACTGGTTATGTTAGGAGATTAATGAGAGATGTTCAAAATCTTCAAGTGGGAGATTGTTAGGTATGGTTGGTGAAGATTTTTCAATGGTTGGTGAAGGTTTGGTGAAGTCAAAGGAAGGTGGCAGCAAATTTGACATTTGATTCCATTGTTCACATTACCATCCTAATGTATATAAATAGGGGTCTCCATTTGAGTTTTAGATGCACCAACAATTGTAAATTGTAATCTTATTAAGTTAATAATATTTCTCTAGTTGCGGCCCGTGGACGTAGGATTTGCACCGAATCCGAACCACGTAAAAATCATTGTGTTATCTTCTTGCTTTATTTTCGTGAGTTTGTGTGTGTGATAGTGTGTTTCCGCTGCGTGTACCCTGTCCGATTCCTAACATTGTGAGTCAAATTAGTTTTATGGAAATTGAAGTGGTTAATGAGAAAGGAAATGGTTCTATGGAACTAAAATGTTTTGTGAAACTGGAAACGATCTTGTGAAATAGTAAGTACCATGGGTACAAAAATGATAAATGAAATACAGAGTATTAAGGAAGTAGTTGAGCCATGTTGATGAGTTGAGAAGTATCCGGATAAAGATCACGGCCTGCTGCGGTTGGGGTGGTCAAAAGACACTACTGGGATGGTACATCCCGTCACGAAGTAGTTGTCTAATTGGTACCTTGATGGATGAATTCGTTTCATGCTGTTGAGGAAGGAGTTATACGGGTGCGGCTCGTATAAAACCTACGGGTGCGCTCGTAGGAATGTACTCACAAATGGGAATGTACTCCTATGGGTGCGCTCATAGGAAATTAAATGTTTTGAAGCTGAGAATGAATGGAATTTAAGAAAAAAACTGTTTTGGGTCTAAACCCACATTGCTCACGAGACGTTATGTCTTACGTATTTTTTAAAATGCTATGTACTCAGGTAATCAGGAAAAGAGTTAGAAGAGCGTGCTGTGGGACGGTAGCTTTCAGTGTATAAAGCGTGCAATAAAAGGTTTAAACTTTGGTAATGATACGAGTTTGTGATACCCCGTTTGTATAATTAAATGTTTTGTATAATAAAGTATTTGTAAAATAAGTTTGAAAAAAAAAATTTGGTGTGAAAGTTTGGGGTGTTACAATTTTGTAACACCCCAATTTCACACAATTTTTTTTACCAAGACTTTATAATACAAAATATTTAGTTATACATACGGGGCATTACTATTCCGTATCATTACCACAATTTAAACATTACATACTTTACACAACGAAAGCTACCGTCCCACACTCGACTCTTCTAATTCCTTGTTTAATCACCTGAGTACATAGCATTTAAAAAAAAACATACGTAAGACATAATGTCTCGTGAGCAATATGGGTTTAAACCCAAAATAGTTTTCCATATTTCAAACATTCCAAATTTTCATATTATTTAATTTCCTATGAGCGCACCCATAGGTATTCCTTTTCATTTGTGAGCACATTCCTACGAGCGCACCCGTAGGCTTTATACGAGACGCACCCGTATAACTCCTCCCTCGACAGCATGAAACGAATTCATCCATCAAGGTACCAATTAGACAACTACTTCGCGACGGGAGGTACCATCCCAGTAGTGTCTTTTGACCACCCCTACCGCAGCAGGCCGTGATCTTTATCCGGATACTTCTCAACTCATCAACATGGCTCAATCACCTTATTAATTCCTTGTATTTCTCATTTATCCTTTGTGTACATTATACTTACTATTTCATAGTATCATTTCCAATTCGACAAAACCATTTCCAATTCCATAAAGCCATTTCCATTTCTATTAAACCATTTCAAATTCCATAAAACCATTTTGACTCCCAAAACATTTTGTATAAAACTTGTTTTGCTATGTACTAAAAAATCCACATATTACTCACCTCGAGTCGGCAATGTAGAAATCCGTGCGGCAACTCCGCAAATCCAACCAAGCTCAAAACTGAACACCTTATACTCCTATAAGGTATATTGAGTTATTATAAGGCATAATAACTAAGCCCTACCTTAATTATATATTTGTAGAATTAAAACAATTATTATATTTATTTTCAGCTTTTAACCCCAAAACAGAAAGTCTGTTTATGACCTCTTTAAGCCCATCTTAAACTTAACCAAGCAATGATATTTTTACACAGTCACCTAGCTTACCTCTTTAGCTTTCCAGGGATATACGGCACATGCACTAACTATTTTTCCTCTATTATATACAAATTTACCAAGATTGGGTATCAAGATATGTCAAATCCAGACCAGATTGCAAAGATTGCCACTTTCAACCTAGGAGGGATCATCAATAAATTCTGGGAAAAACATTAGACAAACAAGACCCTAAGACAAGACTACAGGCCCTGACCTCATGTCATTTGCACCTTCCAAGAATAAAAGAAAAATCCCCAAAATTGACTGATTATATCTGTCCACCTATTAGACCACCCCTCAAAGATGTAACCAAAACACAAAATAGGATACGAATTAGGTTCTGGATTTTTGTAGGAAGAAAATAGACACTTAGAATGAACTTTTCCAATTGGTCTTGTCCCCAAACACTTTGTATAAATTTAACCATGAATTTTTAAAACCCGTATTCACTGTACAGGACAGTCCTGGACCAGCTGGTGAAGATTGCAACTTTCACCTAAGCTAGCACTCGAATCAGACCATGGCCTTCTGGATGTAAAAACTATACTCAACTACCATTCTAGAGATATAGATAAAACCCAAAATAGAGACTCACACGATTTTATATGATTTTTTCTAAGAACAGATCCAAACAGTGAAAATCCGAAAATTCCAAACATGATATTAGAGTCTAAGGTTTCAACTCCTAAACCCATTAAGACATGGTTTAAGACCTATAAGGTCAGAAACAAGTCTAAGAAATCCTCAAAATTAGAGAGCTTGGAGTAGAAAGCCATAAAGAAAAGAATTTCATGAGTAAACAATACTTACAAACCAAGATCCCAAAGCCTTGATTCCACCTTCTTCTTCTAAATCACTTGAACAACTAGCACTTGACCTCCCCCTTTACTCACGGCAGCAGCAGAAATGCGACAGCAAGAACACACAAGAAGAAGAAACAAGAGAAGGAGGAATACGACTTCAAGAAAAATCGCGAACCATAGCTTCTGGTTCTCTTATTTCTTCCAATTGCTCCGTCTCTCTTCTCCCTCAATTCTCACTTTTCCTTTTTCTTTATCTGTGGCTGCGTGAGTGTGGTTATCAAGGAGAAAGATTGCTCCAATTAAAATATATACATACACAATTGGTCCCTCAAGTTTCCTAGCTTATTTTCTTTTAACCCAATGCCAATTTTTTTTTACAACCCACGTATTGACTTATGACACTTTAACCCCCTTCAATTAAACTAGAACTTAGAATTGTTATTATTTGCTAAAATAATAAATTCGAAACTAGGAACGTACCGGAAACGGGGTTTAATTCTACAGTCCGCTTTCTAATTAAATTTATTCTTATTTCTTTAAAAATATGCAACTAATATAATCAACGTTAACTTTAACGTTAACGCAATCAGTGGAGGAGAAGCAGACCTCGATGATACAAAGTTAGAACTTCGTGTCGACTCTGTGTTTTTCTCACTCGATCTTCAAGATCTTCTCTCTCTCTCTAACTCAGAGGCAATATAGATCCTCGCCTCTTCTCTGATCCTTGCCGCTTCATCCAACGGAGGATATACTTGCGGATTTAATACCGAGAAGGAGGGAGGATATACTTTGCCGCTTCATCCATTGGAGGATATCCTTGCCGATTTGAAGTCCTGGAAAATTAATTTTGGGGTTTATCGAGAGGCCAAGGGAATCTCGTCTCTTTTCTAAGGTCGAAGGAAGAAATTGTTACCGTCCATACCATCGGTTGCCCTAATTTATTTCAAGTATGTGCTTTAACCCTTTTTTTCAAGTATGTGCTTTACGTATAAGAAATTTTTATGCTTTTTTTCTTTTATATGTAGTGATTGGTTGGTAATTGGTGGTTGCCTTGTGAACCATATGCTCGATTTTTATCTCACTCGATCTTCAGAGCTGTTGCCTTATCCATCGTTTTTTTTGTTGCATTTGTAACAGTTTTTGTGATAATCTGTTTCAGGCTTTTGATCCATTCGAGGCTTACGTATTGCAGATTTGTCATTATTTTATTCGCTTTTTAATCCATAAGTTATTCTCCTGATAATTACTTGTGCATTAAAAGTCAAAAAACAAGGTATCTATCTTACCGTCCATTAAACTCATACCTTAAAAATGGTATTTAAAGTTACAGACTATTTGAAGTTGTAGTAAGCATTTGATACATTGGTGCACTATGCGGTTTTTAAAATACTCAAGCATGTGAAAATATGCAGTGAGTTATAATGTTTCTTTATAAGCTCTTTTAAAGGTTAAAAAATACGTATTTAAATCCATAAATCGGCAAATGGAAAATCTAAAAATTGCTTCATTATAACTTTCTTTTATGCCCAGTTGCCAATGATAATTTTATGTTATAAATTCGTTATTCTTAATGTGCATATGACCACTATAATTTACTTTTTAAAAAGAACACTCAAATCTAAAAGTTTGTTTTCTCTGATTTATATGCAGTTGGTGAAAGACGCGGTGAAAGAACTTCATAACTTACATCCCGATGTTGTGCCATATAAAGGTTCATATCATCGTCCCTTCTAGATTTTCTTGGCTTAATTGTATTTATGTTGGTTTTGTGTTCATACTTTCTGGTGACAATTGTTATTACATATACCAATCCTTGAAGTGAAAGTAAAGTAGAAATTGTGTATCACATAATATCTTTGAACAAGTGATGCTAAATCTGAAACCGTTAAGGCACGATTGCAATCTTTCCTTAGTTAATTCCGGTCAGAATTATTATAAGTGCATATGTGCACATATTCACATATGTGTATTTGCATATGTGCGTATTTGTGCGTATTTGTACATGTGCGTATTTGTATATATGCATGCATGCAAATATGCATAAATATATGTGCATATGTGTGAGTTATAGCATTGTACTTATGGATTTCTTTTTCTATTTGTTTGTGTACACGTGGGCGTATTTGCATATATGCATACATATATGTGCATATGTGTATATGAATGTATATATGTGCACATGCATACATATATGTGCATATACGTGCATATGTGTATATGCATGTGTATATGTGCACATATTTGCATATGTCTGTTCAAACGTATGTGCACATATGCATATGTATATCAATTTGTTCATATACACATGTGTGCGTATTTGTATATATGCATAAATAGATGTGAAATTGGTTCATATGTGTATATGCATGTATGTATTTATTTTAATGTTTTTGAATATACATTTATATTAGTTTTTATTAATGTTTTGCAGATTTTGAAGAATTTATCAATCAAATTGAAGAATTGAAAAGTGACAAACTAAAAAAATGAAGATATAGTAGAAATGTTGTTGTTTTTTATATTTTTGTATGTATTGTTCATTATTTTTAATAAATTTTTATGTATCGTTCAAAACAGTTGTATATTATTGTTTTTAATAAATTGATTTTTTGTTGTTTGCATTCATAATTAAAGACAAGAATATGTATATATGAATTTCGAAAATATGCATATATACACCTGCGAATATGTATATATGCACCTGCAAATAAATAAATATATGTGCATATATGCACCTACGAATATGTATATATGCACCTGCGAAAATTTGAAAATTTGAAAACAAAAATTCAATTTATAAAAACGGAAATTTGATTTTTTTTGAAATTTGAATATTCAAATCTAATAGGCTTAATTTTAGGAGATGGTTATTGTTGTTGCCAAAAATAAAAAAATCAGTATTAAATGAGATTTGTTAAATGACTATCATGCCCTTTTATGATTCAACCAATCAGAAAGAGTTCTCTGGTTCTCATGAAAATATTGGTTCTCATTTGATCCTGACCCTATATATATATATATATATATATATATATATATATATATATATATATATATATATATATATATATATATATATATATATATATATATATATATATATATATATATATATATATATATATATATATATATATATATATATATATATATATATATATATATATATATAACTCTTATAATAGAGGTCATTCATGAATGTGGATCAAGATAACTCAAATAGTTGCATCATATTCATTTGAAACCCCAAGACTTTTCAACTTATACTATTTAATGTTTTTGTTAATTGATATGTTGTGCCTATATAAGAACACTATTTACAGACTTGGTTACTCAAACATTCTTTTATTCTCTTTCAAGCATGTTAGATCCATGACATGTGTATAATATGAGTGATAGCATTTTAAGAACTATAATTTGCCGAAGCTATCAACTTCTTATTGTTGCCCACATGTTCATGTGGACGATCCCATTATAGATCTCGCAAAGAATCAAACTCGATGACAATCATTTGATTTTGTATTAAATATGCATAAAGATTCATCGGTTGGGTTGCATGGCGTTTGGAAGGAAATTAGAGAAAGAAATCAAACGAGCTCTAGGAGGATTCCACGTATATATCTATGATAAAATTGAAGCGAGTGGTTTAACTTCATTCTCTGTACATCTTTATTCTTTTTTACTTTCTTTAATTTCAAGAAAATTTGTATGGCTTGGAGCATATATATTTATGTTTTGAATATTGATAAGTCTCACTTTATGTTTTTATTATACAAGAATAACTTAGTAGGATTTTGTATTTTATTTAAACAAACATATTACAATACACTCAACGTTTTTATTTTATGGAGTAGAAACACAAACAAAATATTCATGTTGAAATGTTGTATTGCTACCATAAATAGTAATTGCAAACAAATTAATAACCATTTGTTTATTATATTTTTATATGTATTTTCATTGAAAATTTGTAGTTTTAATTTGATGTGAATAATATATAGTAATTACAAAACAAAATAATAAGTTGAGGGAATGATAAAAAAGAAATGAATGATAAAAACAATTGAGGAAATGTATAAAAGGTTATTGATTTATTGAAACAATAAGTTGTGTTGCAAATTCCAAAAATTAAAGATATCATATTATTGATTTTACTGTCATACGAAATTCCGATGTAATATAATGTTAGAATTAGATTATCATATTATTTATATAGTTCACTAATTACAATTTGAATATTTTAATCATACTTAATTAAGTCATAAATATCCATTAACTATCATAAGTAAGAAAGCCTATTGAGTTGTATTATTTAAATATAAATAACCATCGGTTAGAATTTCAAGAGTTTTAGTAATCTTACCAATACAAACATAAATAATCAGATTTGATATAATAACACATAGTCGTATATAATTGATTTTATTTAAATAATATAAACTATATTAGATGATTATAATTAAGTTTTTAACAGTGGGTTTTGAGGTTTTTGACGTAATATTTTAATAATATGCTTATTATAAATTATATTTATAAAATGATTGATTTATTAGAAATAAATTGTAATACAAAATTCAAAGAGAAAAAATATCATAATATTATTTTTATTTAATTAAGAAACAATCATATATAAATATATATATATATATATATATATATATATATATATATATATATATATATATATATATATATATATATATATATATATATATATATATATATATATATATATATATATATATAATGAAAAAGATCATTTCCTTTAACCATATTATTTGAAACTTACATAGCTTTTCAAATACTTTTTAATAATGAGTACTAAATGATCTATTTATGTGAGATATGTGTAAATAAAATGAAACATCTACCTACACATTAGTCTTCTATAACTTTTGATGGATATATGTGGTTTCAAAAAGATTGATTCTAATTTGACATTTCTTACTGATTGTGGTTTTCTCGAAATTGTTATACGCTTAAAACACTTCATCTTTGTGCCTGTCATTATCATCTTTTAATTGTAGACTATTGAATGTGTTTTTTTCCTTCAAAAATGTTCGATTCAATAAAAAATTACATATTTTCAATTAATATATTTTACAAAATATAAATGCAAATACACCAGAAAACTCAATAAATTCACTATAATATATAGAAAACCAGTAAATGTCTCATTTCCTATTTAATTTCTATAAGCTAAAAATAGAAATATGTTTCACTTAAAACATTATATTCAATGCAAAACTGCATATTTTTCAATTAAACTCTTTTATAAAACTGTAATACAAATACGCGAAAAAACAGAATAGAAATTTGCAAAAATATGTAAAAGAATTCATAAAACTACTAAATGAGTGTATGTATTATTTATTATCTATAAATTATAAAAAAAGTTTAGAATACGAGTAACACTTAGAATTTCAAACTCAACCCTGATACTTATATTTATAATCACAATAATATAATACATAAGAGCTTCCAAAACAAGAAACTAAAATCATCGTATTTCACAAACGTCTTATTAAACTAAAGAAATTAATAAAATATATATTAGAGTTCAAACAATTTTGTTGTTCATGTTTTAACAGGAATAATCATGTTGAATTTTCAGGAGGAGATAAATACGAGTCATGCCTACCTTTTGAAGAAGAAGAAAAATATTATGTTTATACATGATTAAACTTAATTCAAATATTTAATTTTATTCATTTAACATAAGTATAAACGAAGTATTATAACTTAAAACCTCTTGAGTTGTAGTGGTTTTAAAATAAATAACATTGGCTGGAAATTAGAGAGTTTTGATGCTAAAATGAACTTTTAATGTAATTAACCGAATTTTATTAAATATGTTGTTTAGTACCATTAATCGGTTTTCACTAATTAAATTGATTAAATCAGTGATTTTTTCATCAAAAAACATTAGAAAATCATTTTATAAGTTATTTCATACTAAATATATGTACTAGAATAAATGTTATTTTAATTAGGTTCAATGCAAATTACATATTTTAAATAATATTGTAAATATACAAAAGGTTTCTTAAGCTTCCATTTTAGTAATATTGGATATGCTAAACTTTTAGTTAAATAATAATTTTATCAAATGGTATATAATTACGTCTATATAAAAATAAAAATAATGATTAACAATTATATTGATAGCTAACATTCAACAACTAGATTACAAAAACTTAAAAAATATATGATATTTTTATATTTTTTATTTTTGTATTTCATCAAATTAGGTTTCAGTAAATCAGTTCAATATTTAAAGTGAAAAAATAACATAACTTATTCATGCGCAACGCACGGGTACTCGCCTAGTATAAATAAATGGGCATCCATCCCTTTTGATAAAGGTAGTTGGGACAAAGTTTCCCCCGCCATGAGGGCCGCCTTGCTAAAGCATCTCAGGGTAAATGATCAATATAATTGTATTTGTATGTTCTCAGCGGATTAGTCCTTTTACTTGTCTAACTTTTTTTCTTTGCAAGGCACACTTTGATATAGTTGCGATTGAGAGGGATCCCAACTTGATGACGAGCATTAATTCGGAATTCCAAAAGCGGTATAGAGACCACAAAGCCGAAGCAAAAAAAGGCCTTTATTAAAACGGGAGGGTACAACAATGTTGCAAAAGCTTTGGACAACCCTCCCATGGGTATGGATCGTGGAAATTGGAAAAAAAGCAATAGATTATTTCTACACGGATGAACATCGAAAGCGATTAAAAAGTTACAAAGGAGTTCATGCAAAACAGCAAATCACAAACCGGGGAGGGGGGAGGGAGGGGGGACACGCAACTATAGCAGTGCTTGTTTTAAAGAAGCAATGTTTTATATATACACATATAAACAAGTAATAATTTATATATAAGTTTTTATTTAATATATAATCTAATTTTTAATGTCAAACGGGAAAAGACCAGAGTCGAGGCCTTCCGCAATGGTCATACGAGCAAAGATGAGAAATTTGATAGCCAGTAACCGAGCAACAACATGTAAGTGTTTATTTTAAGTATAAAATTAAAAAAATTAGATTATATGTATATGTATGTGTGTATGTGTGTGTGTATATATATATATATATATATATATATATATATATATATATATATATATATATATATATATATATATATATATATATATATATATATATATACACACACACACACACACACCATAAATCTATTAAATCATTTTTGTTAAATGCACCGTGATTTACAACGAGCATATGAAGCATGTACTCAAATACCGCCGAATGATCTCGAGATATTCGAAGAGGTGTTAGGTGCTCGTCGCGGTCATGTTAAGTGCATCGGACGAAAACCTTATTTGAAATAGCCGCATTGCTTTGCATATGGGAGAGTCATTACAGATACAAACTCAATCTAAACAGGTAAGCTAACTTAAATTATTTTAAAGTGTTGTATAAAGATTATTGTATGCATTTTAAGTAGATTGCTATTTTGGTATTTTTGATACTTGTAATGTATGTTTGATACTTATAATGTATGCTTTATTTTGTAGAATAATCAATTTGAGATGATGCTTGATGACCCGGTATTTAGAGCTAGACTTGTAGAGATGATGCAATAGTATAATGCCAACAAGATGATGGAGGAAATAAAGAGGACGAAGATACCGACATAGAATAAGTTTGATTTCCCCGATTTTGGGTATTTTGGATGAATTAGACTCGTAGAAATGAACTATTTTGTTGTTTTTAGACGTTTGAGAATTATTGTGTAACCCTAATATTTTGTACTAGTTTTCATACTTTTAGACACTTTTGTGGTGTGTATGTTTTATTTTGAAGAATGTATTTATATATACATAGTGCACCTTTTTTGGCTTTTAAAAACGGTATTTTGAAAGAAAATAAACACTATTAGCGGCGATACCTTTGACGACGACAACTATTAAGGCAGCAGTTTTACTGACGACACAGTAAATAGTAACGACGAGCGAACAGTAGTAACGGGGCATTAGCTGCGACGTATTAGCGGGTATTTTTCGCGGCAATTGCCTTTACTAGCGACAATTTCTTCTTTTAGCGGCGTCGCCGCTGTTGCTCCTCTTTTTTGTAGTGTTACGATCTCAGGCTTATTAATGATATGAGCGTCTTATCGAGTGATTCAAGTTCAAACTTGATCTGAGTTTAAAACAAATAAATGACTTTGAATTATATAAGTTGAGTTTATATCAAGTTTTTCAAGCTATATTTATGTATTGGTTTTCTTAGATGAGCTTGCTTTGTTGAATGTAGATATGTTATTTAAGCTATACGAGCTCTCAAAATCAAGCTTGGTTCTTATCCGACTTAATCGGAAGCGCCAAAGGTTCACAGAATGCATAAAACATGTGTCAGGATCACCAAGTAACAAAATATTTGTGACTTCAATCTATATTTCTTGGTTACTCGGTTTACGACTATCTCTAACGCATATTCCTACTTATATTTGAGTATTTTTGTTACTATTAGTAATAACTATACGAAATCCCGCGCATTGCACAGGTTAAAATTATGTATGAAAAACTTCGTCATTCACATTATCTATGAAATAATAACTCTTCTACTAAGTTGATATATAAACTTGTAACTACTTTGAACAATAAACATCTATTACAATCACAATACTCAATGATCGTTACCCGCGATTTGCGCTTGAGTAATATTAAATATAATATTCAATCTAGTGTTAATTTTACTGTTGTGATTATTACTTATTTTACCATCTTTGTATTTCTATCATAATGATTATTTAAAATAACAATGTTTCTTTAAGTTAATGTAATGTAATTTATGAATTTACGTTACTATATATTATTTTTATCGTCAATTAAGTTTAAAAATAAGTTATTATTATTAAGTAGTTGTATAAGACTTTTAAAAACCACTTATTAGTATTAAAAAATTATAAAATTTTAAAGTCTAGATAGAAAGTTTTATTTTATTTGTAATCATATTACATTAACAAATGAATTTCTAAATCGTTACTAAAAGAGCATTTAAAAAATTGTGTCGATTTCAAATCAATATGATGTACATCTTTAATAAATTGTTAGTTACATCCACAATGATGAAACATAATCAAACAATCATATATGATATTGCAAAATAATAGCATACATCTTTAATAAATTGTTAGTTAAATGTATTGAAGTTTTATTAATATTACAACCCTTCAAATTCCAAATAAGAGTTGTTTAGCATTAAACTACTACAATGAAGAGTTTTTTCTACTTATGGTATTTAATTGATACTTATGGTACTCAATTAAAGAGAATTGAAATATTTAAATTGTATTTAGTCAACTAAATGAATAATATGATCCTCTAACGTGTAGTATTATATTATATTTGAACATTAATATTGAACTAAATATAATGCAAATAAAGCTAATAATATGCTAGTTCTATCTTTTTTGAATTTTTTTGTTTAACGTATTTTTGTATATTTGTTTCAAAGCAAAGTTTCAAACAATGTTTTCTAGAATATGATTAGCGAATGAGTATGTGAGAAGTTATTTGACAATAAGAAATTTGTAGATGTTTAATGTAATTCATGGTAGGAAATGTGTTTATTTTTTATTCATTAGTAGTATATAATAAATAAGCACTTAAAAAATCATATCAATTTTAAAAAACATAAAACTAATAGATTAAGAAAAAAACCTACAAACTCATTACTATAAACTTAAATATAATATTTATAAGTGTACATGTATCTGTTTATTGATTTATATTAACCGATTCATGGAGACTTTTAATTTTTTATGAGTCAAAATACTTTAGAAATACAAATAAGTTCTTCTATAGTTGTTACAAAATCCATGATTGTAGGTTGTTGTATGTATACATTCACTTTTTATATTGTTGTACACTATTTTTTGAGCTTAAGCTCTTGTATTTGTGTTTTTTATGGTATATGATTTTTGACATTGTAGTTAATTTGCCTATTTCATTGTCTACATGAAAGTTATCATTAACATATATATATGTATGAGATGTATCATTATCAACAAATGCTTAGAATGTAATAGAAAAAACCACAAACTATTAATGATGATTTGAAAATTACAACCTATTTTTATTTTCCAATAATTCCTTTATATTATATTGATATTTGACATCTTTTCATGTCGTAATTATATTAGTTACATAACCGACGACGGAACTCAATCAAACAATCATATAGGATATTACAAAATAAGAACATACATCTTCAACATATTGTAACAAATAAATTGAAAAAGAATAAATTTCTCTTTGATCTAAATATACAACATAAATGTTTTCTTGAAATCTAAAGAAAGAAGAAGGAAAAAAAGAAGTGAATACAAATTGAACCAAAAAATAACTAAAATATCTTCTAGTATTTTAAAATTTTGATAGTCATACCCGTTTTTATCTTACACATTTTTCCCATCTTCTTGAATTTAGACAACAATAACAAAAACAGAAGAGAAGAAAATGCACGCATATATTAGTTACATAACCGACGACGGAACCCAATCAAACAATCATATAAGATATTACAAAATAAGAACATACATCTTCAACATATTGTAACAAATAAATTGAAAAACAATAAATTTCTCTTTGATCTAAATATACAACATAAATGTTTTCTTGAAATCTAAAGAAAGTAGAAGGAAAAAAGAAGTTAATACAAATTGAACCAAAAAATAACTAAAATAGCTTCTAACATTTTAAATTTTTGATAGTCATACCCACCTTTATCTTGCACCTTTTTTCTCCATCTTCTTGAATTTAGACAACAATAACAAAAAGAGAAGAGAAGAGAATGCATACAACCAAGCATGAAAATAATGTGCTTATATTTGAAATATATTTCATTTAAATAAGTCATTAATTGGAAGAAGTTGAAAAGGTGGGAGTTTCAAATGAATATGGTGCAAGTATTTGAGTTATCTTGATCCACATTCATGAATGGCCTCTATTATAAGAGTTATATAGATATAGATATAGATAGATATAGATATAGATATAGATATAGATATAGATTATATGAAGTTTGATGGATAGTCATACTTATGTGTGTCTTAAGACATGCATTTATGGCGATCCGGAATCACTTTTTTTTAATTTAAAACATATATTTTAGATGTTTGCTACATATTACATTTCTATTATTATTTGGTTTTATTGTTTATAATATTATATATTCATGATCTTTAGGACTTTCAGGCCGGACCAAAGGGATTTGGGTCCCAGGGAAATATAAAAGATGAGGCCTTTACAAATAAAAAAAATTGGTAAAGGAGGCCGCTACCTGCGAAAATTTTTAATACAATAGTAAAACCAAAATCATAAATCAAACAAAAATCAGAAATCAAAATTCACAAAAATCAAATTAGATTTCAAAGGCAATTTCAGATTCACATAACATTTTGTTCAATTCATCCAAATTTAATATATTCACAAATGATACTCAAGTCACTATCACAAACAGAAGAGAATTGAGAATCAAATTCTGGAGAAAAAAAACTCAGAATTCAGAAATCAAAATCATACAATTTTAAAATCAAATTCAGAAAGAAACATTCAAAAATCAGACCTAGTTAGTAGTTTACAATAACAAAAGTACAGAAATCGTTACTCGCTTCAGCCTTCAGCAAGACATCAATCCTTCATCTTCACGAGATCGTTCTTTTAGCAGAAATCATAAACACTAGAATGTGGAATCGATAATTGCGTTTGACTAATTTCAGAAACTATAAATCTGAAAACCAAAATTGTAATTCTTTGAGAGATGAGACTGAACTTTGAAGCAATATTTATTCGGAAAATTTAGATTCACGGTTCTTAAAATCAGCAAGCAAATCGGGATTCAAATCAGCAAGAATGGCCACTTACTTTTCGGTTCTTCCATCTTCGATGTTGTTACCGTTAGGCATAACAGGTTGGAACTGGACGATTGGCGTTAATGGCGGGATTGGGTGTTGTCATTCCGTAATAGGATATACTGGGTTCTTGATATGAGTTGTTGATTGGCGTGAATGGCGCGATTAACATGAATGGCGTGAATTGCTGTGTCGATTTCAGGAGAAACCGATTTTACTTGCCCCTATTTCTGATGATTACGCAAACCTCAAATGGACTACTAGGTAACATCTATAAAAATGGGACTTAGGAATTTGGAGGCCCTGGGCTATCGCCCAAGCTGCCCCCCCCCCCCCCCCCTCCCCCTCCCCCCCCGGGCCGGCCCTGAGGACTTTCAAAGTCATGGAAGACAGCAACAACAGTTTCTTCGATAACGCTAATTTTTTTGTTTTCTTGTTAGATTTTTTTATAACAAAAATGAAATTTTGGTATTTTGTTTAATATCATAATCAAAACTTGTTTGTTGAAATAAAATGTAGAACTAAGAAATTAATAAGTTATTTTTGGTTATTATTAATGGCATATCAAATAAAAAACGTGAAGTGCCGGTTAGAAGAAACCAAAAATGACAGTCTAAACGACAGAATCGAAGTCACGAAGAACTTAAGTGAAAAATATAAGCAATTAACAGACGAATATAATTTGCTCCTTGGTCACAAAGCAAATTAATTAAGGATTTGAAAAAAGTACGACTTTATATTAGTGTTGTTATGATGTGTCAATGTGTAGGTTAATATGCAAGGATGATGGCATTTGTAATTTTGCGTATTTCATATGACAGCGCACTTCATGGATCCGAATTTTTACGTTCTACGTACTTTGCATGTTGAATTGGAAAAGATGTCGATCGGACAAATAGTGAATTAAAATGCACTTTTCAAAATAAATAACGGATAAAATAGATCTTATTAAGTTGATTCCACTATTCTCCAAAAAATAGACAAGAATATGACTAGACAGTATTAATTGAGTTTATCGGGGCCCTCGAATGAAAAACAAATCTTTCTAATAACTACTACTGATTTGCAGCAATAACAATCTCGTATATATCCCCAGACTAAAGTCATCTACATTCAATGTTAGTTATTTTTTCAATTGTATTACATCATATTTTGCATTTATCTTAAAACAATGGTGTCCTACCGTTAAAAGTTACTCTGAATATTAAATGTTCTGTATTATAGATAACTATTATATATATATATATATATATATATATATATATATATATATATATATATATATATATATATATATATATATATATATATATATATATATATGGATGGGTTCAATACAGAACCAAAATATATTGCCTAACTGCAGAACCATATTTTTCACCGTTGATCTAGTTTTGATGATAAAGGGTATGATGGTCCATAACAGAAGATATTGAATTGAAGGTACGTATCCTATATGTTCATCAATGAACATATGTTCATCAATGAACATATGTTCATACATGAACATTGAAATCGGTTCACTGTTGACATATCATCGTAAATAGCTAATTCAAAACCATATGTTCATACATGAACCTATGTTCATAAATGAACATATGTTCATACATGAACATTGAAATCAGATCAGATAAGGAACATCGAAATCAGATCAGGAACTATGATTAACATTAAGAGACGCAGCATAAGATTTTGTACCAGTGGAATGCAAAGTATTAACAGGAAGATCTATGTAGACATATACACAAATTCCCCATTCTTACTATTCAAGTCCAGCTTAAGGAAAATTGTCTTATCATTTGAAATTACTGTTGACAAAGGAAAACCAGAAAGTCGATCATTAACACTATACATTTTCATAGAATCCTTACCCAAAATCGTTTGATCATTTGAAGCTAGAATTCAGAACCAACACCTTCTTTAACTTCTAAGGAACTCGTGAAAATTGGAACATCAAAACCTTCCTGTAAACCACGATCACTATTAGATTCCATAGATACCTCAACAGCCATCAATTCCAAATCCTTTCCAGCTTCATCGTTAACCATTTGAACATCATTCTGCATCTGATTACCATCTAAACCCAAAAAAATATTAGCATCAATCGACTTCAGATCCTTTCTAGCTTCATCGAAAATCATAACTACATCATCTGCTTCTGATTCTTGCCTAAATCCCGAAACAGTTTGGGATCCAAGATCACCTCACTCGACGAAACAACAAGATCATTTGATAAACCCTACCACATCATGCATGAAGATGACGACTTGCAGTGATTAAACCTAAGCTCATAAATGAACAAATGTTCATTGATGAACATATGTTCATTGATGAACATATGTGAACTAAATCCACGTGAAATCGCTAAATCCTCGAAATTGAAGTCGTCATCACTAATTGAACTCGTGGTTGATCTCGCTAATGACTTTGCTACTGATTGATAGCTATTTGGTTGAAATCTATTACTTGATCGCTAATCAGTCGTGGTATTCCTTGATCGCTACGAAATATGTCACCAAATCAAATGTTTCGCCAAATCGTTTTGACCCTGAGTGATAATCATGTCTGTATTGCCAAACGTGATTGGTCTCGTTATACGATGTTTGGTAACCTCACTGGACTGGTTCATCTTGATTATGAGAGCCGATGCAATCGATTAAGGTTTAGGGTTTGAGTCGCTAGGTATAACACTTGAGATGAACACGAGTGAAGATGGTGATCGATTGGGTTAAAAACCCAATATACCCTTACCTAAGAATAATCCTCTGCACAAGGTGTATAATTTTATGGTGCATCTTTTTTAATCTAAGACGTTGATATAATGATCCAAGGGTTTTAAGGATGGTTCTGTGGTTAGATGATTTAATTTTGGTTCTGCATTGAACCCATCTCTATATATATATATATATATATATATATATATATATATATATATATATATATATATATATATATATATATATATATATATATATATATATATATATATATATATATATATATATATATATATATATATTGCATTTATCTTATACAATGGTCTTACCGTTAAAAGTTACTCTGAATATTTCTATTAAATGTTTTGTATTATAGATAATTATTAAATATCCATTAAATTATATATATATATATATATATATATATATATATATATATATATATATATATATATATATAAAATTTAATGGATATTTAATAATTATCTATAATACAAAACATTTAATAGAAATATCCATTAAATTATATATATATATATATATATATATATATATATATATATATATATATATATATATATATATATATATATATATATATATATATATATATATATATATATATATATAATTTAATGGATATTTAATAATTATCTATAATACAAAACATTTAATAGAAATATTCAGAGTAACTTTTAACGGTAAGACCATTGTATAAGATGAATGCAAAATATGATTATATCTTCTATAATAAAACAAACCTCTACATGCCACATGTCAATTTTCTAAAGCTATATTTTAACACGTGGCATCCTCTAAAAGCTATACAATTTATTTTCCCGCTAAATAATTATTCTTCACTTTAACTTCGTTCCTAAAATCAAGGAACCACAATTCGAAACGTATCCCAAAAAATCAGCAATAAAACATTCATCTTAAATTACCTATTTTGAATCGCTCCCTAAATCTTCGTCATAATTTATATGTGGTTATACCCGATTTCCCCTAAATCACGCTCTATTGAATCCTTCATCTTTATCTTCTCTCCCGATTTCATTGCTAAACTCTTCTGGTTCTTCGGTGGAATAACATAATCTTCGATTTCATTGTTTAAACTCTTTTTCTTTTTCTGTGGAACAACAAACTATGCCAGAAGATGGTTCGGCATCTAGAGTTCAGAGCATGATGATAAATTCTCTCTCTCTCTCTCTCTCTCTCTCGAACTCACCAGAATCGACATTTTATGATACCATTAATGCTAACGAGCTTCTAAGAAGCCAACGATCAGGAACTATAAGCCCTTTGACAATTTTCATACAAGCAGCCCGCTTCTATTGCTTCTTGGTGATGATCGTCAGGTCCACAATCGCAATGGTAAGCCATTCCCTTTATTCTTTTTATTTCCCTTCTTTTTGTGATTATGTTCAAAATTACGTAATTAACTTGATTGTACGCTGGCACACCCTTAGTTGGGTAATCGCAAATTGCAATCCACATCCAGCCATTCATATTCACGAACAAGCATAATACTCGCACCATTGTTATTTGAGAATGATTACGCCAGAAGCTATAAGACCAATTTGTGTTCTGTATTTTATTCAAGACTTTAAGGAAAGTAATGTGTTAAAATACTTCTACTTCATATACAGTATAGATCTTTATACAATTTTCTTAGGTCTGTCTTACAAAAGTTCTTAATTTGTCTCTCAAAATTTTGGTCTCCATATAAAAAGATTTATGGGATTTTTAATTAGCCAAAGCTCTATTGTGTTTCGAGGAGACATGGATTCGTTAATCTTGTGTCTTTCTTTTTAATAATTATATTAAAATGTTTTCAAATGTCATGTTTTCTCATTAATGCCAAGTTTTGCATATTTACTGTTTCAAACTATTCCTTTGCATCACCATATAGTTTCACTCCAGCTAATTCAAATAGAGTTTTGCAATGTACTTGCTTTTCCTGAGTTGCACAGTTATCTTTACCAACTATTTTATTGTATTTTCAAATTTTTTGTTGATCATATTGGGTGAATAATTTTTCCTTTATTTTTGTGTAGAATTCACATTCAAACATAAGAATGTAGTTGTTGAATGGTAAGTCCTAACTTTGAGTAAATCATAGTTTTGTCCCCTGAGTTTAGCACTTTTTGCTGTTTTGGTTCCAAAATGGTTTCTTCTTGCAATTTTGGTACTTATTACAAGGTTTCATATTGGTCTTGCTTGATGGATGTGAATTCTTTTTCAATGAACATTTCTACCCTTGGACCAAAACTAAGAAGCAATATGCCACGGGTTCCGGATTTCTAAATTTGTGATATTTTTAAATAAAGATTATAACATTTAGAGTAAATTACAAAAGTGGCCCTCATACTTCCTAATTTTTACAATGTTTAGTCCATAATTATAACCTAGGGGTGGCAAAAGGCGACACGACACGACAAAAATACACGACACGAAACGAAATTGGGACGAAATCGAAATTGGAATTCGTGTTCGTGTCATGGAAAAAAAATCCGACTTCGTGTCGTGTCGTTTTCGTGTTCAAAATCACACACGATAATAACACGATAGTAAACCATTTTATGTCATGTTTATCGTGTTGTCGTGTTTCATCATGTTTTTGTGTATTAATTTATAGATGACATTATGTAATTGGCTATTTTATGTTTTTTGTGTCGGGTTTTTCGTGTTTTAATTTAGTCGTGTTCGTGTTAGCAAAAAAACACGACATCGTGTCGTGTCGTGTACGGGTTAAGAAAATCAAATTCGTGTCGTGTCGTGTTATACGAAAACACGAAACGATTGCCCGATTTGCCACCCCTATTATAACCTTTTTCATTTTTGGTCCTTATCTAAGCTCTCCTGTCGATTTTGGTCCTTGTGGCTTTCTATTTTTCGTTCTTATTTCAAGGTTCGACGAATCAAAATCAATACGAACCCTAAAAAAGTACCCTATTTAAAAATGGTTTCAATTCTGGACTAAACACACTAAAAATCAGAAAGTACAAGGGCCATTTATATAATTTAGTAATTTACTATAACGTTTAATATTAAATTTATAATCTTTCAGTCTACATTGTAAATTCAATTATTTGGCAAATCTTCATTTAAATATCATTTATCTGGACAACATATTAAGGCCCATCATTGACTTTGATTTTTCAACGTACTGCAACTCAAAGCTCAGAACAGAGAAGCAAAGGACCATAAGGCATTTTCACAATTTTATAAATATAATGGTGAAAGTATGTTTTATTTTTATGTATTTTGCTCTATATAGCATAACTGAGTAACCATCAAAGAGAGTATAATGGTGAAAACGTTGTGTTATTTGTATTTCTCTCCTAAATTTACATTAAAAGTAATTATTTTTTATGGACTTTAATGTATTTTTTGTTTGTGGTGTTTGAAGTAACAATGCATAAAGTACGTGTTGTGGTTGTGGCCCCTAGGAAATGGATGTTGTGTGCGTCATTTTCCTACCTGAGCAAGTTGTGTTTTCGGATCCGATCTTGGTAATTTAACTCTATTCTGCTTTAAAAAAGAATAATGTACTTTTGTTTATTAGTTTATTATATATAGCATCATTTTTTACTTTCCTTATTGCGATATTATTTTTTAAACATTTTGTTTTTAGATCTATCTAAAGGTAATCTATCTAATTACCTTTAGATTGACTATAAATGTACTATTATTTGGTCAAAGTGACAATAACAAACTTAACTGTAAGTTTTGTATGCTACTTTTATAGCTTGAGTTGTAATTTTGACGTCTAGATTTTAGATTTTAGAGTTTTGCTTCTAACTTGTGATCTTAATTTCTTTACATTTATAAAGGCCTGAAGGGAAATATGAGGCACTTGAAAGTTATGGCAATTATTTGACTGAACTTGCTAAAAGGGGTAAAGCTCGATCCAGTGGAAGGGATGATGAAATCAGGCGGTATATTGTCCATAAGAACAAAAAATAACAATGTTATATTGCCTGTTGTGATTTTTGGCTATGGCTTGGATCTTATTGTGTCGTTCAATTGTTTTGGTAGTTAATGGCATGCTGGAGACGTTTTGGACCATTATGCCCTTCGGAAATTTCCTCTCTACAAGTTTACTCAGTTGCTACTGTTCAAATTCAACTTGGACGCGTTATTGGACCATTTTACCCTTGGGAATCTTGTAGCACTTTTCTGCATTGTACCTGCTACAATCTTGGTGTCTTTGAACCAATATACTCGTGGGATCTTGGACTGTTGGACTGGTGTATTCTTGATCCGGTGTTTCTTTCCACCTTTCAAGATGATTCAACATGATATGTTGCTCTTCTGTCCCAAACATAGGGATGGAGTATCATAGTGCTAAGTTAGTGATTCTATATTATACAATCTGTAGTTATTTCTCCATTATATAGTTTAAACTTTAACAAGCAACATCTTCATGTTCAGGTGAATTGAAGAGCTTGACGCATTGGTTGCAAGCCGCCAAAAAGAGACATAAATTTCAAATCTTTTTTCTATAAAAGTTATCTTTTTTATAAAGTGTATTATGTCATATGGATTTTATTTTTAGATATTTTCACTTAATGCAAAATTATCTATGTCACGGAGCATGACTCATGATGTGTGGCGTCATTTGTTGGGCATAAAGTTGGATATGACTACTTATTCGGTAAAGCAATTTTCTAAGAGTATTTGCATTTAAGAGTATTTTTTTTTTTCAAGGTAAATGATACTATGCTAATTTTAAGTGAATATTAACTGTAGCCATTTTATTGGTTATATTTTAATCAATGATATTACATTGACTTTGATTGATTCGTAATTGTAACTACTTCCAGTTTTTAGACACCGAAGTTGAAAAATGCAAAAAAAAATTATCTTATAGTCGTCAGTTTTCTGTCAATAACCATGAGTTTTCTGAAGTTAATTGCTATTATTACCACTTTTCCAAACTTAGATGCTAAAACCGAATGCTCCAAAGAAAGGTAAAAAAACAATCTGAACTTGAAAGCTAAAACAGGTTCTTCTTTGTTATTGAATTTTGGAAACAAAATTGATATTTTTTATTATCATTTTAGGTTGCTATTAGTACCACCATTCGCGATTATCTTTTAGTTCAATTTATTATCTGCTAAACAACATATTACACCCAATGATTAAAGCTTGGTTGCTAAACTTCTTCCAGGGCTCAAAGTAATGGAACAGGTGTTAATTGCGGGTCTGTCCTTTCCATGGCCCTTATTGCTATAAGTGGTCAAATATGTGAGCTCCAGAATTAACACCACATATTTACTTGGGTTATAGGTGTCTCAGTATCCCATCACTAAATTCTCTCTTATTTAAGCATATGTTTAAGGTTGAAACATTGTACTAAATTTCAAATTTATTTATACTGGCAGGTTGCTATTGCTGGGTATGACATAAAGATGGCCACCAATTCAATTAAATCTCTTGGTATAGACAAATCGATAGGTCTTGCTGATGTTGTCGTATGTTCCTGATCCAGCCTTATCTTTTAAGTGAATTAAATCATTTAAATGTAACATTGTACCCAAGATGTTTATTTGCCTCAGCCATTTGTGGGAATTCGGCTTACGTGTCGGGCGGGATCGCGGTGGTTGGACGATAAGAAAGTAGGATGCTACAATAATGAAAATAAATGACAGTGCATTGCTATTTCTCATATGAAATTATTAACTGTTTAAGAATTATACACATTTATTTATGGAAATTAAAAAGCCTATACATCATACTATCACTTAACACATGGGTTTGTAATTGTAGGATACTTTGGTAATTTATAATAGAAATATTTTTATTATAATTTTTTTTTAATTTTCAACCGTGTAACACACGGGTTTTTAAACTAGTACTAGTATATATATATATATATATATATATATATATATATATATATATATATATATATATATATATATATATATATATATATATATATATATATATATATATATATATATATATATATATATATTCAAGATCATTAATGAACCTAAGAACTAACCTAAAAAAATTCTACTTGATATTTTTCAAAAAGGTTTTTTTTTTAATTAACGATTAAATCATTTAAAAAAATAAATCAACTTTTTTATATGCATATATGCATATGAATATAGCATATAAGTTTTTTTTGTTTTTTTTAAAACAAAACATTATCAAATAAAAAATTGTGTTTTGTAGATTTCATGAAAATCTTGACTGCAAACTACTTTGACACACACACACACGAATCGAGTGATCTTCTTGACTGCAATATGCTTGACACGCACACGAGCTGTGTGATCACAAACGTCAGAAACTGGACTATTTTTGGAAAAAAAACGACCCCAACCAGGGGCAGAACCCCTTGGACCCCGCTACTAGGGGCGCTGCCCCCGAACTCCCGTCAATTCAGGGGGCTTCGCCCCTAAATGACAATGTACTTTGAATCTTGATCAAAATCAAACAAGTGTGCACTCCGCACCTCCCTTAATTGTTTAATGTTTGTCAAGATTGTATTTGGTCAACAAGTTAATCGATTACACTTAAACAACATTGGTAATATAAAATCACCAACACGTGATAGAGTTACGGTGAAGATGGAGATTAAAGAAAATAGGGTGGATACATTTACTTAAATGGATTCCACAACAAATTTCACCACTATTTAGATACAATCTTCATGGGTTCATGTTGTAGAATGAAAATTGCGTCTAAAACTTGAACATTGATAGCCATTGTTAAAGAATCGAGATTACCTTTTCTGCAGGATGTGATTTTTTAATTTGATTCTCCAAACTTTAGTGATTTGCTTGAACCATCTTTATGCTTCTTCTCTGTAAAGCAAAACTCTTTGATTGTAGGCAAGTGAATGATCGCCATGGAATTTCTACAATTGAACGGTGTCAAAAGGAATAAAGAAGGAGAGATGGAAATGGGCTTTAGGGTTTAGATTTCTAAGTCGTGATATAGAGACGGAAGAAAGAGAGAGACAGAGAAAGAGAGAGATAGAAGGGGGAGAGATTTTAGGAGTTGTTAAATATAGTCTAAGATGCAGTAACCATAATACCCTTTCCATCTTCTAAAATTTGCACTCTAATCCCTTTACTTTAATAAATAGATAATAATTGCATAATATTCTAAGTCTTTGATCTATCAATTTGAATGGTTGAGATCAGTTCTTGATTTCTCAACCTTTTAAGAGTTCTCAAATGAACTTATATATATATATATATATATATATATATATATATATATATATATATATATATATATATATATGTGTATGTGTGTGTGTGTGTGTGTATGTATGTATGTGTGTTTGTTTGTGTGTGTGTGTGTGTTTGTATATATACTACTTATAAAGTATAATTATGTTTTACATAATTTACAATATTTTAAACAAATTGTACAAAATTTTATGCATTAAGATATTGAGAGGTACAATTAAATTAACTCATTGTACAATTAATAAATTTCTTACCCTAATACTCAGTTTCCAACAATTCTACTTTTACATCACCCCCATGATCCCACCATCTCAATTTCATCTCCCCAAGATCGATGTATTTTTGCTTCATAATCTCGCGCTTGGTAACCACCACCATCAACCTTGAGACGCCACCCCTTTCTTGATCCCAAATCATTTCCTTATAATCCTTCCTTTCCTTGCAATATCACATCATCTTCTCCATCTGTTCCTACCTCACACCACTCACTAACACCCTTTGTGTTCTCCCTCTATCCATCAATCATCAGTTTCAACTTATATGCTGCCTTCAACCAACCACGATACTACCACGCCCTCATCGCCGCTATGTCACTTGACTACGACCAAAAATCCATCATTTCCCCATGATTATCTAACAAAAGATGTTACAACAATTTCCCCTCCCAAGTTCCCCTTTTTGGTTATATGCCCATGGTTATAACAAGTTGGTAATATTACTATAAATAGTAGGGTCATTTTTGGTTACACGCAAGAGACGATTTAGCCAGAAGAGATTGAAAAATAAACTTGGGGGGTTAAGTTTATTAATATACCAAAGTAAATGTATATTAATTAGAAACTAGAAAGGATAAATGACTAAAGTGAAATTATCAACAGTTTTGGAATTTCAAATAGTCATTATCCACAAAGGAGGAGATTGGATGAGACACACTATAAATACAACCCTAGATTTGAGTTGTAGATCATCCCAATAACCTAATTTTCGTTACTTTCCCTCCCACCCTTAGTATACGACCCATTTCTTCATAAACCCCGAGTATTACGTGCTAAAACTTCAAAAACTTCAAGAAAATGTATATACTTCATCAACGGGTGGTAGATCGTTGTATTGGGTGCGATTACATTAGAGGAGTTCTACTTTGGGCTCTCATCATCCTAACAAGATCATATCTAAATCTTAAAAGGTATTTCTTGAACCCTATTGAATTTATAGTTACAAAAGTGTGCATGATTTTGTGATCCTGGTTGAATACAATTTTAAGTTTTGTTTCCGCTGCGTTGTTTTTATTCTATCGTATTCCAACAGTGGTACCAGAGCCACTTAATCATGATTTTGTAATGTTTTAATCAGTTGATTAATGTTAAAAATCGGTATTTTCTTTAAATTATCAAAACTGATCATCGTCCGTGCCGTGATCTTTCAACGGTCGTGCCGCGATCTTCTTAAAAGTTACGAACATTAGGGTTTTGCTGCATCGCGATTCCTAGAGTTCCGCCCCGCGTTGTCCCCGTGATGATCGTGTTCTATTGGTTGCTTCGCGACGCTGCCATTCGCTTATCGCGTCGCGATGGTCATAATGTCTTTTTTAAATCGTGATTCTTGATATGCAATATGGTAAATTTTAAATATTAGATAATTGTTTAGATTAATTATTAACATTGCATCATTGCATATTTAATAGAATTAATAGTTAAACATAAAATTTAAAATGCTTCAAAATTTAATTTTATATATATATATATATATATATATATATATATATATATATATATATATATATATATATATATATATATATATATATATATATATATATTATATATATATATATATATATATATATATATATATATATATATATATATATATATATTAGAAATATACATATAACTTAAAATTAAAATAAAAACATTGGTCGGACCATGACTAGGCACACTCACTTTAAATGTGTCTAAAAGGTTTAAGGATGTCTCTTTGATTCCTAATGAGGTCGGTTTTTAAATAGCATTCATTGTTTACCACCCTCATCGTCTGTCGTATTTTCTTGAGTGGAGTTACCGAAAGGGTTTGATAGGGCAATGTTTCAAGATAAAAGTACTATTGAGAATATAAAATAAAGAAGTAGAAATTGTTAAAAGTTAATAGAATTTTTCAAAAGTAAAATTGGCAATTGTAAGATGGATTCTAAAAGACCATTCTGCCAAAAGAAATATAAAATGTTTTAACTTAACGAAACGAAATCCCATTTTATGAATATGTAAATCTCATGCTACCACGAAGAACCACACATTTAACTGGGCCTTTCGGCGTGGGAAGTGCCATAGCCAACGCATGGGATTGGACTCGGCCAAAATGATGTGATACTTACGATAACTCATGAATCATAGGTCGGGTGTCACGTGGGTCCTTCGTTGTCGATTACCATCCAAAACCGTGATCCATGGCATACCCGTCACATGAGAGAGGATGTGCATGATGAGATTAAACGTGTCATTGATCAGATTTAATAAATCACAAAAGATCTAGAAGCTTCATAGAGATTGGAGTTAGCAATGAGTATTGCCTACGTAAATAACTTTTGGAAGTGACTACGCCATACCTCTTCACCACCAGAAGCGAAATATGGATTCTAGCCTTAATAAAATAATTTTATGGGTGATTAATTTTTATGGATTAATCAAACTAACTAAAGATCTATCTTAGATGTCAACTAAATAAAGTTTGAATGTTATAAGTTTTTTTACTGCGTGATTTCCTCGATCAAAGTATGTTCAAGGGCATAGATTATGCGTGTTGGTTTCAGAACTTGAGAAGAGTACTAAATTTCGAGGGAAAACTTTATATGATTGAGGAACAAATTCCTAAGGATCATCCAGCCAGATCCACTAGTGCTGAAATAGACGGTCATCTTAGACGTCTAAATGTTTCGAATAAGGTTGCTTGTCTCATGTTAGACACTATGATTCCTGAGCTTCAAAGAAGATTGTAGGGTCTTGGTGCTTTTGACATAAGTAACCAACTTAAGGAAATGTTCCAAAAGCACGATAAACGAGAACGGTTTGAATTCATGAAAGCATTATTGGGATGCAGGCTGTTAGAAGGACTAAGTGTCAATACCCATATGTTTTAACATAAGTAGGTACTCTGACCAAATGTGGAGGTTGGGATTTCTAGTAAGTCGGGAGTTAGCCATGGACATAGTCCTTAACTCGCTGACTAGTTCTTATTATCATTTCATTTCGGACTTCATTATATAGAACTTAAAAGGACCCTTTTGATAGATTACATAGCATGTTAAGGAAAGTAGAACTTGACATGGCTAGGGAATCCAACACCACAGTTCCTAAAGGAGGTGTCGAAAGAAAAGGACAGACCCTAACAAGGGAATGATTTTCTTAAAGAAACCTTAATAACAAAATCCTAAGGAACTATTTTGTTTCCACTGAAAGGAAATGGGACATGGAAGGCATAAATGCTCAAGATATCTAATGCAGCATAAGCATTTGCAAGCCAAAGAGTATGACGCTTTAGGAACATTTGTAATACCATAAGTGCTTTGCTTATGACCATTACTGCCATTTGTTAATGGATAGAGACTGGAATAAAGTAGAGGCACAAACCATGGAGAGTTAGATCGAATCATGGACTACAAGCAGCTTGCTTTCATTCATAGGATTAGGAACCAACTTCTCTCTAGTGTTTTAGTTTATGATTTTGCAATTGAAGATTGTTAATGTGAACATTATTTCATCATATGGTTTTGACTTGGTTTAAATAAAAGTTGTTTTAAATAAAAGTTATTTTGGAACAAAGTTATTGTCATTACATCTATGAAACAGGTTCACAACAACAGTCTAAAGAAGATTGATTCAAAATAATCCAAATGTTTGGACTTTGGATTAACGGTACGAATGGAATTGTCTGCTTTTATAAACTTGAAAGAAGCCACCAAAAATCCACATGGATAGGATTCTGGAAATCATTTAACTGAACGTCTTATGATAACTAATATTCTTGTTTACATAAATAGATAACTATGCACTGCTCGTAAGTTATTATGGGCAGAGGCTGAGAATCTGTTGGACCTTGTACATCTTATGTATTTGGACCGTTCAGTTTATCCACTAAACCGTGTAAAATACTTTATTGAGTTTGAAATCTATGGTGTTTAGTACTTTAAGAATAGAGTATAGAATCAAATGAACAAAGGTCAAGAATCTCAAATCCAATGGTGGATAAAGAGTTTCTTAGTCAAAGATCTTACAATCATCTCATGGACTGTGAAAATTGTTTCAACAGTCAACGCCACGAGTATCGTATGGTGTGTCTGAGTTGTAATCGAACATAAAGGTTCGACTTATGATGAATTGTATTATTCTTTCCAATCAGTGTCTGAGGTTAGACTTTAGAGAAAACTGAAAAGTCCTAAATCTTGCACCAACACAAGAGGTTCTCTAAACACTGTCGAAGAATATGGAGTGTAGACGTTTCTTCACTGGCATATTTAGAAATTTGGGGTTTTGAGACTTATATTTTACCGTGAAGCTCAAAGAACGCCAATTAAAGAGGTGTTATTCTACTGGAGTACTTGGATATAATAAGCATTTTGACAACAACGTTATGTTGTTTAAATGGCAGTCTTCTATCATAAGAAACTGGTATTCGAGAAATCAGTGGGAGCCAGTTTGATCTTGATGAGACTCAAAGGATCAAAGAACCTGATGTTAGCACTAGCACTCAACTAGAGGTAGAGAAACCTGTTAAGAAACCTGTTGAGAAACCTGTTGAGAAACCTGTTGAGACTCGGTAAGAGTTTGCTGAGGAATCTAACATAACTCCATCTCCTATCCGAGAATCCGATAAAGTACATCATGCGCCTGGAATTTATGGATTACATGTTAATGAAGGTGATGAATATCTGGTGGATAATTGTGACCCTACCAGCTATCGGAACTCGTGGTAGGCCCTTTGGGTTGCCTTAAGGAAAGAGATGATGGAGAGCAAGATGAAATCCATGAAGGATAACCAAGTTTGAAACTTGGTTGCTCGCGCTCTTGATCTTAAACAATCGGGTGTAAATGGGTCTTCAAGAAGAATACATGCATGGTTAAAGAGTACACACATGAGAGCCTGAGCGGTGAGGAAGAGTTATACTCATATTCAAAGCTTGATTATGAGGAAACCTTCTCATCAGTGGCAATAATCATATCTATTTGGATATCGTATGCCACAACAACGGTCGGTGATTACAAAATATGGCAAATGGATGTAAAAACCGCTTTCCTTAAAGGGAAATATTACGATGATGTGTGTATGACACAACCAATGGGTTTTGTGCAGTCCAAATATCCGAATAAAAGTGTGTAAGCTTGAAAAGTCTATTGATGGACTGGAACAAGCTTCTTGCAAATGGAATTTTGTCTCGATGAGAATGTCAAAAGAGTTTGGCTATTTAAGAAACAAAAGTGAACCATATACATGCCAGAGCTAGTGGGAGCACTGAAGTCTACCCTATGTTGTACACAGATAGCAAAGTTCTCATGTAAATGTCCTTTTCTCGAGAAATATGAAATAAATGAGAATTGCTATGCTAAAAATGACACAGTAGAGACTTAGTGCATGTGAAGCATCATGATCTATGGAGATATACTCGAGTGCTTCATAGGGATTTGAGAAACAAAAGTGAACCATATACATGTCAGTGCTAATGGGAGCACTGAAGTCTACCCTATGTTGTACACAGATAGCAAAGTTCTCATGTAAACATCCCTATATCGAGAAATATGAAATAAATGAGAATTCATATGCTACAAATGCCATAGGAGTGACCTTTTGCATATGAAGCATCATGATCAATGGAGATAGAACTGAGTGCTTCATAGGGATAAGCTAGAGTACATGAATGTTCATGATCTAGAGATACAAGACTCCTATAAGGGATTCAAGTCTCCGTATCAATGTTTAATACTGAGTAAAAATCAAGGTCTTAGATCCATAAAGGTTCTGAATAAGATGAGTTGAGTTTCATATTCATTGGTTGGGGGATCAATCATATTATATACGTGACCTAGTGTATCATATGCCTTGAGCATGATTAGTTGATATTAGGCTAATTCTGGCAAAAATAGATGGAAGTCAAGAAATATCTTAAATGTTTAAGATGTTCTTGGTCCATTATTGTATGGAATAACTCAGCATAAAGAAGCACACTGATACTAGCTTCCAAACTAGTAGAGACAGTTCATGTACGCAGTCAAGATCCGGGTTCTTACCAATATAGATATCTCAGTTAATAGAGTTATATCAGATGAGGCAAGATAACTGATTTGATCACTAAATCAATGTCTCAGACTAAGCAAGATCGTTCATGCTAAGTCCATATGCATTAGATTTGCAAATGAATTAGCTTTGAGTGAGGTTAGTGTGGTTTGATTTATATTGGGACTAAAGCAATGAAAAACTCCATCTGATTTGAAGATTATTATATGGAGAACATAATATATGCATAAAGGCGGTCATTTAATTAGTTTATCGTTGTGTTCCTATTTTGCACGTTTTATAGACTTCCTGAATAATTTAATTATTATTCAAAGCATCCACAGTCGGTCATACTTTTGGAAGTAAGTATTGATTCAAGGCTGACATGAGGAATTGGTGGATTATCCATAAAGATGGACATAGCATGGAGATGCACTAATTTTCATGTGTACTTAATGGAGATTAAGTATTGGAGTAAACCGTACATAGAGATTACTTCATGAAATCTGTCACGAGTAATTCTAAGATGGTAATATCTTATATATTCTTCAAGCGAAGATGCATTGATTCTTAGTCCTACAATCTGTTGTGCCTTGGTTTTCTCCAACGTTGTCCGTAACTGTCAGCCATACAGGGAATGTCCAGGTATGACATGATGAGTAGGTGAGATCTATGTAGTCATTTGTTCATTTTGCCCTAACAGGAGAAGCGATATACATGGGCCCCTTGATGATTTGGTGCTGACAGCAAGTGTACGACAGTACCGAGACTGAATTGGTATGAATAAATAGTGTAGTTTGTTGTGGTCATCACAAATCTCTATCTGGAAACGTAATCTTGAATGTGTGTGTGTATATATATACTACTTATAAAGGAAATTCATATTTGAATTAATTTACAATATTTTAAACAAATTGTACAAAATTTTATGCATTAAGATATTAAGAGGTACAATTAAATTAACTCCTTGTACAATTAATAAATTTCTTACCCTAATACTCAGTTCCCAACAATTCTACTTTTACATCACCCCCACGATCCCACCATCTCATTTTCATCTCCCCAGGATCGATGTATTCTTGCTTCACAATCTCGTGCTTGGTAACCACCACCATCAACCTTGAGACGCCACCCATTTCTTGATCCCAAATTTGTTCCCTATAATCCCTCCCCTCCTCGCAAGATTGCATCATCTTATCCATCTGTTCCCACCTCACACCACTCATTAACACCCTTTGTGTTCTCCCTCTCTCCATCAATCATTAGTTGCAACTTATGTGCTACCTTCAACCAACCACGATACCACCACGACCTCATCGTCGCTATGTCTCTTGACTACAACCGAAAATCCATCATTTCCCCATGATTATCTGGCAGAAGATGTTACAACAATTTCCCCTCTCACATTCCCCTTGTTGGTTATATGCTCATGGTTATAACAAGTTGGTAATATTACTATAAATAGTAGGGTCCTTTTGGGTTACACGCAATAGATGATTTAGCCAGAAGAGATCGAAAAATAAACTTGAGGGGTTAAGTTTATTAATATACCAGAGTAAATGTATATTAATTAGAAACTAGAAAGGATAAAGGACTAAAGTGAAATTCTCAACAGTTTTTGAATTTCAAATAGTCATTATCCACAAGGGAGGAGATTGGATGAGACGCTCTATAAATACAACCCTAGATCTGAGTTGTAGATCATCCCAATATCCTTATTTTCGTCACTTTCCTTCCCACCCTCAGTATACGGCCCATTTCTTCATAAACCCTGAGTATTACGTGCTAAAACTTCAAGCAAAGGTATATACTTCATCAATGGGTGTTGGATCGTTGTCTTAGATGCGATTACATTAGAGGAGTTCTACTTTAGGCTCTCATCATCCTACCAAGATCATATCTGAATCTTAAAAAGTATTTCTTGAACCCTATTGAATTTACAGTTACAAAAGTGTGCATGATTCTGTGATCAAGTGTGTTGTTTTTATGTTATCGTATTCCGACACCCCTAACCATGCCCCTTAAATCTTATACCCTTTACAAGATGCTTGTATTCACTAATATTATTCTTGAAACCTCTAGAACATACATAGATACACATATCTACATGTATGAACAAAGCACTGCTTTCGAAACGAAGTTATGCAATCACAACCACTACAATAGCCAGCGGCCTCCACTCCAATTTCTCTCTCTCTCTCTACAATGATGATAACTGTCAATTTAAAAAAATATGATGCTACTTTGTCTCTTGGTAAGAAGATTTTTTACAAATAACAAGAAGTAAATCATCATTCAGTTTAATAAATCTCTCTGTTGCTCATGGTTTCAATATTAATGTTATTATCTTGTTCAATGTTGGGGAGGAAGATAACTCAGATGGTAAGGCATAGTTGCAGATGGGTCAGAAGACCTCTGCACCATTCCCGACAAGTATAAATTCAACTAAACGGTCCGATTCAACCGGTTTTTTACCAAAACCGGCTGGTTTATTCCGGTCAAGAATCATCATTAAACTGACTTTAACCAAACGGTCATAATCTCCGGTTACCGGTCCGACCGGCCGGTTCGAAACGATTTGTAAACCATTGGTTCATATCATCTCGAGTATGGGAAAGGAAGGGGATTGTTTAAGTTGACCTATTAATCAATTTTATTTTTGTCTTATTGATGTTAGAAACTAAAGATGGTCTTAAAGATATTTGCTTTGTTAAGTTCAAACTGAGGGTTCATTTTCGTGAAGTTTTAAAGTATGGGGGCTAAAAGAAAATATTTCGCCGTCGTGAATCGTGAAGGCAAGCTTTTTGAATGGGGACAGCCATGAATCATTTGAACACGATAACCAGTGAAGATGGAAAGAACCATGGCCCGATAGATTCTTTCCGATCAATGAACGAACAAACACCAATCAACCTACTATGGAATGAGGATTCTGTTTACTAATCAAAGCCAGCTTTAGCTACACGCCTGAAAGTCTGTTAACTGTATGTCTCAGTGACCCACTTCATCAAGCTCAATCGGGAATAAGTTCACAAACCGCCAGGTTTAATGTCTCCATTCTATTTCTTCCTGATATGTTTCCACCGGCGTGTTTAGATTCATCCACATGTCAGTTTCCTTCATTTGAATCTTCTTGTGGATTTTGTTTTCATTGCAACAACATGAATTCCTCGTCATCGGATTCAAATAATGGATTTTCGAGTTTCAACGAAGCAAATCCCGTTTTCGGGTTTACTTCGCCGTCGTTTACGGCTTCCAGGAAGCCCAACGCCACCGCTGCGAATAGTTCAGCTTCGAATCTTTCACGGTCACGGCTCCTGAAGGTGAGAAAACAAACATCTTCTCATAATCATGAGTCTACTAATCCCCTGGACTACTGGGTGACAGGGGCTGATCCAAGTCTAGGGTTTAACCAATTTTGGAGCTCATCTGACGCGGTTTTGGGAACTGTGAGTTCTCAAAATGATTCGAAGGAGACGTTTCTATTTGGCGCAAATAGATGCAGCAATTCCAGTTCATATTGTGGTTCGGAGATGGGAGACTCAAATGAGATTTCTAATGACATTCTTGATGATATGCTCAATTTGAAGATCGATCGCGATCGAAATTTTAACGCAACTCCGAGCAACGCTGGAAGTGAAAACCAGAAGAGCAGTGTTGACAAATCCATGGTCGATGAACTGCCAAACGACATAACCAAGCTGAAGATAGACGATTCAATCAATTCAGCAAGTCTACAGAATTCGCAAGTCCTGGATCCAACAAACAACAACCAGTCTACTAATTTTGCTAAATCTGAAAAAATGGCCGAATTTGCTTTTACGAGAAAATTGGACGATATAGGGGCTCCACAAGTAGAATTCAGAGCACCCGACATGAAAAGTAACTTGTTTTCAGGCTCAAATAGACTCGAAACAAAGAAGGAATCCGTTAAAGACACCAGATCAAAGAAAAAGAAAGAAAAGTCAAAGAAATCCATTGTTGTTCAACCAAGGCTTCAAGAAGATTTTGGGTTTACCACGTCTAAAAATCACGATGCTTTTGAATTATACTCACAAATGAATATTTCTCCATATGATGAAAAACTAGCTGATTTATCCAAATTATCAGCCATAAAGGGCCAAGAAGTTGATTTATCTAACTTTTTAAGCAAAAAAGGGGTTGACTTTCAACTTTACGAACAAGAATTTATGTACGAAAATATCACAACTTCATCTTCCAGCAAAATAGCAGAAAAAGCCTGTGAGAAATGGCGATTGAGGTGTGAATTTTCTTTTTTATTAATCAGTTATTTCAAAGAACTGACGTTGATTTGAAACAGGGGAAACCAAGCTTACAACAATGGCGAATTGACTAAAGCAGAAGATTGTTATACACAGGGATTAAATTCGGTTTCAGAAAATGAAAAATCTAGAAGCTGTCTTAGGGCTTTAATGCTGTGCTATAGCAATCGTTCAGCAGTTAGGGTTTCTCTCGGAAAGATGAAAGAAGCTTTAGAAGACTGTTTAATGGCCGCCACCATTGATCCAAACTTTGTCAAAATTCAAATTCGAACTGCACAGTAAGCCTCACTGACTTTATTCATTTATTTATGTTTTTTAATTTCTTAACATTTCATTGTATAATATATATTATATATACAGTTGTTACCTTGCTATCGGAGAAACTGAAAATGCAAAACAGCAATATACAAAGTGCTTGAAATTTGGAAACGATAGTGATATGGATAAGAAAGTAATAGCAGAAATATCTGAGGGTCTAGAAAAGGCACAGGTAATATGATGCGACAGTTAATTTACTAAAATACCCTTGTTCTTCTTTATATTAAAACATTTTATGTTTTTTACTTGATCAGAAAGTGTCTGACTGCATTAAGCAATGTACCGATCTTTTACAAAGTCAAGATTCTAAAGACTTGGAATTTGCATTGAGAGTAATCAATGAAGCTTTGAAGATAAGCACTTGTTCAGAGAAATTGCTTCAAATGAAAACAGACACCCTTTTCATGGTTAGTAAAATAAAAAATTAAAACTCACTTTTAGCTAACGGTCAACTTGGTCAAAATTGTTAGATAGCTACGTTTTTTACTAGTTTTTTCTTATTTTTAAGTTACAGAGATATGAAGAGGTGATTCAGACATGCAACCAGACACTTATTTCTGATGAAGTATCAAACTTGATTGTTAAATCCTACTTTTATTTAGGAAAACTAGATGAAGCTTTAGAATTTATAAAAAAACAAGAGAATTTAACAATACCTTTAGCTGATACAATACGCGAGCTTCTATCTCACAAGGTACGTTTCAAAAATTAAAACAGTAAAAATGATCCAAACAAATACAATTACTCGTGTTTGTTGATAGATTCTATTTTTGTTTTACAGAAAGCGGGAAATGAAGCGTATGAATCAGGAAAACACACTGAAGCAATTCAACATTACACTGATGCTTTATCGTGCAGTGTTGAATCGCGTGTTTTTGCATCAATATGTTTTTGTAACAGAGCCGCATGTTATAGAAATTTAGGTCAAATCACTGATGCTATAGCAGATTGCAACTTAGCTATAGCATTTGATCCGAATTATATCAAGGTTTGTTACGTAACGTGTTTAAAAAATTGTTACAGATTCAAAAAAAAAAAAAAACGATAATTGACTTGATTACATTTACGTCGTTATGATGTAGGCAATATCTAGAAGAGCGAGGTTACATGAGACGATTAGAGACTATGAACACGTGGCGATAGATTTACAGAGACTCGTGTCTATGAATGAGATAAATGAAACTCGTGTATGGCTTTCTAATGTTGAAGAAGAATCTAGAAAAGGGGTCCCGTTGAATATGTATCTTATATTGTGAGTTCTTTTTTTTTTTTTTTTTTTCTTGGAAATGTGTTTTATGAAAGAGTTTGTATATTAATATGTTTTTAATTGTTATAGGGGAATTGAAGTTGGTGCTAATTCAGGGGATATTAAGAAGGCGTATAGAAAAGCCGCACTTAAACATCATCCTGATAAAGTTGCACAATTGGTGGTTAGAAGCGATGATGATGTACATAAAGATGTTGATAGGCTTTTTAAAATGATTGGAGAAGCATATGCTGTGCTTTCTAATCCTCTCAAGGTAATTTAATTTAAGGAAATTTTGTTGATTTTTAAGTAAGAATTTGTGGTTTATTTGATTATTGGTTTTTGTAGAGGTCACAATATGATGAAGAAGAAAAAATGAGGAATGAAAGTCGTGGATTTAAATCATTTAATAGAAGTAACTCATCAAGAACATGTGCAAATGTCCAAAAATCTGTATACACGCGCACTGGATCGTACCACTAGGGTTGATTACATAATATTGTGTTATGTGTGAGTGACATGTTTTGTACATTTAGATCTCATATTTGTACAAATACAAATGTTTTGTTTTGGTTTATGTAACGAAATTTGTTTGGATATTACACGTATATTCCAAGTCCAACTTCCTTAGGATTTGTTTCCACCATCCATGGAGCCCTATGCATAAAAACAAGAATAAAAATTAATTATTTCAAACTTTTTATTGTTTTTGGTATGATAAATCGAGTTGTATTTGATTGATTAAAGGGAAGAAAAATACTTGTGCATTACGAAATTAATTGTTCCTTGTGAAGCACGTTCCAGGAGAAGTTCGCGAGCTTCAATAGCAATCCCTTCAGGCTATAGAAAATATGTAAAAAAATAAATAAATATTGTACTTTCGGAATTAAATTAATTATTTGGAATTTATAGTTTTATTTATACCTCTTCTGGAAACCATACACCAGGTTGTGTACTACCCTCAAGAACAGCAAGAGCAAATGCCGCTATTGAAGTTCCAACTGATCTGTACACACCATTTACACACACACACACACACACATATATTACATCTTTTTTTTTAAATTATAAAAAAAAAAATGTGACTTACACAGAGAGTTTTTTATGACTGAAAACGCCAATTGTATGTTTTCCACCAGTACACTCCAAATCAACCTGTTCACAATAAAAAAAATAAAGTTACAATAATTAAAATAAGCTTATGAGAGCATCAAATTTAAAAATAAAAAAAAAAAAGTTGAAAATGAATTACTCTTAGTGAGACACGCTCCCCAGCGTATTCATCTATAACGCGAACTACTGGATCAAATAACCGAACCATTTCTTGTACTTTGCTTCTATCTCTTAGAAGTTCCTAAAACGTTATGCGTATTAAAAAGTTTTCAATTTTATTTAACATGTACGAATTATGATACAGGTGTAGAAAAATAAATTACAATCTTACAGAAGGAACGAAACGTGTCATCGCATCCATTGCCCAATTCCAGAAAAACGGTGACGTTCCAAATCGAGCACTCACACTTGGAATTCCTAGGGTTTCATGTGTACTTGTCACCTCAGGCAAATTCCTGAAAAAGGACAAAATTGTCAAATAAAACTTATAAAATGCCTCCATTGATTTTTAACTTATAATTTATAAAACTTACAAGAGATACACATCTTTTTTCCCAATTCCTTTTCCAAAGTCAACGCTGACCATTCCACTGTACGGTCTTAATTTGAGTTTTTCTCCTTTATTATATGCAATAACCTCTTCACCAAGAAGTAAAAAACTAGTGGCTAATATTGTGGGGCCCGCACCACCAGTTCCTGCTGTGTAGTAGTAGAATCTGAAACAAAAAAATTTAAAATAAAAAAAAACTATATAATATTTGCTAAAGGTTCTTTATATTGACATTTAACATTTTACAAAATAACATAATTAATTACCAATAACATAATTAATACCTTAGCCGTTCTGGGTCACCCTTATTTTCACTTCTTGCAACACGAACTAGCTCTGCTGCCATCACTGAAATTACGAAAATACCCCTCATCACCACAATCAAAGATTCTTTAAAGCTAAAGGTGACTCTTGAAATTAGATAGTTAGTTAACAGTCAACAACTTTGATCCTAGTTGTATGGAAAAAACCGATCAAGTATTATGAAAAGAAAAATCATCTTTTTTTTTTTAATTAAATTAGATGAAAAATGGTGTGTACAATTGCTAACTCCGGGATAAATTCCACCAGTGGTTATTGCTGGAACATTTGCAGCTAATGCTTCATTATTGTATGCTTTTGCACGCAAGGCGTAATTTGTATCATCACACACATCAAGATATGCTGTCTGAAAAATAAAGTCTAGTTAAATTTTAAATTCATAAAGATTGCTTAAAAAAATAAAGAAAATCTTGTAATTATTTAGTTTTACCTTGTTCTCACCTTGGCCCGAATGGCAGCTTCAAGGACTCTGCAATTATCTGTCTGTTGAAATGGCCCTGCAGCATGTACCACAAGATCCACATCTGGAATGGTAAAATATGTATATGATTAAACCATTAATGATAAATCTATGAGTAATATCAAGTAGCAGAAAGTAAAACAATGCAAAGTTTTATATTTATTTTGAAAGAATTAACGCACCAGTTAGAGCGGATTCAAGTGATGTATCATCGTTTATATCAAATTCAGAAAATTCAGCATTCTTCCCAAGTGTTGCCACCATATTAGCACCTTTTTCTCTATAATGGAACAGATGAGTATTTAGCATATAGGTTATGGAAGTAAAAGAGGTTCAAAAATGAAAATGAAATTGAAGTTACATATATTTCAACTTTTTCTGGTATAATTATAAGGGGTGGATATCACTAGTACAGCTAACTGGTTCGATTGGATTTGTTTTCTTCAATAAATTCAACCACAATCAAACTAGAAGAAAAGAATTTTAGATGTGATTCGTTGCTAAAGAAAGCAGCAGTTAATTTACAGTAATTGGACGAGTAATTTCTATGTAAATAATCTCTCTCGAACACACACACACGCCAACACCATACGTTATTTTGGATTCTACTTGCAGTTGAAATTGCTTGTTTAGGGGTGTAAAATTGAAAGAATAGTTGATAAAATTTTGGGGATTCTAACTTGGAAAGGGAAGTAAAACCTGTTACGACCAGCAATGGTGATGCGGAGGTCAGGGGAGAGCTTAGAGAGAGCGATGGCGGCAGAGCCACCGACTCTACCGGTTCCTCCTAATATCAGAACCCTCGAGTTAACAGTTTCCTTTGGAGGACTGGCGGAAGCGACCGTCGGAGTCCTGATGGCGCTCCAGTGGCGCATACAGGCACACGCCATATCGCTCTTCCTTGTGTGTGTGCCGAGTCCTATCCAGAGTTCGTTACGTCTCTTTGTTAACGGGCAAGGAGTTGATCATTAAATAGTAAAGTATTTGTCATTCTAAAAAAAAAAAAAGAAAATTTCGGAAAAACCACTATATTTTCGTCAATTTATCGGAAAAGCCACTGCTTTATTTTTTTTTCCAGAAAAACCATTGTTATTTTTAATTTTTTTCTGAAAAACTTCTCCTTTATTTTTGTTTTCAGAAAAATCACTACTCTTTATAAAAAAATTCAGAAAAACCACTACTATTTATAAAAAATTTCAGAAAAACCACTTAGCACAATTTTTTTTTTCAAGAAAGATCATTTTTTGAATAATTTTTTCATCAAAATACTATGTAACTTCTGTCTATAAAATAGTCTTTGTTAACCACTAAGGGTGGTAATTGTTCAATCTTTTTTACTAAAGCTAAAACCGAATTGAAAATTTTCATTTTTACCTTCGGAAATATTACGATACCAAGACATATTTATTAATTTAATAACATGTAAGAAACAAAACTGAACCGAAAAAATTGTTTTTCTAGAATGCAAAAACTAAACCATTGTTTTTCAAAACATTTTGGTTTTTCGACTTCGAAATTTTAGCTTTTTTGTAGGGTTTTTTTACGATTTTGTTGTTTTTCTTTTGCACATTCTTATCAACCACAAAATCCATCTTTTCGGTTTCTTATGCTTATGCTTGAAGAACATATGGACTTGGTGGTTAATAAGGATGTGCAAAAAACCAAAATCGTAAAAAATAAAAATTTTAAACCGCAAAATTGAATACATTTTGAAAAACCAATGGTTTGGCTTTTGGGTTTTAGAAAAACTATTTTTTCGGTTCAATTTTGTTTCTTATATATAATTAAAGTAATAAGTATGTCTTGGTCTCGTAGTATTTCTGAATGTAAAAACGAAAATTTTAGTTTAGATTTAGTTTTAGTAAAAAAATTTGAACCATTATTACCCTTAGTGGTTAACAAACATTATTTTATGGACATAAGTTACGTAGTATTTTTTTAAAAATTATTCATAAGAATGATGTTTTTTGAAAAAAAAAAATGTTCTAAGTGGTTTTTCACAGTATGTAATAAGAGTGTACGAGGCATGAGTTCCGTCGGGTGATACGGTAGTTTCACAGTATGATGTACGAGTAAGGAAAGTGATCGTATGACGGTCAAGTATAGTAAAATGATTATGTGAAACGAGTGTGGCTATTTAGGCCATACTGTGATTCGATTAGTCACTAAGCTTTATAGCTTACCCTTTTATTATATGTGGTTTTGCAGGTTTAGGTAACGCTCGGCTTGGATCATGGGACGATCCTTGGTGATATTATCTTGTAAAGTCTCAGGCTTTGGAGGGCCGGGTCGTTACAAAATTAAAAATAACAGTGGTTTTTCTGAAAAAAAATAAAGCAGTGGGTTTTCCGATAAATTGACGAAAATACAGTGGTTTTTCCAAAATTTTCCCTAAAAAAATTAACCAAAACCAAATGCTTTTATCAAGAAAACTAACAAGGAACTAGTGTGGGAATTAATACCAGGGATTAAGTTAAGTTGTGTTTGATAGTTGCTGACGAGTTAGAGATCTGACTCAAACTATGTTGTTTGATTAACTATGTTGTTTGATTATGCATCTGACTGAATTTACTGAAAGATGAAAATGATTGTTGTTACCTGTAACACCCGACTTATTAACAAAAACACCCCAAAAATTTTCATTTTTCAAACCAAATATTTTACAAATAAAAACATAAGTAAGGGGTATCAGTTAATACAATGCGAGTACAAGAGTATCACGAAGTATAATACATAAAATATTATACATTCTCTAAGCCGGGCTGTCACTTCACGATCCTAAGTCCTTAGTCACGGACTTTATCTTTTCCCTTCGCGGGATCACGCTCACCTGCAGGGACATATCAAATAAACGGTGAGCTATAAAGCCCAATGAGTAATCAAATCGAGAATAACATGTATAAGAATAAAATTCTCTATACAAGGTCAAATATGTATTATCACACAATACAAAATCAAATATGGCTCACGGGTTAGCCCGCTGTTGTCTATATAAATTTAACTCATCAGAATAAACTGTGGCTCACGGGTTAGCCCGCTGTTGCCTAGACTCACGGGTTAGCCCGCTGTTGTCTATATAACAGTTTACATATATATATTGACTCACAGTTCCGTTCTTGTCTATAACAGACTCACGGCTTATCTGGTCTTGTCGTATATCAAATCATATACTCTGTCAAAATTTTTCCCCAAAATCATTTCCACCTGCAGCTGCTCTTTTAACAAATATCACACCGGATAACAGTGAGATTACTCACCTGAAGGTTTGCTACAACTAGCGTTTGTTGTTCCTTGCCTTGAAATGAGATCCGTAAGATTTTGTCCCGTACCTATAATTTCATTCATTTCACAATGATTATAGGTTAATATGCCATTCTAATTGACTCTAATGCAATATAGTTCAATACAATATCATTATAAACAATGCCTAGTTAATAAACTTTCCGTTTACTAACTTTTTATGAATTTTACTATTCACCGAGGCATTCGAATCGATCTACAGTGCCCCCGAGGGGTCGAAAACTCAATATAAAAATTTTCCCAAACTTTCCAGACCATAACGAGCCTACGCTTCAAGTTTGAGCGAAATCGGACAAGCCAAGCAAAAGTTAGCATTTTTGGTTCCCTGCCTGGCCCCTGCCTAGGATAGGGCGCACTGCGCCCTGCGCCAGTGCTGCCTCCTGGGCAGTCGCGATTTATGCACTGTAGCTTGCAGTTTTGGTTCATTAAGTCCTTAATGTTGTTCTTAACCGTTTGGGGTTTGTTTCTAGGCTAAAACCTTACATTTTAACAGGGTTTTTAACCCTCAAAACACACTCAATCAATCATATGAAGAATTAGGGTTCTTAGTTCTAACAACCCCAAAACTTCAAATTCTTCCAAAATAACAATCTACTTCCATTTTCGTGAGTTAAGCTCTTACTAGCATGACTTAATGGAGGTATTACATAAATTTTAACACCCAATCATAACTGTAATTACAGTTTTTGAGTTCTACAAAACTCACCAAGAACAACTTAGTCAAGAGCTTGGAAACTTACCTCTAAACTTCCAATTATACCCTTGTAAATGCTATAATCCAATTTGCAAGTTCCAAGCCTTCAAGAACCTTCAATCCTCTGCAGAATTTCAGCCACAATAACTCTCCCGTAACTCCCAAAATTCTGCACAAGTCATTTCTTTTATACCTCCAATATTTGCAATTTGGTCCTTGAAGTTGCATCTCTTAAACTTTTGCCACAATTTACAAATTAAATGACAAAAATCAAATTATTATAACATTTTAAGTCCAAGACTCAAAATATTATTACCAAACAAGTCCTTTTCTGTCAAAAAGACCAAATTACCCTTCTAAGGTAAAATGACCAATTTGCCCTTTTTACAATAATTACATATTAAACATGTTTTGGCGTTACATTACCTTTTTATTCTATCTTTTGTTGGATATAATGTATATGTTTGATAAAATTTGTAAATGAAGTTGCTGAATAATTTTATATATATATATATATATATATATATATATTAATTTGCAAATCGAGTCTGTGAGGGCTTTTTACTGTTTATTTGGTTTGCTTTTTTCAGAAGCATAATTACTAAATTCAGATTATAGTATAATTGCTAATCCAAATCCAAATAAGCTTCTATTTGGAAATAGCAATTCTTTATTCTTCTTTTAGCAAACTTTTATATTTACGTTTTTTCCCCTCAACTAATTTCGAATTAATTATTTTCATCCCTATTTAGTATTTATTATAAAGTTATATTATTGATATTTCGTAAGTTACGATTCTGGTCCATTATTATATTTTAAAGTTACATTTTTCGTCCCTTAGATAATTTTTTTTATCGAGCTGCGTTTTTCAATATACTGGGCTTCCGCAGCATCACGCGGACAGTCCAAATACTAGTTATAAAAAATACAAAAAATGTCATACAAAATCCAAATTAAACATAAATCATTTCAAATCCAAATAAAAACATATTAAAGTTCAAACAAAACATAATAGTTTGCATACAAATTTAACTTTGACCATTTGAAAGTAGTTGATTAGCAATCTGGTCATATATTAATTGCATTGTGAATCTCATTCCATGTCTTGTACGTTTTGGCTTTCATCACCATGCACATCAGGAGTAAACATACTGCTTTTTTCAAACTTCATAAATATTTGATCGTGAATTTTGCATTTTCTTATAAAATTATGGACTGTAAAACAAGCGACAACGCACCGAAAAATGATAATGAGCCATTTGTTTTAAGATTGGGAATCTTTTTTTCAATACATCATACGCACGCTCAATAACATTTCTGAATTGTGCATGAGCATGATTGAATTTTTATTCCTTAGTTAACGATCGTTGTCGTCGAAAATCGGCTAACCAATGTCTCGTATTTCCGATAGGGAGTCATGAATCCACGAGTGTTGGTAACTTGGTATATGCAGCGTCGCAACGGTAATGTTTATCTGTAAATGTAAATGTGGTGCCTATTATGTAAAAGGTATATATAATGTATTTAATAATAAAAACTATAAAAAGCGTACAACCCTGGTGGATGAAATGGGAAGCCGGAACTCAGATCAAATGCAACTTCTTTCAAAACACGTGAATCATGTGTTATGCCCTCCCATCCAGCCCATACAAAGGTGAATATCATATCAAAATCACAAATTCCTAATACATTTTGATAACATTCACCTTTCCCTCTTCCCATATAACGAGTTTGTTGATCAGCGGGCACCTCATGGAAACATTTATGAACTATTTGTGTAGAGTGTTGAAATCTTCT